>CM022946.1:139578511-140115498 GCA_012931725.1 Litsea cubeba | reverse complement strand
TTAAGAAAAGAGACATTTTTTTTGATTTGCCGTGAAAGGCGATTTTTTTTTGGCATTTATAGCCGATTTTTGGCGTTTATAGCCGATTTTGGCGTTTATAGCCGATTTACAATCCTTATCAACAATGAAAGACAAGAATGTGATTTTTGTCTCTTTTGAAAAAAATACAAACTACAATGAAAAGCAGAAAAGGAGGATCTAACTTCTCAGGAGATTTGTGGGGGACTCGTTTAGATTGACGGTCGCAAGCCATATGTGGGCTTCGCCATCATCCATGCAGATGAGAACAGAGGATGCTATTGATTCGCTTGGCTTGGCTATAACCTCGGGTTTTTAGAAGACAAAGACCAAAGGAAGGTCCTATGTCCAATAAAAAACCGAGTAGACGGGCTGAAAAGCCATATCTAAGCCATTGGAGGCAGGAGGAGAAGGCAAGGACCTTGGGGGGGTACCCCCCAAGGGACTTTTGTTCACCTTGTTGCGGTGGCCGGTGTAGAACTTCCGCAGAGTTTTCTCTCTTTTTCTTTTTCTCTGGATTTCTGACTGCTGTCTGTTGATGTTCGTTGTCTGTGTGTTGTGTCCTTTCTTCTTGGAGAGCCCTCCTATTTATAGGCTTTTAGGTAGCCTTTTAGGTGGGTTTATGGGCTTTTATTGTCATTAAGCCGCATAATGGGAGGAGTTACAAATTGAATTGTTTATTTTGTAACTCCTTTTTCTTGGCTTCTGATTGGCCGGAGGAGATTGAGGGCATTTAATCGCCTTTAATCGCCATGATGGGAGGAGTTTCATGGGTTAAATGCCATGAATCTCTTGACTTGTAACTCCCGAATGCTTGCTTCTGATTGGGCCGTCAAAGAAATGGATTAATGACTGTAATAAAGTTAGTCAATTAATCGCATTAAGTGGTCGCCGAGCAGCTGAAGAGTCGCGGGCCGTGCCACGTCTTTTGAGATTCTTCTGTTGATGATCATCGATGGATCTTCATGTAGATCGACATCAGATGATCATGTAATTTCAGGTGTTTGTGCCAACAGGTCGGGTCGGTGCCATCTGTCCTGTCGATTTCTCGATCGGTCGGGTGGAAAGCACACTTTTTTTGTTGACCGGGTGGCGATCAATACTGTCTTCGATACTCTTGATGATTTACCCGTGTTTTGGACGGATGTCAGAGGACTTGGTGTCTCAAAAGCATGAATTTTGGAAAGTACCAGAGGCTGGGCTCTCGAATCGCGAAAAAACTGCGAAAACCGGGGTTTCCGGGCCGTCCCGGCGACCCCGGTCGGGTCCAAGGTCGCCGGCGACCCTGGCCCAGGGTCGCAGGGGTCTGCGACCCTGGGTGGGGTTTTCCCCCTTTCGTGTCCCGTTTTGCGTCCGTTTTTGCTTTTTTTCTGATTCTTTTTCTTCTGTACTTTTTCCTTGACATTTTGACCATTACTTGGCCTGATTTCTTTGTAGGAAACCTGATGAGAATCCTTGCATTTTGTTTTTGCAAAGTTTCCCATTTCCTGAGAAAGCCGAAGACTTTGTCGCGCAGAGCTGCCGATTTTCCGTCAGAAGCTGAAACTGGGTCAAACGATGTCGGAATGACCTGAAATTTGGTTGTGTAAGCCTCCTGAGCAATAAATAAGACCAACCATAGGCTTTTGTTTGAGTTTCAAAGCCGTTTGGGGGTCCTATCACCTGCAGACTTGCTTTTTGTAGCGATGAAGATGTCGCGGTGTGATGTGTGGTCAACCGATGTCCGATTGACTTGAAATTTGACAGGGAACCTATTGGAGTCATTTTAAGATGATCCATAGGTTCTGTCTTGGAAACCATGGTCCCGGAGAGCTTTTGTCGCGAGAGGCCTGATTTTGGCTGTCGGAGAAGCGAAGTTAGGCCAAATGATTTTGAAATGGCCCGAAACTTCTTGTGTACTCCTCTTTTGGCTGTCTGGAAGAATCTTGCAGTTTTTGTTTGATTCTGACAAGATTTGATTTTTGGAAGCAGCATTGCCTATTTATGGCTGGTTGCGACTTCATGTAGCTCTTTGGATCTTGAAAAGGCAAAGTGACATTTTTTGGTGTCAACAGATCATGTGACCTAACAAGCTATATGTGGCAAGTTAGGGGATCATGTTTTGTTTTTTGGTTTTGGTCTTGTGACCTAACAAGCTGCATGTGGCAAGTTAAGAGACCGGGATTTGGTTTGGATTTTTGTGGAATGTCAATTTCAAGATTTTGGCTCAATTTGGTATATGAGGCTGGATGGTTTGATTTTTGGAAGCTCATGGGGCTTGGAATTCTTTTTGCATGGTCCAATCAACTCAAAAGAGGCATGGAACCATTTTTGTAAGCTCTTGGTAAGAGGGATTTCTCTTTGACTAAAAGCACAATTCTTTTTTTTTTAAGTGCCTAGGTGGTCGAACCTGGCTCATATGAGCTAACCCATGGGACCTTAAGCTTTTAAAATGGCTTAGATCTCATATGGTGTCATTTTTTGTAAAGAATATCTAAAAATATCTCCTCTGGATAGAGAATATCTAAGAATATCTTTATTTGGAGAGAATCTCTCATGTTCCCTATATTTTGGGAGAGAAAATCTCAAGATATCTTTCTTTGGGAGAGAATATCTCAAATCTCCTATCTTTTGGGAGAAAATCTCTCATTGATTTCTTTTTGGGAGAGGATCCCTCAAGATATCTTTCTTTTGAGAAAGAATATTTCTAATTTCTTTGTTTTGGTAAGGTTACTAATTAGTAACACTTACATCTTTCTTCTTTCCTTCTTTGGTTTGCTCTATTCTATAATGCAACAATGCCAAGAGGGCTTCAAGAGCAAGAGTTCTTCTTCAAGATCTTCAAGACTGTCTTCTTATTCTCCATCAATGGCTTCAAGTAAGTTCCCTTTTTCAAGAAAACTCCATTGTAGGAAAAAAAAAAGTTCTTCCTTTTTTTTGTTTCTTTCTTTTATTTTCTTCTTTTTCTTTTCTTTTCCACGTGTTTTCCCATTTTTTTACACGTTTTTTTATTTTTTTTCTCGTGCTTTCTTTTTTTTTTGCACGTTTTTTTTATTTTTTTTTGCCATACGGACAGGTCTGTACGGATTTGGCCGTACGGCCACGTGGCCTGTGGGCCAGTCCTTCTTTTTTTCTTTTTTTTTTGGTTTTTTTCTTTCTCCCTTTTTTTTCGAGAAAGTTTCTTTTTTTTTTTGGCTCATCATGATAATGCATTTTTTTGGCAAACCAAGATGTTCATGCATGCATTTTTTTGTAAATTGAATTTGTAGCATGATGTGATAGAATGCCTGAAAGTTTTGCAAATTTGGGAATTTGGAGCTCGCAACGATGTTAAGCCCTTCCTGATTTTGCGAAGACTTTGAGGTTTCGAAAGTTTGATGTTTTGGAGCTCGCAGCAATGTTGAGCCCATCTTCAAGCTTTCTATTTCTTTTGGGATATTTTTTTTCCGGAATTACCTCGGTGTCATGTCAAAATCTCGCTAGATTTTTTTTAGCGAAATTCTGTCATTTTGATGATTGATCTTTTTCTTTTCCAACCTTTGCAGGTGGTTCCTCCAGAATAAACAAGGGTAAAGAGCCTGCTACAAGCGTACCTCATTGATTTGCTAGATCTTCTATTCCGGCCGTTCAGCAGGCTTGGGAGAAGGTCCAGTATGTTGAGAGAAACCTGGAAGAGTGCGACTCCCTTAACATAGATGAGATGAGGCAGCGACTGATCGCTCTCAAGGAAGAGGAAATTTATAAGATCATGGTAAGCAGTCGTCCTTGGGTGATGGACGATCAGAGGGTTTTGCCCAAGCCTACCTTCTTGTTTGGTGATGCAGTCTGTGACGACATGGCATACCAGAGAAGATGTTTTCAGTTCTCTTACACAATTGATGGTGAGAAGAGAACCGTTGTTACCTGGTCGATGTTTGATCAAACAGTCTCGATCATGAGCCTTTCTCCCACGTGCTCTAAGAGGGAAGATCCTCCAAGCTGGGTGAGAAGGACGAATGTAATCGAGACCGGGGTTTTTGTTGGCGGTTCTCTTGGATATGCAGAGAAGTCGCTTGCTGACATGGACATGTTGATGCCGGCCAGTGGCTACCAGGGCTTTGATTATCCATCGGTCGATTTGAGACCGGTCCTTGTCATTTTCAGTGGTGACGGCAACAATTGGGTGAAGCCTTTTCGACTTCGTGGCCATTTCAATGCTGTCTCCGAGTGGAAGTCGTGGACTGATCGCGTCCTGCTGATTGGTGGCGCCGTTTTGAAGGAAGCCGGGATTTTTGATGCGGTCCGCGCCTTTAGGGAGACCGTGATCTTTTCCGACGAGGCCTTCATGGCTATGTTGGAGTCATTCCTTCCACAAACCAATACCTTTGTTGTGACGAATGGTGAGATTGGTTTCTCTTTGAAGGAGCTGAGCGTCATTACTGGATTGCCCATCCTTGGCAGACTCTATGAGGAGTTTATGCCGATTGACAACATCCTTGAGGTGCAGTCTGAGGAGTTCAGGCTTTTGTACTTTCAGCTCATCGCCTTCTATGATTTTTTGAAGGAGAAGGAGGGCTCAAAAGTAAGATCCAACAGTTGGATGAGTTTTAGCTCTTCGTTCCCCATCTTTTTTGACAGTAGGGAGCCTTCTGATAGCATGACCTGGGAAGACAGGGCTAAGGATCCGTGTTCGAAGAAGATTTCGGCTATTCAAGAAGAGTTGAGAGATTTCTTTGCGAGTACAAACGCCATATGTCCTGACATTGCACTGCGGAGAGATCTCACTGTTTACCTCACTTATTGGCTAGGTGAGGCCATTTTTGCTGGAGGAGATGGAATGCACATCAGGCCGCATTGTATTTTTCCGACTTGTCATTTGGCGTTTGGAGAGCAGCTTGCTTTGGTGCTAGCTTTTTACTCATACTTGTGCACCGAACTGCAGACTGCTGCTTTCTTGGTTCAGCTTGGGCTTCCCATGAATAGGGTATTTTCGGCCCATATCTTTTATTCGTGGTATGTATACCACTGTCCTGGCTTCCACAGGCTGGTGCTGATGATCCTCTGATGATTCGACTGGCTAAGGGGAAAGCCATATCCAAATCATTTTTGTTGCCCGCATGAGGATCCGACGGTTCAGGGATGTCGAGATGGGGCAATCTTCAGTGAAGCTTTCTCCGGAGTTGCGGAAGAAGGCTTTTGATTTTGGTGCCTCCCGCGACTCTACCAGGGCGGGGTCGGGAAGGCATTACTCCTTGACAAATGCAGAGAAGGAGTGGTTTTTCAGCATACGTGTCGGCACGATGGTGTACCGTAGACATCTTTTCGTCGATATACAGCCGTATGTGCCTTCTCACTTTGCGCTGCAGTTGGGCTTCTCTCAAGTCATTGTTGGAGCGCCTTCAAGCATGGTGAAGCGCTTTGGAGGTTTGCCGGATGGCAGAAACGAATGGGCTTTTTATAGTGCTGAAGACACTACTGCCATGTTTGTTATCCTGTGTTGTCGACTTTTCGAACTGCTGGCTTCATGAAGTGGTTCGCGGAGAGCTTTTCGGCATATCGAGGGCTTTCCAAGAAGGAGCTTGATGTGAAGTTGTCATCTAGAAAAGGCCTTGGAAAGTCAGATGGCATCCGGCGAGAGGAAGTCTGGGCCTTCCTTTCTGGAGAGAAGCACAAGATAGGCTATCTCGGTGACCAGGGCGTCATTGGTTCTGAAGCTGTCCGAGAGGTACCTGATGAGGCCTTAGAGCAGCTAGAACAAGAGGAAGCTGAGCTTGACGCTTGGATGCAAGCGGCACAGAGGCGAGCTTTTGTGGAGTCTACTGGCAAGAGTAGACCATCCAGTGAGGAGTCAAGTGGGAAACCTGACTCTGACAGTGGGGCAGGTTCTTCTAGGAGGCGAGCCCACAGGAGTAAGAGGAAGAGGAGTCATCATAGCTGCGAGGGGCCACATGAGGATTCTCCTGACATAGAAGTCCCTCTTACTATCAATGAGGAGGTGCCAGTGAATGCTGACGAGCCTCCGGAAAAGAGGGGTCGAGAAGAAGAGACCGCCGGTGAAGGTATGATTCTTCCTCTTTCTCTTTCTGTTTATTTCATGGAATTTTCCATGTCTTGATTTGCTTTCTCCCCCCGCTGCTCTTTTTTTTTAGCAGAGGATGAAGACTTGGCGATGTCTGAGGTTCCTGTCGATGAGGTGGTGACGGATTTGGTTGCGGCACCAGAAGAAGAACCGAGGGACTCTGGAGTGATTCCAGAATCTCCAACTGGTATGACTTCTTTTGCTTTCTTTTTTTTTTGTTTGTGACTTGGTTTGCTAACATTTTTCTTGTCAGCTGACTTGCCACATGATTCCGATGACTTTGAACCATCAATAGACGCAAATGTTGACGATGCTTCCGATGAGTTCACGGAGGAAGGGAGTGTTCCGCCAGTCGTCGAAGAAGGTATTTTATAGTAATAACCCTGATAATGATTTTTTAAACAGGATCATATTCATACCTTTTTGTGTTTCTCTGGCAGGTTTTGAAGCGACAGTGGAGAGTCCATTGCTTCCTTTAGAACCAGAGCAAGGAATGCTAGAGGTTGATCCAGAGGTAGAGACTCCTGCAACCAATTCTGACACGGTGGAGGAGGTACCTCGTGCTGAGATTCCTTCCCCAGCAGCTCCAACTGGAAAGAGTTCTTTTGTTACTCTTCCAACAGGTGATGACACGAACAGTCGAACGACGGAGCGGGGCAAATCTTCAGCTGGGCCATCTCTTCTTTTTGTGAAGAAGGTGGTGGTGCGGGTTCTGAGCTCTTGGATTGAGACTCTCCTTACTGGACACTTGGATGCCGGATTTGGCATGATCCAGCATGTGCAGGAGATTCTCGATGATGCGGAAGAGGCTGGTCTGGATGTCACAGGTGCCAGGGCGATCGTTGATAGGATCATTGCTGTCACGCCCCCAGACCGAGGACCCGTTAAATGAGACCTTAATCCGGGGTCGTGGCGCAACGGGCCGGAAAATTCCGCCCGCACACGCTAGTTTCCCACAGGTTTCCGCGGTAAGGATCCTCGAAAACCGATCCAACAGTGATTATTAAGAATCACTTTCATACGAATAAATTACGCGGAAGCATTGTAGCAAACATAAAAGTCCATATCATATGAGTATAATGAGAATGCACAAGACTAGCATAAAAAAGAGAAACATTCCATTGGTAGGCCCCAAAGTTGGTTTTAAGTTAAGTACAAAAGTAAAGTTAGCCAATAATTACAATTTTTCCCCAAAAAGAATAAGCCAACAATGGCAACAACAAAATCCAAAAAAGAATAGTATCTATTCCAAAATGTGATCGAAGCTCCAAAAACAACCCGACGTCTAAACGACATCATCGGGCTGCCACTCGCCTTCCACAAGGACTATAGGTTCCGCCTCGAAGTGCGCCTCAACAGCGAGAGGTTCGACATCTGACACCAAGCAAAAAGGGTCAGACACGACGGTCTGGCAAGCAAATATAACAATAATAGGATGATAGGAAGAGTAAAACATTAAATACATGAGAGCTGCGATCAAAATCCTAAATGACAGTAATGATAAGATAAAACATAGACATCGAGAATATTAATAAATCCAATGCTATGATAAGTGAAGTAAACAAAAACCATAAGATAAAACATTAAACGTATAAAACATTGGTAGACCACGTATAGCTAAATTCTCCTGTTACCGAAGTAACGGGAGTAGACAGAACCGTAGCCACTACTCGTGGGACCGGAACGAACATAGTCGTTATCAAACAGAACCGTAGCCACTACACGTGGGACCGGATATAAAACCGTTGCCATGGTCGGTACAGACAGATAATCCAAACTACAGTTGGCAAATAATTTAAGGATTCCAAGCCGGATGATCAGTCCGACGAGGTAACCTAAGCTTAGTGGTGCCATTAGTGTAAAAGTTTGAAACCTCGAAGTAATGCAAATTTGTTCATAAAAATACATTTCCAAAATCGATAAGAAAACTACTCCGAACAAATACATATCTCACATATTGACGAATCCGAGCAAAATAGATGAGTAGTCTTATCAATATCTATAAATGTGGTAAACCAGCCCAAAGCATTCAAATAGGTTTACAAATGAATCCGGACAAAACCTTTTTACATGGAATGAACTTAGTGTATGATGATTCAATAGTCTAATGCGAGTCGTCTTGATATACATTTGACCCCCTATTGTCATCAATTAATAGGAATTTGGTGCCACAGAAGATCCTAGACAATAAAAAGGGATGAAATGTACATTGAGACTTGAAAGATTTCCCAAATGTTTTTATTCATAGTCCAAATAAATTTACATAATGGTTCTATGATTTAAAAAGGGGCTGAATGGGCTACAATTATAGGAAAGGGATTGGGCCGAATTGGACTTGAATATGGGCTTGAAGTGAGCCTGGAGAACGGTCCAACAATCCTCTTTTTTTTGTAATTCTTCTCATTTCAGTCCGATCGATCGGACCTGAAATGCTCTTAGTTATTTACAGTCCGATCGATCGGAGCTGGAATGCTCTCAATTATTTACAGTCCTATCGATCGGACAGCGGCGAATCTTAGCTTATTTGTTTGGATCTCTCCTTTGTCCAATCCCTATCCATTTTCTTTCTTTCCCCTCCTTCCATACACATCTCCATGAGTATTTGGGCCCTTTCTTGACCTCCTCAACTCATCAAATCATCATTCAATAATCATTCTAAACAACCATTCAAACCCTTTTAAATTAAAGATTTCCTCCATTCTTTGAACACAAAGACTTGACATAAATAAGGCTAATTTCAAGATGACCAAATTCAAAAACCAAGTTCCAATCCATTGCAAAACAATAACACAAATAAATTCAAACATAAACATTAATCCATTTATCCAAGGAAAATCCATGAATCACAAAGAGGTTTGAGCATAGAAAGAAAATGCCATGAAATGAACTTATAAAGTAGAACCATCATATTAATTATAGAATCCACTTGCTTCAAGCCAAGATGAGGGCTAAGATACTCCTCAAACAATCCTCTGGGCCTCAAGCTCCCAATCTACAAAAACCCCAAAATTTTCCCAAAGAAGAACCCTAAAAATAAACATTTGCAAATCTTAAGGGAAAACTCTTGCATGTGTGATGAAAACACTCTAAATGAAGAGGAAAACAAAGATTTCAAGTTTGGAAAGCCATTGCTAACCTTGAAGAACTCAAACAATGAAGGGAAGCTTGAAAGGAAGCCTTGCCCTAGCTCAAATCCTTTGAAAAACACATCTTTGGAAAGCTTGAATGATGAGGAAGAACCCTAGGAGATCAATCCTCCATGAAATCTCTAAGAGATAGGTGTTCTAGAGGAGAGAGAAAGTTACTGGAAGAGAGGGAAAAACCCTTGGCTCCAAAACGTGCAGAAAAAGATAGAATGAAGGGGAAGAGAAGAACTCTTCTCTTATAAGATGGGTTTGTGGGCCCCAATCTTCACAAGGCTAAAAATGGCATTTGCGGGCCCCGAATGAAAACGACGAAGAAGACAAAAACGATCAACGAAATATCTATTATCCAAAAAGTATATTTTTGTCAATTTCTGGAATTTTCAAAATTTGGGTATAGATTTTGTGTGAAAGGTCAGTTTTGCCCTTTTTCTCGAAAAAGGTGATTTCTGATCATTAAATCCATATGGTCAAAACAGGAAAGTTGATAATCTAAGTAAAATGAGTCAAAATACATAAAAATTTGGATTTTACAAAAAAATCAAAGTTAAACCCCAAAGATTCACACACAACACACGGGCGCCCCAGCCCGCGTCAAGCCTAAGTCAACGACTCTCGAAAGTTCCCAAAGCTATCCAAACATTCTAATCTAGCTTAAGAAAATAAGCTAATCATCCACTAACCCCAGTTATCAACTAATCATGATTAAAATATAATTAAATATTCCAAACCTGGGTCGGGGTCTGACATCCTCCACCCCTAAAAATCACATTTGGTCCTCCAAATGATCACTAACCTCTGGAAATAGCTGAGGGTATTTCTTCTGGACCTGATCACGAAGTTCCCAAGTAGCCTCTTCTGGTCCATGATTCTCCCAACGAATCTTTACACACTGAATTGTTATGTTTCTTAGCTCTTGCTCTTTAGTGTCAATAATCTCTGTCGGTTTCTCAATGTAGGTGGCATCTTCTCGAACATCCAACGGTTCGTGATGTAGCATGTGTGAAGGATCCGGGACATACTTCCTTAGCATTGACACGTGTAACACATTGTGCACACCTGAAAGTTCTTGAGGCAAAGCTAATCTATATGCTACTTCCCCGATACGACTCGAGACCTCATACGGTCCAATGAATCTCTTAGACAATTTGCCCTTCTGCCCAAATCTCAGCATTCCTCTGACCGGAGATACTTTCAAAAATACTTTGTCTCCAACTTGGAATTGCAGATCCTTCCTTCGAACATCAGCATAGCTTTTCTGTTGGCTTCTCGAAATCTTCAATCGTTCATGAATAATTCTGACTTTGTTACTTGTCTCTTCAACCAAAGAAGGACCATGAAAACTGCGTTCTCCAACTTCTTCCCAACACACTGGGGTTCTACACTTCCTGCCATACAATGCTTCGAAAGGGGCCATCCCTATGCTTGAATGGTAACTGTTGTTGTAAGCAAATTCACAGAGAGGTAAATTCTCATCCCATTGATTCTTGAAATCAAGTACACAAGCTCTAAGCATGTCTTCAAGGGTCTGAATAGTTCTCTCCGATTGACCATCAGTCTGCGGGTGATATGCCGCGCTGAATTGAAGCTTCATTCCCATCGATTCGTGTAAGGTCTTCCAAAATCTCGAAACAAATCTACTATCTCGATCTGAAGTAATGGAGACCGGCTGACCATGTCGACTGACAATCTCCTTCACGAAGGCTTGTGCTAAAGCCAACATGTGCATTTTCTTCCCGGTCTTCAAAGGAATAAAGTGTGCCGACTTTGTTAACCGATCTACTATGATCCAAATAGCATTGTTCCCTCTGCTTGTAGTCGGTAGACCCGAGACGAAATCCATAGTCAGGTGTTCCCATTTCCACTCTGGGATTTCTAATGGTTGCAAAAGACCAGGTGGTTTCTGATGTTCTGCCTTCACCAATTGACAAGTCATGCATCTGGATACGAAAGCTGCTATTTCTCTCTTCATATTGTTCCACCAAAAATGACTCTTTAAATTTTGATACATCTTCGTACTCCCCGGGTGTACAGAATACCTCGTATTGTGAGCTTCTACCATAATGTCATTCTTCAAATTATCTATCTTTGGGACACAAAGCCTGCCACGGAAGTACAAAACTCCATCCATGATCTGAAAATCTGGGCGTTCTGAGACGTGCTCCACAATTTTAGCCAAGTCTGGATCTTGCATCTAACTGTCCTTGATTTTCTGAATGAAGAGGGGCTCAGACACTGTCATATTTGCTAACACAACTCCTTCCCTCAAAGGTTGGAAATCTACTCTCAACTCTTCGAATTGCTGAAAATTGTAAAACCCTTACAAACTGGCCAAACAAACTGATTTTCTACTCAATGCATCTGCCACTACGTTGACCTTCCCCGGATGATAGATGATTGGGAAATCATAGTCTTTGATGTCCATCCATCTTCTTTGCCTCATGTTTAATTCCTTCTGAGATAATAAATATTGGAGACTACGGTGATCCGAATGAACTTCAAAATTTTCTCCTTACAAATAGTGTCTCCACATCTTCAACGCGAATACAATAGCCGCTAACTGCAAATCGTGCGTCGCATATTTCTTCTCGTGTCCTTCAACTGCCTCGAGCCATACGCTATCACATTCCCATTTTGCATCAAAACACACCCAAGTCCTACGCCTGAGGCATCAGTATAGATAACAAAACCGCCACTCCCCGAAGGTAAGGTGAGGACAGGTGCGAAAGTTAACCTCTTCTTCAATTCTTCAAAACTAGCTTCACATTGTTGGAAATAGGGTGGGCCTTTAGGATGGGTTTTAAAAACTTTTGACCCACTTGATGCAGGGATCAACTATCCAGAAGGCTATAAAACACAATCCAAGATCCATGTCCTCAATCTCAGCCATCATGATCAGTAAAACAATCTATCTAGAAGATAGAACCAGCAACATATAAGCTACAAATATATCTACAACATGCAAGGAAGTAGATTATACATTTGGAGCTCGGTTGTGCTCTAATGGAGAAGTTACGTCTTTCTTTGATGATGAAATGCTTTCACTAATCAAATAGGGACCTCCAAGATCTCTTGATCTTCCACGCTATGACCCGCATCAGATTCTCCTTTTTCTCAAGAAGATGGTGGGATCTCCAAGAGAAAACTACTAGGAACTCTAGGGAGGAACTAGAAAGAGCTAGAAGAGGGAAAGAAGAAGGAGCATGTGCAACTATTGCACAAAAGGACCTTGGGCGTGAATCCCAATGCTAGGATAGTGCATGCATGGACGTCCATCCCTCTTCTCCTCTATTTATAGCTTTTGCAAGCTGCCTTCTCTTTACTAATTATAATAGAAGTCTTACTTCCATTAATTAGTAACTTACCATATCATAATTAGAAGTCTCACTTCAAATATGATTAGTAACTTTCCAATTCCTTTCTAATTAAAATAGAAGTCTCACTTCTACTAAAATTAGTAAGTCTACTATTACCACTATTAGAAGTCTCACTTCAAATAGAAATAGTAACTTTCCTTTTAGAGTTCAACTAGAATTAGATACTTTCTAATAATTGGGCTAGCGTGGGGACCACTAGGGATTCCTTAGAAAGCTGGCTCCAGCTGGGACTCACGACCCCACATCTCATGTGTAATCTGGGCCCACAGTTAATTGCAAATAACTCCACTATATAAATGCAATTGAACTCCAGTCTTAGGAATATTACATAGAAGACCCTAAACTTCCACATTACCACAAGTAGACCCCTCTATCAATATCCATGGATCAATTGGACCTGTCTTCCAAACTAGATCCATATCTTATTATCCTTGAGCCTCAATTAATTATAATGATCAATAGGTACCTTTCCAATTAACTCTTAATCGGAATGGGTGCGCACTTACCAATGATAAATCCATTAATTGGCACAAGGGGATATTAGAGATAGATTCCATCTTGACCATTGAATGTTCCCACTGTTAGATATCGCGATCACTGAGAGGGGGGGGGGGGGGTGAATCAGTGATCCCTTAAAAACAGGTCCAATTTAATAACAAAAGCAAATCAAATCACACAAGGACACCAGATTTAACGTGGTTCACCAAAAGCCTACGTCCACGGTTCAAAGACTGTCCGAACACCGATCCGGAACAGGTCTGAATCTATTTTGTCGCACCAACGGCAAAGAGCACCAACCCTTAAGTTTCAGATAGCACCAACTATCTAGGAAGAACCTACCCCCTTTACAATTTATCTGCACCAACAGATAGGATCACCAAACCCCTAACACCAAGCACCAACTTGATGTTCTACAGAATTAAAGTAGAGAACTTTTCTACAGCCCTTCCCCTCTACAATCTCTCTCTCTCAATTCCTTACAAATTGAAATTTAAAGCATAAAAAGAGAGACACTTATCTATGGACGAATCACCATCTTCATGAGCATATTTTCGTCCAACTTGCTGTAGAAACTTGCAGCACAACAGCACACAGCAACAACTCCTTCTCCAATCACTCTTCTCTCCAAAACCCTCTCTTTTGTTCTCTCTTCTCTTCTCTACATTGAAAACGAACTTAGCAAGCCTTTATATAGGTTTTGGTAACCCTAAAGAGTGTTCAAATTAGGCTAGAATTCGTTTAGAAAGAGTCCCAAATGAAATACTTAAGTTTCCTGAATTTTCGTGCAAAACTTCTATTTCTGCGCAATTCTGGTTTCCCGAGTGTTCTACCGGTAGAACTACCGGTTTAACAGATGAAATTCTCATGTCCAAACTTCTGCTTGAATTTCTGCCACTTCTACCGGTAGTACTTGCGGTTGACTGATGGAATTCTTAGGGTCAGCCTTTTCTACCGGTAGAACTACCGGTTGACAGATGGAATTCTCGTGTCCAAACTCTCTGCTGAAATATCAGCCACTTCTATCGGTAGAACTTGCGGTTGACTGATGGAATTCTCGTTGAAGCTCTATCAACACCATACTTGTGACATTGTGTTGACAATAATTCCAACACAAGATGATACTTGAGATACTAAACACTTTAATGCTTCATAAGACTTCTCAAGGCATCTCAAATTCCAACAATCTCCCCCTTTGGAATTGTTGGCAACACTTGGAACTTCAACACTTAGAACACTTTGAACCAGTTGACCTTCATGAAGCTTCTTCATAACCATAAACCAACAGAATCAAGATCTTCACATTCACATTCTTGATACCAATCTCCCCCAAGCTATCATAGCACAACTTCTTCACATAACTTCTCCTAGCATAGCTTTCTCCCCCTTTGACAACAAGTCCAAAGGGACCAACCAAGGAGCGAATAGGATATTCAAGGAATACATTGCTCCCCCTTTCAAGCACAACTCCTAAGGATTAGGAGAGTGAGTAACTCCTAATTTTTTCCGGAGATACTCGAAGACTTCCTTTGGCAGAGGTTTTGTGAAGATATCAGCAACGTGCTCAGTAGTTGGAACATATTCCAACTTTACCTCACCGTCTGCAACCTTTTCCTTGAGAAAGTGATAGCGGATTGCAACATGCTTCGTTCTAGAATGCTGAATAGGATTCTTAGAGATGTGAATTGCACTTGTGTTGTCACAGAGGATCGGCATAGGATCCGTTGTCGGAACTCCTAGATCAGAGAGCATTTGCCGCATCCATAACACTTGCGTACAACAAGTTGCCGCTGCAATATATTCCGCTTCCGCTGTAGAAAGGGATACTGAATCTTGTTTCTTACTGTGCCATGCCACCAACCTTTCACCGAGATAGAATGCACCACCGCTTGTACTCTTGCGATCATCTATACATCCAGCCCAATCGGCGTCAGAGTATGCAACAAGAGTGAAGGATTTGCCTTTAGGATACCAAATGCCAAGCTCCATGGTACCTTTCAGATATCGAAATATCCTTTTTACTGCTATAAGGTGTGTCTCAGTTGGTGATGCTTGAAATCGAGCTACCATACATACTGCTTGCAGAAGATCCGGTCTTGTAGCAGTCAAATAAAGCAAGCTTCCTATCATAGAACGATAAGTGGTGTGATCAACGGACGAACCCTTATCATCTTTGCTTAGCTTTGTGTTCGTTGTCATTGGTGTGCTCACTGGCTTGCTATCTTCCATGTTAAAACGCTTCAGCATTTCCTTGATGTATTTCATCTGTGATATGAAGATACCATGTTTCAGCTGCTGAACTTGTAAACCAAGGAAGAACTTTAGTTCTCCAAGCATTGACGTCTCAAATTCTTTCTTCATCTCTTCAGCAAAATTCCTGCACATTTCCTCATCATTGCCACCAAAGATTATGTCATCGACATAAACAATGACAACCAGCTGTTTGCTCAACTCTGTTTTGACATAAAGATTGCTATCAACCAGACCTTTTCCAAAGCCGATCTTGCGGAGATAGAGGTCCAGCCTTGCATACCACGCCCTTGGTGCTTGTTTCAGCCCATAAAGAGCCTTTTTCAACTTGCACACTAGGTCTGAATTTTTGCTAATGAGAAAACCATCAGGTTGCTCAATGTAGACCTCTTCTTCAAGTAATCCACTCAAGAAGGCTGACTTTACATCCATCTGAAATACCTTGAAGGTTTTGTATGCAGCCAATGCAAGAAACATACGAATGGCTTCCAGACGAGCCACCGGTGCAAAGGTCTCTTCAAAATCTATGCCTTCAACTTGAGCATAGCCTTTACAAACCAACCTTGCTTTGTTTCGTATGACCTGACCATCTTCATTCAGCTTATTCCGAAAGACCCATTTAGTACCAATAACATTCTTATCGGTAGGTCTAGAAACTAGTTCCCATGTGGAGTTCTTCTCAATTTGCTCCAACTCCTCATGCATAGCTTTCAACCAACTTTCATCGAGACTGGCTTCAGCCACAGTCTTGGGTTCAATGGTGGACACAAGTGAGTAATTGCCAACTACACTTTGTCTTGTTTTAACACCGGCCTCAGGATCTCCAATGATTTGATCCTTAGGGTGTTGCTCTACCCAAGTGCTTTTCTTTCTAGGTGTAACATCCTCTGAGTCATCCTTTGATTTCTCATAATCATTAGGTTCAGCCACTTCATCATCAATCTCACTTGAGTCCTCATAAACTGGACTGTCATAATGAGTTACATTCTTTGATTCACGGTTTTCATCAATTCTAACATCGGCACTTTCTATGATTTTTCTGGTCCTTTTGTTAAGACATCTGTAAGCCTTACTAGAGGAGGAGTAACCCAGAAATATACCTTCATCAGCTCTTTCATCAAATTTGCCCGGATTTTGTTCAAGACGCTTGATGTAACACTTGCTACCGAAGACTCTGAAGTGCTTGACTGTTGCTTTTCTCCCAAACCATAGCTCATAAGGAGTTTTGTCTTTATGTGGCCTGATCAAGCATCGATTCTGAATGTATACAGCCGTATGGATTGCCTTCTTCCAGTATTTGTCAGCTAGCTTGCTCTCAGTTAGCATTGTGCGAGCCATCTCTTGCACGGTGCGATTTTTCCGTTCCACAACTCCATTTTGCTGTGGAGTTCTAGGGGCTGAATATTGTCTTTGAATGCCATGGTGCTCACAATAGTTAGTGAACTCTTCAGATGTGAATTCACCGCCTCGATCAGACCTTAAAATCTTGATACGTTTTCCAAGCATATTTTCAACCTGTGCTTTAAACACTTTAAAACGATCAAGTGCTTGATGTTTATGCTTAAGAAACAATACCCATGTCATACGAGTATAATCATCAATGCATAACATAAAATACTTATCTCCATTGGTGCTTTGAGTTCGCATCGGTCCACAGAGATCAGTGTGCACTAGCTCAAGAGATTTCTTTGAATGATGCTCCTTTGACTTGAACATTACCCTCGTTTGCTTTCCCTTTTGGCAAGAATCGCAAATGGGTTTGGAAGGCTTTTCAACTGTAGACATACCTCTGACAGCCTTTGAATTGCAAATCTTTGACATGTTATCAAAGTTTAGATGCCCAAGGCGTTTGTGCCACAACCAACTTTCCTCTGTCCGACTCATCAAGCAAGTCTTTTCAGCTCCATCTGACAATGTATAGAGATTTCCAGCAGTCCTAGATCCAGTAGCCACTGTTTTGCCGTTGCTACACTTCTTGATAGCAAACCCATTCTTAGTGAAGACAACTTCGTGGCCTTTGTCATAGATCTGGCTCACACTAAGCAAGTTGTGTCTCAGTCCAGACACATATAAGACCTCGTCTGATCTGATCTTGTTTGCCTTTAGCTGAACAACACCTTTTCCGCAGATTTTGGCACCATCATTGTTACCAAACTTCACTGATCCGCCTTCATAGTGCTGTAATTTGACGAATTTTTCCTTATCACCTGTCATATGGCTTGAATAGCCACTATCAAGGACCCATGGTGCTGCCTTCTTTTGTGCATTGAATGCCGTTTGCACAATGAGAGATTCCTTGGAATTATCTTCCCTTTTCTTTGCCCTCCATGCCTTAACTAACTTGGGTTTCTTTTCAACCTGAAATTGGTTAGCAATAGGCAACCTACAATCCCTAGTCAAGTGTCCATAATTATGACACTTATAGCACTCAATTTTGTGGCTGTTTAGGATTGAAAAAGGGTTCCTAGTCACAAATGGGCTGTTTCTAACATAGAATTTGCATTCAGATCTTTTATGTCCATATCTATTGCAATGATAACAGTAACCATAAAATTTGAATCTTCTTTGTGGCTGGTTAGACTTCATTTCCTTTCTCATATGAATGGACTCTTTTCTAGGCTGAGTGGGCTTCACAGGTTTTGTCTTTTCAGGAAGTGTAATCTTAGAGGATTCTCCATTCTCAAATCCTAGACCAAATTTGAAGTGAGAAGGCCTTTGAACTTTCAGTATTTCATTTAGCTTCAATGTTCCATTGATTGCTTGGAATTCCTTGAGCTTTTGATTCATTTGTATATTTTCAGTCCTTGCTCCAAGGATTTCATTCTCAAGTTTCACCACTTCCTCAGTTTTGATACTGATTTGTATTTCTAGGACTTCTACCATTCTTTTATATTCTTCAACTTGAGTTTTCAAAGCAATAACTGAACTTTCAGATTCATGAAGAAGTTTCAGATTTTTCTTACTTGTTTTTCATTCCATGCTAAGCTCCTCAAGTGCGGCAATGAGTTCTTCTTCAAGATTGACCTCAGCCTCCTCTTCCTCTTCCGGCTCTTGCTCCTCTTCTTCTTCAACAGTAACCATGAAGAGAGCTTCAGTTGCCTCGGCTGATTCATCATCGTCTGAAGTTTCAGACGTGCTGTCGTTATATTGACTGATAAAGTTTTTTGCTTTGCCCCTCTTTCTGAAATTTTTCTTCCATTTACTCTTATCAACATAAGAGTCATCATCTTTGTTTTCTTTCAGCGGACACTTCGCAGCAAAGTGACCAACACCGCCACAATTGAAGCATTTAAAGGGTAGCTTCCCTTTGTACTTTCCATTGCTTCCCTTCTTCAGCTTTCTAACTAATTGAGCCTCAAGCTCATCATCATCAGTATCAGCATCATGACCAGCAGTCTCTTTTCCCTTTTTATGAACTTTGAAGGCCGCTTCTCTATCAGATGAAGACGTCTTACCTATGCGCATCTCATAGGCAGTGAGTGAACCATGCAACTCATCCATGGTAAATTCATTCAGATCCTTGGCTTCTTCTATGGCTGAGACTTTTGAATCAAACCGGGGAAGAAGAGATCTTAGAACCTTTTTACGATGACTGGTTCTTTAATCTCCTCCCCTAGTCCACGAATGTCATTCGTGACTTCATTCACTCGTTGCATATACGAGTCAACATTCTCGCTTTCCTCCATGCGAAGAGACTCGAATTGAGAGCGATGAGTTTGCAATTTCGCTTTTTTGATCTTCTCATCTCCTTCATGAATGCTTTTCAACTTGTCCCATATTTCCTTGGCTATTTTGCATGCAATTACTTTGACCAGCTCGCTGTCCACAAGGCCACTAAAGAGTGCATTCTGCGCCTTGGAGTCGTTGTCTGCTAACTTCTTCATTGCAGCATCAGTGGGTACGATGGCAGTATTGTAACCGACTCTGACAGTCTCCCAGACATCATAGCCAAGTGATTTGATGAAAGCCTGCATTCTTATCTTCCAGAAGGAGTAATTAGAACCATCAAACAAAGGTGCTTTCTTATTCCCTGCATTGGATGCCATGTGATTTGACAAGAGATCACCCTTAGCGTGTTAAGCTTATCAAGGGAGCCTTGGTGCTCTGATACCAATTGTTAGATATCGCGATCACTGAGAGGGGGGGGGGGGTGAATCAGTGATCCCTTAAAAACAGGTCCAATTTAACAACAAAAGCAAATCAAATCACACAAGGACACCAGATTTAACGTGGTTCACCAAAAGGCTACGTCCACGGTTCAAAGACTGTCCGAACACCGATCCGGAATAGGTCTGAATCTATTTAGTCGCACCAACGACAAAGAGCACCAACCCTTAAGTTCCAGATAGCACCAACTATCTAGGAAGCACCTACCCCTTTTACGATTTATCTGCACCAACAGATAGGATCACCAAACCCCTAACACCAAGCACCAACTTGATGTTCTACAGAATTAAAGTAGAGAACTTTTCTACAGCCTTTCCCCTCTACAATCTCTCTCTCAAAATCCCTTACAAATTGAAATTTAAAGCATAAAAAGAGAGACACTTATCTATGGACGAATCACCATCTTCATGAGCATATTTTCGTCCAACTTGCTGTAGAAACTTGCAGCACAACAGCACACAGCAACAACTCATTCTCCAATCACTCTTCTCTCCAAAACCCTCTCTTTTGTTCTCTCTTCTCTTCTCTACATTGAAAACGAACTTAGCAAGCCTTTATATAGGTTATGGTAACCCTAAAGAGTGTTCAAATTAGGCTAGAATTCGTTTAGAAAGAGTCCAAAACGAAATACTTAAGTTTCCTGAATTTTCGTGCAAAACTTCTATTTCTGCGCAATTCTGGTTTCCCGAGTGTTCTACCGGTAGAACTACCGGTTTAACAGATGAAATTCTCATGTCCAAACTTCTGCTTGAATTTCTGCCACTTCTACCGGTAGTACTTGTGGTTGACTGATGGAATTCTCAGGGTCAGCCTTTTCTACCGGTAGAACTACCGGTTGACAGATGGAATTCTCGTGTCCAAACTCTCTGCTGAAATATCAGCCACTTCTACCAGTAGAACTTGCGGTTGACTGATGGAATTCTCGTTGAAGCTCTATCAACACCATACTTGTGACATTGTGTTGACAATAATTCCAACACAAGATGATACTTGAGATACTAAACACTTCAATGCTTCATAAGACTTCTCAAGGCATCTCAAATTCCAACACCCACAGCTCTACTACCACGTACCCAAATCACCGAGGTGTTGACCTACAGTTGGCCTCACTCATTGGTGACTCAAAGCAAATGAATAGATGGAAACTTGAGTTCATTAATGTCTCAGGATTGAGAGTCTATTGCTAGTGAGCAGACCTTAAATTAAAGACAGTGTTTATAAGGTGCTTCTCATGGTCCTTCAATACATCCAATTTACCAGCACTATGATCCAGAATCTTTCATTCTAATGATCGAGGCAAATCACACTATTTCATAGTGATCAAAGTGCTGCAACCTTGTCAGTATGAGATGTCCAGTCTCATCACTGGTTGTGAAGATATTTAAGTATAAGATTTGTTACACATGTCTCCCGTATGTGGATCTCATCCATACACATGTGTTACATCAAATATACTTATGGACCCCGGTTCATCTCATGAACCATCATGTCATTCGTATTGGTTATGTGCAAGTATATAATAAATCACCATTCATCTCATGAAAGGAAAGCATGAATATACTGATAAATAAAGAAATTAATCAATTTATTATATCATCTACTGGATTAAGTCCATAAAACTAACACACATTTCTCTGACCATACGAACGGTATATTCTTTCGGGTCAACTTGGTCAAAGGTGATGCAATGGATGAAAATCCTTGTACAAATCTCCTATAGTATCCTGCTAAACCCAGAAAACTCCTAATCTCAGTCACATTCTTCGGCTTCTCCCAATTGATGACTGCTTCTATCTTTGATGGGTCAACTGCTAGTCCTTCTCTAGAGATGATGTGACCAAGAAAAGTGACTTGCTCTAGCCAAAACTCGCATTTCCCAAGCTTCGCATACAACTGGTTATCTCTCAACAACTGCAATGAAGTCCTCAAGTGCTGCTCATGGTCTTCTCTTGACTTGGAATACACTAGAATGTCATCAATAAAGACGACTGTGAACTGATCTAGATCAGGTGCAAAGATCTTGTTCATGAGGGCCATAAATACTGCTGGTGCATTCGTCAGTCCAAAGGGCATCACCAAAAATTCATAGTGCCCGTATCTAGTCCGGAAAGCTATCTTCGGGATGTCTGATTCTCTAACTCTCAACTAATGATATCCGGATCTCAAATCTATCTTTGAGAAAAATTCTGCACCTTGCAACTGGTCAAATAACTCATCTATCCTTGGCAAAGGGTACTTGTTCTTGATGGTCACTTGGTTCAATTTTTTGTAGTCTATACACATCCTCAAGCTTCCATCTTTCTTCTTGACAAATAGCACTGGGGCTCCCCATGGTGAAACACTTGGCCTAACGAAGACTTTGTCTAGTAACTCTTGTAACTGTAATTTTAGCTCACCCAACTCTGCAGGAGCCATCCTGTAAGGAGCAATGGAGATCGGAGCAGTCCCTGGCATCAACTCTATTGTAAACTCAACCTCTCTGACAGATGGTAAACCTAGAATCTCTTCCGGAAAAACATCGGGAAATCCGCACACTACCAGGATGTTCTCCACCCCTTAGGACTGTTCATCCTTGGTGATAAATGCAATAAATCCTTCACCTCCTGATCTCAACAACTTAGCTGCAGAAAGGGCTGAAATAAACCTAGCCGGAGAAACCCTTTTCTCTCCCTGAAATTTCACCCCGGAGGAAATCCCATCCAATCTAAAAGCAATGGTCTTGCTATAGCAATCCATAGAGGCATGATGTCCCGCTAACCAATCCATGCCTAAAATGACATCGAAGTCATGCATAACTAAGATAATAAGGTCTGCAGGGAATATAACATCTCCTATCTTCACTGAGCAACTAGGGTAAAATGTACTACACACAACTTGTTTCCCTACTGGAGTTGTAACAGTCAAAACAAACTCTAACTCTCTAGCAGGCACACTAATCATTTTAGCAAACACATGGGATATGAAAGAGTGAGTAGATCCCGGGTCAAACAACAATTTAGCTTCTACTTCACAAATTAAGAGTTTACCTTCCACAACATCTCCCACTGCTTCAGCGTCCACTTGGTTAAGGTGATTGAGGCGGCCTTGTTGATGCGGTCTTTTCTGGTTCTGATTCTGCCTTCCTTGCTGCACATTCCAATTCTGTTGTGGTGGATGGATGTTCTGATTTTGTGGTTGCTGATGGGGCTGCTGATTCTGCTACTGTCTTGGTTGATTCTGAATTGCCTGCTAGTTCTGCTGAGGTGCCTACCTTGGTGGCTACTGAGGTGCCCTATTGCCCTGATTTCTGTTATTTAGGCAATCCTTCATTTGGTGATCTGTGCCACCACACTTAAAACATGCAACCGTAACTCTATAGCACTGCTGAGAAGGATGGTTCTTGCCACAATGCTCACACCCACCTTGAGCTGGAGTATTCTGCTGCTTCTTCTGTCTATTGCCTTGGTAAGATTTCTGCCCTCCTTGGTATTGCTGTCTCTTTCTCTGTTATCCTTGATGATCTGATTGTTGATGTCTTCAAATCTATAAGCTCTTTTGATAGCCTCTTGGAAAGTGGTTGGTGGTACCACACCTAATGCATCCCTCAAGATGATGGGATTAAGTCCATCCATAAACATGGTAATTTTATTCTCTTCCGTATCCACAAGCTCCGGTGCATAACGAGACAACTTCTCAAACTTGGTAAGATATTCAAGAACGGTCATGTCCTCTTGCTTGAGCAACTGAAACTCTGCTGCTTTTTGCTTCTTGATGTGGGCGGGGACATACTTTTCACTGAACTGCTGTTTGAAGGTGGCCCAAGCAATCTCATTCTCAATATTCTGATAACCTTCCTTAATGGTTTTCCACCAAATATCTGCCAGTCCGGTGAACATAGATGCTGCTAGAAGAACTTGTTGCCTGCCTGTGCATGTAAAAATATCGAAGATGTTCTCCGTGTGGGCTAACCAATCATCAGCTGCCAAAGGATCTTCTTGTCCTGTGAACTCCTTAGGACCTCTCTTTCTGAACTTCTCAAACAAGCTATTAGGATCTCGGTCTCTGTTCTGTATAGCTTCCATATTAGGCATTGGTTCTGGCCTCCTTCCCAAAACTTCAAGCAACTGCCTCTGAACCTGTGTCAATTCTTCGTCTTTCTTTGCCATCTGCTCTTGGAATCTAGCTTGATTCTCATTAGCTCGTTGTTGTTTTCAACTAACATCTGCATGAGCTGCTAAAATTGTCCTGTCATCTGATTCTCAACCCCACTGTCATTGTTACTGCCTGATGCGTTCGCATTCACTGGAGGTCTGCATGGAGGCATAGTGCTGCAAAACAACTTGTTAGTATAACAAAATATAATAAATAAGGCGTTCCCAAACCCCTGCGACCCTGGCCAAGGGTCGCCAGCCCCTGTGACCTTGGCGCATGGTCGCCGGCGACCATGGAGCCAGGGATCGCCGGGAGGGCCCCGGAAGCTCCGTTTTTCGTCGTTTTTCGCGATTCGAAGCGTCCGACCCTTGGGATTTTCCAAAATTCATACTTTTGAGACACCAAATCCTTTGACATCCGTCAAAATCACGGATCAATCATCAAGAGTATCAAAATCAACAATGATCGCCAACCGGTCAACGAAAAAGTGTGCTTTCTACCCGACCGATCGAGAAATCGACAGGATAGATGGCATCGACCGGATGTTGGCAACCAATACCTGAAGTTGCATGGTCATCCGATGTCGATCTACATGAAGATCCATCGATATCATTGCCAGAAGAATCCCAAAAGACGCGGCACGGCCCGCGACTCTTCAACTGCTCAGCGACCACTTAATGCGATTAATTGACTAGCTTTATTGCAGTCATTAATTCATTTCTTTGGATGGCCCAATTAGAAGTAAGAATCCGGGAGTTACAAGTCAATTGATTCATGGTATTTAACCCATGAAACTCCTCCCATCATGGCGATTAAAGGCGATTAAATGCCCTCAATCTCCACCGGCCAATCAGAAGCAAAGAAAAAGGAGTTACAAAATAAAGGAATTAAATCCTATAACTCCTCCCATTATGCGGCTTAATGACAATAAAAGCCAATAAACTCTCCTAAATGGCTACCAAGAGCCTATAAATAGGAGACAACCCCAAGCATTCCAAAAGGAGACAAAAGATAATCCGGAAATTCAGACAGAAAAAGCATCAGAAATCTAAGAGAAAGAAAGAGAGAAAACTCTGCGGAAGTTCTACACCGACCACCACTACAAGGTGACAAAAGTCCCTTGGGGGGTACCCCCCCCCCCCAAGGTCCTTGCCTGCTCCTTCTACCTCCAATGGTTTAGACGCAGCTTTTCAGCCCGTCTACTTGGTTTTTTTATTCGACATAGGACCTCCTTTTGGTCTTTGTCCTCTAAAAACCTGAGGTTATAGCCAAGCCAAGCGAATCAAGAGCATCCTCTGTTCTCATCTGCATGGATGATGGCGAAGTCCACATATGGCTTTCGACCGTCAATCTGAACGAGTCCCCCACAATCTCCTAAGAAGTTAGATCCTCCTTTTTCTTGCTTTTCATTGTATTTTGTATTTTTTCAAAAGAGACAAAAATCACAACTCTTGTCTTTCATTATTGATAAGAATTGTAAATCGGCTATAAACGTCAAAAATCAGCTATAAATGCCAAAATCCGCTATAAATGCCAAAAAAACCGCCTTTCACGGCAAACCAAGAAAAATGTCTCTTTTCTTAAATATATGTGCAATGGAAAACTTGAAAGAAGTTGATTTCTGTTTTACTTGCGAAGGTCGATCTCCGGATCACCACTTGTAATTCCAAGTAAAATAGAAAATTTGGCACACCCACACAAAAAAAATGTTGATGCACGCCTCTGCCCCCCAGTTACGAAAGGGTCGGACCCAAACGGACTCCCACGTCCGCCGACCTCGGTAGAACCGAGCAATTGAAGCACTGTCCATCAAGCTGGAACACCCGGTGGGACCCGTTCATTTGAGAACACGATGATAGAAATGAAATATTTGCATATCATATTGATCGTCAACCCCAAGTGCAAGGCCGCGATTGTAGTAATAAATAACTCGGTGAAGTCCGAGGTCGATCCACAGGGAGTAATCACTTAAATAAAACCTGTCCTATTTGAAAACTAGTACTAGCCTAATAAAATCTATACAAATCAAGTATCCTACTTGCATGAAATAATTAATTACAACCAAAGGAAAAGAAAAATCCTAATCTAGAAACCTAATGTAACTACTGCATTCACCATAAGATTTGTCAGTCCAACCAATTGCAATAATTATTAAGATGCATAAAAAATAAAAATAAAATAGAATAAAATCAGAGAATAAAAAAATGGATTTTAATTCTTAATTATTGCAATAGTTACTTTGCTTGATGCCATAAAAAAAATCAAGATCACCGCACCAAGTGCGCACTGTCACTACGCACAAAAATTCAATGTTGACCCATTGGTGAAAACCAAGACCCCATAAACTTGATTTATTATTGAAAGAACCATTACAAGCAAATAACCATTACAAAATTACTTGAATCAAAAGTGCATCCAACATTACCCTAGACACACCAAACGGAGGAGAAGGACTCGCAGTCTAGAACGGCGATCCAACCGTCTCTCGTTTTGCGATCTGAAATCCAAGCAAGGGAAGATGATGAATGGCTGGTCCAATGATGGAGTGACGATAGCAACGGCGACGGCGCGACAGTGATGTAGAAATCCAAGTGGTGGTGTGCCTTAGGGAAGGCCTTGGATGAAAAAATTGATGGAAGGATGAGAGATGAAGAAAATAATGGAGGAATGATGGAGTTCCAAGTTGCTGGTCGTCCAAGAGGAATAGGGGGATGGTATTCTCATGCATTTCCATATTGGGGTCTTTTTATGATTTTTTGATAACTTGGGTTGCAAGGTTTTGGTTTCGGTAAGGATTAGTAGAGTGGGGTCCAATTTGGATTGGGATTAGGAGTTTTTGAAAGAGTTTCAAGGGATTGGCCCACAATCCTAGTGAAAATAGGATTCTTCTTATCTCATGCAACTTCCTCTCTTGGGCCCACTTTGGCTAAGAAACAATTCAAATATGAAATTTCATATTTGTTTCAAAGATGCTTGTGGTCCCCACCTATTTTGGACGTGTGATTGCTTGCATAGAGTTGTTGGACGTATGAAGCTTGGGATGGAGAGATATGAACGTGTGATGCTTGTTTGGATAAATCTTGGGTTGCAAACTTCAAATCTTGAGGCTTATCTTCTTGGAGTTAACTTTAACAACTTGGTGCTAAAATCTTGCCCTCTTCCAATTTGTTTCCAACTTGGATTGCTAAGCAAGATCTTCCAATCTTTTGAACTCTTCATGGCTAGAAAAATATCCTTGCATGGGCCCATTTTCTCTCTTGAGAGATCCCCTCAAATCTGAGATTAATTTCATTGCAACCAAGGATGTAGGCCCCACTATGGTGCACACAACATGGAATGTCCAATGCATGGACGTCCTCTCCTTGGCTTAAAGAATTTTAAATCTGAAATTCAGATTTGTATTATCAATTGGAACACATGATGGGCCCCACTTGTGTGTGCAATCTTCTCTTGGATGTCATCTTTAATTCTTCAATTGATTTCTCTCTCTTGCGGGTCCCAATTTATGAAATTCCCTACAAAAATAAAAGCAAGGATTAAAGAATACTCTAATTATATAGGTAGGGAATGATGCAATATGCGGGTCGACCCAATTCACACTAAATGGATGCTTAAAATGTCACCATTTTATTTTAAAAAAAATTCTTTAATTAAATCAATGGTGCAAAGAAAATTCATCATTTTATGTGTGAACAAAAAGTTATGAGGAATTTTATGACTTCCAATGCCAAAAATATAGAAATTCATGATTGTATGTAAAAATGCAATTTTTCAATAAATTTTGACTTGAATTTGAACTTTGATGCTCAAAACATAAAATCATGATTTTCCTACTAAAACAGTGCATGATTTGAAGAATAAGTCCTTAATTATTCTAAAATGATGATGAAATTATGCATTTTTAGGTACTTATCACATTTCTTTTGCTCTATGCTTATACTTCTTTTCTCGATTCCTTGGCTACTTTCTAATTGGTGGCCTATGTTGAATTTCGCATCTAAAAAAAATGAGATGAGATTTTTTGGGAATTTCTAATTCTTCGAATTTATTTCCACTCTTTCTCTTTTTAAAAAAAAAAGTAAAAAAAAATCAGGTCATTACACTTAGTAGGTCGAAGACAACCGTCATTTTATGACGAGCTTATTATATTATATATTTGTCCTTGGAGTTCAACCATAACTCTTTAGTGGAATGAGTTAAGGTTAAAATGGTCTTTATGTTGCTATGGGTTTAGCATGGACATTCTGGTCATTTTGGGAGCCAATGGCAAATATGTCTTTTGGTCCCTTCTCTAGTCACTTACCAAGATTGGCATGGTTTCCTAAAATGTTTAGATAACATTTGGATGAATTATTTTAGTGTAAAAATAATTTTGAGTTTAAATTCAAATAGGCCTTTGATGGCATACATGAATTTAACTCTAGATAAATTGTATGTGGGCCATGGTGTGCATTAATATATGGGACGTCCATAATAGGATTTCCATGGGTAAGGTTTCCAACTTTGAGTAGGACTCTCTACTTGGAAAGTTGGACTCCTCTTTGGATTAGCATTCCTATGAGATAGTTTCCTTTTTGGATTAGGAACTTAAAATTAGTAAGTGTTCTACAACTAGGATTACTAATTGCATGGGAAGTTCCTTTTGGTTTCCTTTTCTAATTAGATTGTTTCTTAAAGGAAATAAGTCTTTCCTTTTTGGACATCAATGAGAATTAGAAGAGATAAACTTTATGGGAAAGGTTTCCTCAAAGTTTCTATAAAAGAAACTACAACCCCTTGGACGTCCATCATGCTTAGAAATCACAAGTCTCCCACACGTCCAGCCCTTGAAGTGTTTTCTTCTTTAGTGAAGAAACTTGTAGGTCTGAGATTTTCCATTAGAGAAATAGTTCTCAAGTCCTAGATTGAGATCCCACCATCTTAGCCAATCAGATTTGGAAGTGAGATAGAGAAGAAGATCAAAGGCAATACTAGTGCAGAAAATTCCAGCAACTTGTTTGCAAATTACAAGTCTGAGTTCGGGCCTTTGGATCTATTTTTTCAGAGATTTGAAGTCTACAAATCTTCGAGGTAATAGTCTTCTTCATTCTCCTTTAATTATACAATTGTTGGTCATGAATTCATGGAGTTCTCATGCGATCTATATGGCTGATTTATGCTGGCCAAATCAGATTTTCAAAATCTGTCATGTTACAAATTAGCCATGAATATCTTCTGCTAATTCAGATCTGAATCGCAGTTTCTTTCATACTAGTATGCCCTTTCAGAGTCTACTGTATCCGCGATCGGCACATTTGTAACTCCAAACTTATATTCTTCTTATATCGGGCAAGCTCTGCTTCTCGATAAGTCGAATTTAGGTTCACAATTGCTTCTACGTAGTCATTGGGACGCTCGTTCTGGGCTTACCATACCTGCGATCAGAACAATTGTACCCTCTATGGCATTTTTCCTTCTTCATATTGCTTGGGTCATCTCCCTCGAGCAATTTGAAAAGACAAAACCATAGAACTTCCCATTTATGATCATTATATTCTTGTGATTACTAATGGATGTGATCTTGTTCCAAAAAAATTTCGAAAAAAACTAACAATGGCAGCATCACTTACCATTACTTTCGATGAGAGCAAGCACCAACTCATGCTTCAACAGAAGCAAACCACACGCACCTACAAGGGCCCATCAGCTGCTGAAGCGTCAACTCCCTCGGCAACTCTCTGAACTCCGGGTCGACCTCGACTCCCCGTACTATTGTCTTTGGGACGCTGGGACCATTCCCACTTCCCGAAGAACAAACTGCTCCTTCCAAGAAGCAGAAGGTCGCCTCTTAACGTGTCACTACCTTGACACCAAAGGCGAGCACCAGAAGGCCCGAAGCCCGTGGTACCCCCACGAAGCCTCGACCAGCAAACGACCAGGTCTATCCCAAGACTTGGTCCCCAATACCTTCACCAAAACAAAGAAGGTCCCAAACATCCACCAAGCTAGCATACCTGGCCCCACTCAAGGAGAACCAGTTCTACCCTCTTGCTTACATGAAAGAGGAGAGACCCATCTCCAACCTGACTCCCAAGTCAACCCAGCACGAGCCGGCTTGTTCTTACAAGCCCAAAATCAGATCATGCATCACAAGGCCTCTGCAAACACCTACTAAGGCCTATAAGCCTTCGGTTTGACCCTTCATCTCTACAGGGGCCGAACTTGAAAAATTCAAAGCTTCGCTGCAACAGGCGAAGGACTGGGTTCGCATCCTGTCCTTGCCCAGCTACAAAGAAGACAGGCTCAGCTGCTGCGCCCGAGGGAGCACATCCTTCATTGTCAAAGCCCAGCCAGAGCTGACCGAAGCTCAAATTGCTCGTCGTATATGCCGCCGCGCGTCGTATAGACAAAAGAGGCTAAAGAAGCAAAGGACCCAGCCTCCTACACTTCATGTCTCTCCCAAATGGGTCAAAAAAGAAAGACCCAACCATGTTGTTGCTGTCCATATGGTTGGAAAAACCAGAAGACGCCAAAAGTCAGCATCCAAAATCCATGTCCGACGTCCGATGACCCGCAGCGTCTCCAGGACAAGAAGACATTCAGAAGAATCCCCTGCTCCTTCAAGCAAAGGACGGCAAAGTGATATTTCCTCAAGCTCTTCATAAAAAAAAATGAGCCCCAGCTCAGTCACCAGGACGGCTTCTTCGTTCGAATTTCAAAGGATGAACGTCCTGGCAACAAATTCTGAGCCACCACCCCGCAATCCACCTCAAGATGATGCGATCACACGCATCCAGCAGTTGGAACAAGGCCAACAGAGGATTGAAACTCTGATGGAAAACCTTTTCTTCGACTTCCAAAATCAGGCGAACAATGAACCTCCTCCGAATCATCAAGACGATGAGGTAAATAGGGAGGAAAATGAGTCACGCGCCCTTACAAAAAAGGACGTAGACAGTATCCTCGCAAAAGCAAAATAAGAGGATATACTCAAGGAGCATGGGATCAAGCCACCATATCCCTTATGGATGGACTCGGTCCCGTTCCCTACAAAATTCAGGCATCCTACTCTCCAAACATATACGGGGAAAGGATCAGCCATACAGCAAGTCATCGACTTCAAGATCTTGACGGGAGCTATCGCGGATCAAGATGCACTCAAGATCCGCCTCTTTGCAAGTACCCTAAAAGGTACGGCCTTCGACTGGTACTCCACTCTACAGGAGGACTCCATCCAAAATTGGGCTATGCTAGAGACACGCTTCCTGACTCACTTCAAAGGTGAGGATCATCCTGCTACTATGGCTCAGCTGTGCAGCCTAAATAGGGGGAGAATTAGTCAACATATGACTTCATTCATAAATGGAAAGCAATGGCATACAAATGCTCTGATGTATTGCCACAAGCGTCGCTAGTCGACATCTGCCGAAACAACATGAGAGCTAGAATCTGCTCCATGATCATCGGCAACAAATCAAAGAACCTGGGAGAATTTCTAGAAGCTTCCATGGAAGCTGAAACGGTGATTAAAGACCTCAACAGTCAGAAATCATCAAGAAAAGAGCCAACCGCCATTGCAACCTCTAAACCAAAGACAAAAAAAGGTCCTCAATGTGCAGACCAAGTCAGCTCCTCAGCCACCAAAGAAAGCTGAAAACAAAGCTGCTGGTACGAGACCTAAACTCTCAGATGCCTTCAAAGAACGAGTAGAAAAGAAATACCCGTTCGATGAAGATGTTGATGAAATCTTCAGGGCTCTTGTGGCGAACGGCAAGCTCACTTTGCCTGAACCCAAAAGACCGAGTGATGTTGGCAAAACCAACGATCCTCGGTACTATCAATACCACCAGATGATCTCACATCCTCTCAATCAATGCTTCATTATGAGAGAGAAAATAAATGAGATGTGGAAAAATGGAGTCATCACCTTTGACAAAAACTATGGGTCTGCCTCCGTCAACATGGTGACATGTGGACAAGCATCAAAATCACCGAAGAAGAAGATTACTACTTCATTCAAGCTGATAAACACAATCCAAGCGTCCGAAGAACTGGTTCCTTACACGACACCAGACGGACAACCCATATGGGTACATCCCAATCTCCTAGAAGATGAAAATTGGGAGGTCGTGAAAGCAATGCCTACAACTCAACAGCGAAGGCAGGCTAGGAAACATCTCCTCAAGCTCAAACGGCAAGAGAAGACCCAGCCAAAACAAGAAGTCCAAGAAAAGACAGAGGCTTCCTCTACCGCTTCACTGGAGGCAACAAAAACATCCCTTCCAAAGACTTCAAAGGGGGTAAGAAAATTCACTCTCAGTGATTTCATGCCACCTCAATTCAAAGAAGCCACGCATGGGGCATCATACTCTTGTAATTCGGTAGTTGGATTCTCCATCCATGGATACGAGTCCAGCGACACCGATGATGGATTCGAATCCAGCTACATCGACGAGTGGGAGGAGTCCCTTGAAACAGGAGAATATCTCTCCGATGAAGAATGGGTTCCTGAGACTCATCTTATGCCAGTAATCTGGTATAACCCCCTCCAACCACAAGGATCCTGGTCTGATGATGAAGAATACCAAGAGGCTGTACAAGAAAATGCTGCTGACCCAGCCCCCGTCATTGCTCCAGTGGAAATCAACTATGTTGAGCCACAAAGAGTTGATAAAGAAGAAGATTTGGCTCCTATGCCTGATCTTGAAGAATATGCAAGGATCTTGCAACGTCTCGCTCTAGAACAAGAGCAAGACCGCGTCGACGAGCTTCCTCACAATCCAGAGCCTGAAGACCATCAGGTACATCCTCCCTTAACTCCTGAAAATGGAGAAAATTGCTGGATAGACGATACTCTTACATCCGAGGATAAGTCTGACTTCGATCAGGCAACGTCTCCTATCAGAGCTTCCTGTAATGTGATAATTCGGGATTATAACTCTTCCGAGCATTGTCTGATGAGATCACTTACACTCCGACGACTCCTAGCAATGTATCTTTTGGAGCCACCTCATCTCACGTGACTTTCACTGAGGCGACACCATCTTAGGTTTCTTCTCCTGAGACTGTGACTTCAAAGTTCACACCCTTCCTGACTGAAGAATTCCCAGCTATTGATGCTTGGGATGACGAATTGGTCAACGAAGAAGAAAGGTTGCTGGATGTTGTTCAGGACTTGTTCCCAGAAAATGCTCCTTGCAACACAATCACTGAGGATGGCAACTCTGCTGCAGATACATCCTCAGCAAATGAAAAACGACAGCCTCTTGATCCTGAAGACAATCTTCCAAATGGAGACCCTTCTCAAGAAGCTCTCGAAGTTGGTGGAGGCACCCTCTCTGGCCGGGACTACCACAAAAATTACAACCAATCTTCCTTTACATATGTAAATCCTTCGGGAAAAGATGTTGTAAGCGCCCCTAGTGGCAACAGTGATGAACATGCAGGCCCTAAGGAGGCTTTCAAGTATGACTTGATTGAACATTTCAAGCACATACCTGCACTTTTGCACATCCTAGATTTATTGCGAATGTATCCGCACACTCGCGATAATCTCATTTCAGAATTACAAAAGCTGAATGAGGATGTCGACAAACATGCCCCGCAAGTCCACCAAATTGAAATGGACTACCGTGTTAAAAACTCAGAAGCTTCCTCAAAGGGAGAAAAGAAGAAAACTGAGGGATCATGCATTGAATGCCTCTCGGTTCAAAAGGCAGCCAGTGCAACCATCGCCTTCACTAAGGACGACCTCCTACTTGGCGAAACAAGGCACAACCGACCCCTGTACTTCACAGGGTACATCAAGGAAATGCCTATGCACAGAGTTCAGATCGACCCAGGTTCTGCACTCAACCTCATCTCCACATCAGCTCTCGAAGAGTTGGGCATCCCACCCAGCAAGCTGAGCCACACATCTGTATCTATCTTTGGATACGATGGGAGTACTCAAAGGCCTATCGGCAAAATCAGGTTCAAGTTGCAGATCAGTGATCTTATCTCTGAAGTCACTGTATATGCAAATAAAAACCCCTTCATGCTACAACATCCTTCTCGGATGCCCCTGGATCCACGAGAATGGTGTTGTCCCTTCAACTTTACATCAATGAATCAAGTTTGTTGGCGACGACGGCATGATACATCGAGTCTTTGCGTACAGAAAACCCTTCAAAGGTAAAGAAGTCCACTTTGCAGACTCACAGATGTATGAAGGTGAGAAAAAAGAAGAGGAGAAGCAAACAGCACCGTTTGCCGAAAATATCAAGAAAGATAAAGGCAAGGCTCCTAAACAATCACCAGAAGAAAACAAACCATCCGATAAATCCGAAGAGAGCATTCAAACTCCCTTCGTCATCTCCCTCAAACCTTCAAAGCCTTTGGTCATCACAACTAAAGTGAAGAAGGCAAATCAAAATTATGGGGGCAAATTTGTTGTCTCTTTCGTGTCTATCGTGCAAGACACGGATTCAGATTCAGAGCCAGAAGACGACACATCGTCAAACCAAGCTGATACTCATCAAGTTCAGACTGCTCTTACTCCAATGGAGACAACTTCTGACATAGAAGATCCTACGTCAGCTTCCTTCATTGTTCCAGCAACTTCAGCAAAGGAAAAGCTGATCTTCTTCCATAGATCGGATGCTTCTACATCAAACTCCATGCTTGAACCTTTCTAAAATGAAGGTATGCCTCAACTATCCTTATATAGTTCTATGGCACAAGCTATTATGAAGAAAATGGGCTATGACGCTCAAAACCCAGTCGGTTTGGGAGAAGGCCACGGTATTCTCACGCCATTGGGGCCCGTCTTGACCAAAAGCCAGCTGTAAGATTGGAGACTCAACGGCTACGTAGAAAAGTCTTCACACGGGCTAGGGTATGATCCTGACACTCCCCTGAGACAGTTGACACAAAGGCTTAAAAGTCAATTTACTAACCAAGCCACAACATCTCGTATCCATGAAGACATCAATCTCCCTAGATATCTCTTCGATGAGCCACCTGACAAAGATCCAGGAAGCTCATCCAATTGGTACGATTTCTCTGACAATGAAGATGAATTGTCCGATGGCACAGACGTGTGGTCTTCTGACCCAGAAGAATCCTCGTCTCCAAAAGAAGTACCCTACTTCGACCCGGTTTCAACAGGCGATTGGGATCATCTCATAGCAAACCTTGAGAAAATTGCCGTTCAAGAAGACCCGTGGAAAGGAACAAAACCTTGGTCTGGAAATGCCCTTGAAACCCCAAAAGGTTTCGTTGAGCTGGAAGCCTCCGAAAATATTATGGAGGAACCACCTTCGAACCTTCCAACAGAAAATCATGTTCAAAAGATAGACTTGGGAACACCTGATAACCCACGTCCTGTATTCATAAGCAAGAATATAAAGGATGATGAGTTACCCGAGTATATCGTCTTTCTTCGTGAGTTCGTTGATTGCTTTGCATGGTCTTACGCTGAAATGCCTGGCTTAGACCCCAAAATAGCAGTCCACAAACTCAATCTTTAAGAAGACATCAAGCCTGTCAAACAGGGCCAAAGAAGATTCCGTCCAGATGTGATGGATAAAATTGAACAAGAAGTTCAAAAACTCAAAAGCGTCGGCTTCATCCGTGAGGAACAACATCCTAAATGGTTGGCCAACATTGTCCCTGTGACAAAGAAAAACGGGCAGATCAGGGTCTGTATTGACTATAGAGACCTGAATGGCGCATGCCCTAAAGATGAATTTCTGCTCCCCATACCAGAGGTAATGATTGATAATACCTGTGAATTCGAGTGAATGACATTCATGGATTGTTTCTCTGGCTATAATCAGATAAAGATGCATCATGAAGATGAAAAACATACATCCTTTCGGACCCCATTTGGCGTGTATTGCTACACTATCATGCCATTTGGTCTGAAAAATGCTGGTGCCACATATCTGAGGGCTATGATGAAAATATTCTAAGATATGCAGCACAAGATGGTTGAATGTTACGTTGATGACCTCTCTGCCAAAAGCAAAAGAAAAGATGATCATCTTGAAAACCTTCGAGAAGTCTTCATCCGACTTCGCAAACACAAACTGCGAATGAATCCTTTGAAATGCTTCTTCGGCATCTCGTCAGGTAAGTTCCTCGGATTCTTAGTTTGGAAAGCTGGAATAGCACTTGACCCCATAAAAGTCAAAGCCATTCTAGAAATGCCCTCTCCAATAACCTTGAGAGGACTCAAAGGGCTTCAAGGGAGATTGGCCTACATCAGACGGTTCATCTCCAATCTTTCGGTGAAATGCCGTCCATTCTCCCGGTTGATGAAAAAATGTGTAAACTTTGTCTGGGATGCTGACTATGAAGCTGCGTTCCAAGATATCAAGTCATACCTGACCAAACCTCCAGTGTTAGCTGCTCCTACTACTGGAAAACCATTTATCTTGTATACAAGAGCCCTTGATCACTCTCTGGGTGCTCTGCTTGTACAAGAAAATGATGAAAGAAAAGAAGTTGCTCTATACCACCTCAGCCGCATGCTAGTAGGTGCAGAGCATCGCTACTCTCTAGTCGAAAAAGAATGTCTTGCAGTGATGTTCGCCGTACGAAAGCTGCATCACTACTTGCTTTCCAACACAGTCTACCTGGTCTCAAGGATCAACCTCTTGAAGGTCCTTGTCACAAAAGGAGGTTCTCTCAATGCACGACTGGCAAAATGGTCCATCCTTCTATCACAATTCGATTTTAGGTATGTACCGCAAAAGGCAATCAAAGGACAAGCTCTAGTAGACTTTCTCGCAGAGCATCCATTGCCTAAAGATTCTCCACTCAGAGATGATCTCCCAGACGAACCAGTCTACAATGTGGAGACTTTCTCACAAAGTGCCTCCTGGGACATGTACTTTGACGGTGCAACCAGGACAAATGAAAAAAGACAGTTGATCTCGGGAGTTAGCATCCTCTTTGTTAGCCCCGACAAATACATGATTCCACACACTTTCTCGCTATTGGAACCATGCACAAACAATGTAGCTGAATATCAAGCTCTGATCGTAGGATTGGAACTCGCCATCGAATCCGGTATCACCATGCTGGAAGTCTTTGGAGACTCTGAACTGATCGTCAGCCAGATGAATCGGAAATTAGAAGTCAGGAAGCCTGATCTGCTGTCTTACTACAACAAGGCATAATCGCTTCTGCAAAAGTTTGACATCTGTCACATCACCCACATTCGTAGAGGTGAAAACATACATGTAGATGCCTTCGCTGGACTTGCCGCATCTATGGCAATCCAGGAAGGGGAAAACATGCAAATCACAGTGTGCGAAAGAAGAATCCTTCCTCCTCTTAACACACATCAAGTAGTTGCTGAATGCCACCATGTGGTTGGAAGTCGGATTTCAATCCTTCAACCTTCAATCGGCGACTGGAGGGATCCGTTCATTGATTACACTATGTTCGGAATCCTACCTGAAGATCCAAAAGAACGGGTAAGCATCCAAAGGCGAACCCCAAGCTTTCATTTGGATATTCCTTCAAAAATCCTTTACAGGAAATCCTTCAACAAAGTACTTCTACGCTGCTTGTCACAACAAGAGGCTGAAGAAACACTCAAAGAAGTTCATGCTGGTCTTTGCGGAGCTCATCAAGCTGGTCCCAAGCTCTATGATCAAATAAAAAGGTTAGGTTATTACTGGCCTACCATGGTAGCTGACGCAATGCAATTTGCTAAACGCTGCCAACAATGCCAAGTTTATGGAGATTACATTCACATGCCTCCAGAATGGCTACATCCTACAGCGATCTCATGGCCTTTCGAAGCCTGGGGTATGGACATCATAGGTCCTATTTCTCCCCTTTCAAGCAAAGGTCATCGCTTCATCTTCGCCGCTACGGATTATTTCTCCAAGTGGTCAGAAGCATTTGTGCTCAAAGAAATGAAGACTTCATCAGTCCTTCAGTTCCTACGCACCAACATCATTTGTCGTTTCGGCATACCCAAAAGATTCGTCCATGATAACGGACCATAATTCCGGGATCATCGATTCTGCAGGTTCAGCGACAAATACAAAATCCAAAGCTGTCCTTCGACTCCATACAATCCGGCATCAAATGGATTAGCAGAAGCTTTCAATAAGACACTCTACAAAATCCTCAAAAAAATGGTCTCTAGTCACAAAAGAGACTGGAGCGACAAACAGTCTGAAGCTTTGTGGGCCTATCGAACCAACGTTCGAGGACCAACCCATAACACACCATTCTGCTTGGTCTATGGATGCGAAGCTGTCGTACCCTTGGAATTACAAATTCCTTCTTTGAGGGTATCCGTGCAAAATGACATGACTCAAGAAAGCAATGTCAAATGGTGAATCCATGAGCTGGACAATCTCGATGAGAGACGGCTCGAAGCTTGACAAAGCATTGAACTTTACCAAGCACGCATGGCAGGATCTTTCGACAAAAAGGTCAGGCAACGCGCCTACAAAATGGGTGACTTGTTTCTTGCGGTAAAAAGACCAATGGTCTTCGCTCACAAGTCCAAACGCAAGTTTGAGCCAAAATGGGAGGGACCCTACGTCATCGACAAGGTTTTCTCCAATGGCGCATACGCACTCCTAAACATGGAGGGTGATAGATGTATGCTGCCCATCAACGATAAGTTCTTAAAGCGGTACTATCCTTGAAGACTTACCCAACTGGGTAAGAGCAATGCCTGTATGGCCAAAACCGATTTCCAGGTACACGCTCGTCAAACCCAATCTTTTAGAATTTTCACATCAAATGTTGAAATTTCTAGACATTTAAACAATGCTTACTTTCATTGTTTCATTGTTCAAAAAAAAATCCAAGTTTAGGAACCTTTCCCTAACTTGATCAAAATTTTCAACCCTTGAGCCCAAAATTCATGGTTTGAAACAAAATTTGGATTCAGGGATTTCCACCCTGGTCCACCCTGCCTTTTACCGCCAAAATGGTTTTAGGCCAAAACTTATGACCCTCGTATCTTTAAACAAAAAATGGTTTTTTAAAAACCGCGGGGAAGCAACGCTTAGTCGATACTCGCACAAATCGGAAGCATGCGAACCACGTTCGACACTTCCAAAATTGCAGGGAAGCGATATTTCATCGATACTTGCAAAATCCAAAATCGTGAAAATGCAACATTTTAGTTGATATGCACAACCCAAACTTTAAAGGCTCGAAAAAACCTAAAAACCGTGGAGACGCAACATTGCAGTTGATATCCACAACCCAAAGGTTCGAGAAAATCATAAATTTCAAAAATCATGGGGAAACGACATCAAGTCAGTACCCGCAAAACCAGAATTTTTTGAAAAGCAAGGATGCGACATTCCATCGATACTTGCACCCAAATCCGCGAGGATGCGACATTCCATCGATACTCGCAACCGAATGAGCAAGGATGCAACATTCCATCGATACTTGCAAGAGCATTCAGCAGGGAGGCGACTTTTAGTCGATACTTGCATTTTTGAAAACCAAAACCGGCTATAAATGCCACCAAACCGGCTATAAATGCCACAAAACAAAACCGGCTATCAATGCCACAAACCAAAAACCTGGCTTTCAAAAAATCCGGCTATTAATGCCACAAACTCGGCTATCAATGCCACAAAACCGGCTATCAATGCCACCAAAATCGGCTTCCATGCCACAAACAAAATCTGGCTTCCATGCCAAAACAATCATTTGGCAAAAGATTTTCACAAAATGACGAGCTTTTGATCAAATCCCATTTAGCAATTACTTTCATCACGAAAAGATTTAAGTGAGCGTAGGGAAAATAAAAAAAAAAGAAGCATCCCATTTAGCAATTGCTTTCATCACAAAAAGATTTAAGTGAACGTAGGGAAAACAAAAAAAAAGTACCAAAAAAAATACATGCGGTATCAAAAAAAAGAGAGTGTTCACAGACACTACAAAAAAAAAGAGTACCAAAAAATACATGTGGTACCAAAAAAAAGAAGAAGGATAGTTTCTGATACAAGAAAATCAGGAGCTCAGCCAAAAATGGTCTCCAGCTAAGATTTCAGCTCCTCAAGCAAACTTTTGGCCTCAGCCGTCAGGGATTCCAGGGCACGCTTCTTCAGGAACTTGCCATGAGATGCTGGGGTGGGCTGTAACCCTTCTTTCACACCGGGAAGCTTATCCCGAGCAGTTTACCATTGTTTGTCCTCTTGAAACTTCCTTTCAAGGACTCGATTAGCATCTACAACCCAGCGAATCAGAGCACTCTCCCTGTCGCGAGCCTCTGTTATAGCAGCCCACTTGGCAGTGACTTGTGCCTTTAAATGCTCAAGATGTTTCCTGGCCTCATTGACCTCCCTATCATGGATGTTAAGGTCATGTGTTAGCCCGATGATGGCTAGCTCTTCTAAGTTCTTCTCTCGGACTATCTGCTTCCTGCTTTGTGTAGCCTATTGAGGTCAGACTTAGCCTTATCGGTAGGGTCCAGGAACATCTCCTTGAAGAAATGGTCGTCAGCAAAACCCATGGTCTCAAACCACTTGTCACCCAGTGCAATGATCCTATCAACGATCGCCCTGACACCTATGACATCCAGACCAGCCTCTTCGACATCACTGAGAATATCCTGCACATGTTGGATCATGCCAAATCCGGCATCCAAGTGCCCAGAAAGGAGAATCTCAATCCAAGAGCTCAGAACCCGCGCCACCACTTTCTTCGCAAAAAGAAGAGATGGCCCAGTTGAAGATTCGCCCCGCTCCGTTGGTCGGCTGCTCATGTCATCACCCGTTGAAAGAGTAACAAAAGAACTCTTTCTAGTTGGAGCTGCTCGGGAAGGAATCTCAGCACGAGGTATCTCCTCAACAGTGTCTGTTGACACCAAAAATGTCACTTTGCCTCTTCAAGGTCCAAAGAGCTACATGAAGTCGCAACCTGCCATAAATAGGCAATGCTACTTCCAAAAAATCAAATCTTGTCAGAATCAAACAAAAACTGCAAGTTCCTTCAAGACAGCCAAAAGAGGAGTACACAAGAAGTTTCAGGCCATTTCAAAATCATTTGGCCTAACTTCGCTTCTCCGGCAGCTGAAAAGGAGCTCCCGGCGGAAAAAGAATCGGAGACACCAAATCTTCGATCAGAGCCGATGGATGGTCTCAAAATACATCCAAAAGGCTCCACGTCAAATTCCGAGTCAAACCGACAACGTTTGACCCTACATCAACCCTCGAACAGCTAAATCAAGCCTCTCGGCGGTGAGAACCACTGAGGCCATCACTCATCAGATAGAGCACATGGACGGCTTCAAAATGCTTAAAAAGGGCTAGACGTCAAATTTCAGGTCATTTCGACAACATTTGACCAGACTTTGACGCTCGGAAGCCAAATCAGGCCTCTCGGCGGCGAAGCTCCCCAAGACCATGGTTTCCAAGTCAGAGCCTATGGATCATCTTAAAATGACTCCAATAGGTTCCCTGTCAAAATTCATGTCAATCGGACATCCGTTGACCGCACATCAAGCCGCGACATCTTCATAGCGACAAAAACAAGTCTACTGGTGATAGGACCCCAAACGTCTTCAAAACTCCAAAAAAGCCTATAGTTGGTCTAAATTATTGCTCAACAGGCTTCACCCCAAATTTTAGGTCATTCCGACATCGTTTTACCCAGTTTCAGCTTCTGACGGAAAATCGGCAGCTCTGCGCGACAAAGTCTTCGGCTTTCTCAGAAAATTGGAAACTTTGCAAAATAAAATGCAAGGATTCTCATCAGGTTTTCTACAGGGAAATCAGGCCAATAAATGATCAAAAATGTCAAGGAAAAATACAAAAGAAAAAAGAATAAAAAAAAAGCAAAAACGGGCATAAAACGGGACTAAAGGGGGGAAAACCACCCCAGGGTCGCAGACCCCTGCTACCGTGGCCCAGGGTAGCCGGCGACCCTGCAGCCCGGGATCGCCGGGAGGGCCCCGGAAACCCCATTTTTCGCCGTTTCTTCACGATTCGAAGCGTCTGACCTCTGGTATTTTCCAAAATTCATACTTTTGAGACACCAAATCCTCTGACATCCGTCAAAAACACGGGTCAATCATCAAGAGTATCAAAATCAACATTGATCGCCAACCGTTCAACCAAAAAAAAGTGTGCTTTCTACCCGACCGATCGAGAAATCGACAGGATAGATGGCACCGACCCGCTGTTGGCAAGCAATACCTGAAGTTACATGGTCATCCAATGTCGATCTACACGAAGATCCATTGATGATCATCGCCAGAAGAATCCCAAAAGACGCGGCACGGCCTGCGACTCTTCAACTGCTCGGCGACCACTTAATGCGATTAATTGACTAGCTTTATTACAGTCATTAATCCATTTCTTTGGACGGCCCAATCAGAAGCAAGCATCCGGGAGTTACAAGTCAAGAGATTCATGGCATTAACCCATGAAACTCCTCCCATCATGGCGATTAAAGGCGATTAAATGCCCTCAATCTCCTCCGGCCAATCAGAAGCCAAGAAAAAGGAGTTTCAAAATAAAGAATTCAATCTTGTAACTCCTCCCTTTATGTAGCTTTATGACCATTAAAGCTCATAAATTCTCCTAAATGGCTACCTAAAAGCCTATAAATAGGAGAGCATTCCAAAGAATTCCAGATCGGAAAAATCACAGAGATCGGAAAAAAACAAGACACATCCCAGATCAGAAAAAAGCACAGGAATCCAGAGAAAGAAAGAGAGAAAACTCTGCGGAAGTTCTACACCGACCACCGCTACAGGGTGACAAAAGTCCCTTGGGGGGTATCCCCTCCCCAAGGTCCTTGCCTTCTCCTTCTGCCTCCAATGGCTTAGACGTGGCTTTTCAGCCCGTCTACTTAGTTTTTTATTGGACATAGGACCTCCTTTTGGTCTTTGTCCTCTAAAAACCTGAGGTTATAGCCAAGCCAAGCAAATCAATAGCATCATCTGTTCTCATCTGCATAGATGATGGTGAAGTCCACATATGGCTTGCGACCGTCAATCTGAATGGGTCCCCCACAATCTCCGGAGAAGTTAGATCCTCTTTTTCTTGCTTTTCATTGTAGTTTGTATTTTTTTCAAAAGAGACAAAAATCATAACTCTTGTCTTTCATTATTGATAAGGATTGTAAATCGGCTATAAACGCCAAAATCGGCTATACACGCCAAAAATCGGCTATAAATGCCAAAAAAATCGCCTTTCACAGCAAATCAAGAAAATGCCTCTTTTCTTAAATATATGTGCAATGGAAAACAGGAAACAAGTTGATTTCCTTTTTACTTGCGAAAGTTGATCTCCGGATCATCACTTGCAATTCCAAGTCAAATAGAAAATCTGCCACACTCATACAAAAGAAATGTTGATGCATGCCTCTGCCCCCCTCCGGTTACGAAAGGGTCGGACCCAAACGGACTCCCACGTCCGCCGACCTCGGTAGAACCGAGCAGGCAGAATGCGCTGGTCCATCAAGCTAGCACACCCGGTGGGACTCGTTCATTTGAGAACACGATGCTAGAAATGAGATATTTGCATATCATACCTATTGCTCTATGCTTATACTTCTTTTCTTGATTCCTTGGCTACTTTCTAAATGGTGGCCTATGTTGGATTCTGCTTAAAAAAAATGAGATGAGATTTTTTAGAAATTTCTAATTCTTTGAATTCATTTCCACTCTTTCTCTTTTCAACAAAAAAAATCGAATTTTTGGATTCAAAATTGAAAAACCTTGATCCTTTCCTATCGTTCATCGTGCTTGCAGAAATGTTGAGCCTGTTCGACTAAGGTTTTGGGCCATCGTTTCTCTTCGATGAGTTCATTAAAAAAAAAACAAAAAAACAAAAATCAGATTTTTCAGTTTTGATTCAAAATTGAGAAACTTTGATCCTTTCCTATCGTTCATCGTGCTTGCAGAAATGTTGAGCCTGTTCGACTAAGGTTTTGGGCCATCGTTTCTCTTCGATGAGTTCATTAAAAATCTAAAAAATAAAAAAAATTTAAAAAAAAACAAAAATTCAGATTTTTCGGTTTGGATTCAAAATTGAGAAACCTTGATCCTTTCCTATCGTTCATCGTGATTGCAGAAATGTTGAGCCTGTTCGACTAAGGTTTTGGGCCATCGTTTCTTTTCGATGAGTTCATTAAAAATCTAAAAATAAATAAATAATAAAAAACAAAAAATTAGATTTTTCAGTTTGGATTCAAAATTGAGAAACCTTGATCCTTTCCTATCGTTCATCGTGCTTGTAGAAATGTTGAGCCTGTTCGACTAAGGTTTTGGGCCATCGTTTCTCTTCGATGAGTTCATTAAAGATCTAAAAAAAAAGAAAAAAAAAACAAAAAAGACATAGACCACTAAGGTTAAACCAACTGCGTTCTTTGATCATGGTTGATTTAAGAAAAGCCTGTCCAGAGTGTGGAGATAGCTTGACTGTTCTAGGCAAGGATCCTCCAAACGGGTTCATTAAGTAATCCTACCCTTACCTAGGGGCAATTCTATCAATCGAGATTTCATAATACCGAGTTAGGAGGCCTATGTGTACTCTCTCGTCTTTTAAATAACTTTTTTTCAAAATAAAATTATTAAAAAATTAAAATTTTAAAATAAAAAATAAAAAATAAAAAATAAAAATTTTCAAAAAAAAATCTTAAAAAGAAATAAAAATAAATAAATAAATAAATAAAAATAAAAATAAAAAGATTTAAAAACAATTCTTCAAAAAAAAATCTTTAAAAAAAAAATTCCGTCATTTTGGGTTTAGATTGGAGAAATCTTGGTCTTCTCCTTTCTGAGCACTGGCGCTCGCGGAAATCGCTGAGCCCGTGTTCAGATTGGAGTGCCTTTTGCTCTCTTTGATGAAACCGATATTGGCCTTTCAAAAAAAATAACTCGTCATTTTTGGATTCAGATCCGAGAAATTATGTTTCATTTCCTTCTGAATACTGGTGCTCGCGGAAATCGCTGAGACCGTATTTGGATCGGATTACCATCTGTGTTAGGATTTTGTTTATTGCAACTTGATGGATGCATTAGCATTTTATTAATCTCATGAATTTTCACACATGCATTGATTTAGAAATTCTTGAAATCTTGATTTACACATGCATTGTTTTAAATCTTGTAAATCATATGTTTCATGCATGTTTTGGTTTTCATCTTGGATGCATTTTATTTGAAAAAGAATTTTTACAAATCAAGCTAGCCAATGATTTAAAGTTTCAAATGATTTTTGGCTTTTTATGTTTCATGATTTTAAAATACTTAGAATGATTTAAAATCATGTTTCCAAGCTTGATTTAGTGGCCCAAATATCCCACAAAGAAATCTCTTTAAATATGCAAAAAATGGGATTTTTGGTCCTTGGGCTCGGGTCGACCCGCAGTGTGGTCGGTCGACCGAATTTCGGTCGACCGACCACACTGCGGGTCGACCGAGAAAGTGTCCGTTGAGCATTTTTCAAACGGTCTGATTTTTGACCATTAAGGGTCGGTCGACCGAGCCAAGCTGGGGGTCGACCGAGGACACGCAGGAACTCAACTTTTGAGTATAAAAAGGGGTTCATTCCCATTGAAAAAGTGTTGAACATTTTGGAGCTTCTAAGCACTCTTTGAGGTGTTTGAAGAGAAGAAAAAGGGGATGAACTAAGAGAGACCAAGAGGGTCATTAGTAAAGCTAAAGCTTGGATCATTAAGTTAAATCATCAAGTAAGCTTTACTTTTATTAATCATATGTTTTATGCTTTGACTAAATTATTGGTAAATGATTTTTAGCATATAAACTATGATGTGTTAAATCCATTACCTTCATTCAATCTTTGTTTTAGATTGTGATGGATTTCTCACTTTGATTCAAACCAAGTTTTGTGTTAAAACTTTATAAATCATGTTTTGTTAAAACCTTTGATTTGTTTTATAAACATGTTTCATTAACTTGTTTGAATCCTCTTTGTTGTTTTCGCTCTAATTAAAACCTTTAATAAATTAGTTTGTTTTTGAAAACAACATTGATTGTGCATCACATGTTTAGACATTTTTAATTTCATACAACTTGTGTCATCTTGATTTTCATAAATCATTTACAAGTTAGTATTTTTGTACATGTGATTTGCATAACACTTCAATCAAATATTTTTATGAGCATTAAACTTTTGAATTGCTTCAAGCATAAAATAGATTGAGCTTTAATTTTAATCTTGATTGAAGTTTTCACACACACACCTCATAAGCATTCATCTTTGTAATTCTTAGTGTGTTTGTGTGAGTTGTTTTACAATTTCATATTCGCCTATTTAGAGGCAATTTTTATTGAGCTTAATTGTAATCTCTTAGAGTGTTTTGTGAAGACACTTTCTTTGAGAGAAATCCTTTATTGTAAAGGTTATTGCTTAGCCTAAGAAAAGCATTGTGTAAAGGTTATTGCTTAGCCTATAAAAGCACATTGTAAGGTTATTGCTTAGCCTAGAAAAGCATAGTTAAAGAGGTTATTGCTTAGCCTTTTGAAAAGCATAATAGTGAAAATCCGGTGGGGTGTGAGGAACACAAGCCGGTAGTGGATGTAGGCATTGAGGCCGAACCACTATAAATCATTGTGTTATGGTGCGTGCTATGTGGTGATTTTTTTTATTAGCTTCCGCATTTTGTTTGTTAATCATCACAAGTGACTAGTTAATTTAAAGAAGTTAAAATTGGTCATAATTGGTCACTAATTAGTAGCTCACCCTATTCACCCCCCCTCTAGGGTAAGGATCCCCAGGACTTTCAATTGGTATCAGAGCCTCGTGCTCTATATTAGGATCAAGTGTTTGGAACTCTTGATTAGGTGTAAAAACCTAGAGTTAAAACCCTAGTGTTGTGCTTCCAAGAAAATCATTAGAATGGATTCCACTAGTTTTGACTTTGTAGATTCTTTGGTAGATTCTTCTAGACCCCTCCTTCTTCCCACTATTGGAGATTCAAACAATGAATTTAACGAATCTCAATTTGAATTAAAAGAAGAAGAAAATGATGAAAATGAAAATGATATTGAACAAGCTTATGAGGAATTGTGCACATTATCCTTAGAGCTTTCTAAGAAGAATAAAATATTAAAAGAAGAATCTAAAAGGCTAAACAAAGATTTAGTCTCCTCAAAAGATGAACTTAGAGAGAAAGATGAAGTAATAAATTGTGTAGAATCTAAGTTCATGATCTCTTTACATAACCTATATAATGCTCAAGATGAATTAAAAGATTTAAAGATAGGTTATGACAATCTTAATAAGGAATATTCTAAATTAAGAGATCAAAGGCAAGATAAAAACATTAACAATCTTGAATCCAAGTTGACTATCTCTAAAGAAAATTTATCTAATGCTCAAAATGAACTAAATGAGATTAAGATAAATTGTAATGAGCTTAAAAATGAAAATTTAAATCTAAGAGATACTTTAAAAAGACAAGATGAAAACATTGTCCATTTAGAATCAAAATTGACAATTACTAAGGAAAACTTGTCTAATGCTCTATGTAATTCAAAAACTTTAGAACATGGATCTAATGTTGAATTAAAACTTGCCCTTGAAGAGCTAAGCAAATTTAAGGGAATAGAACAAGAACTAACAAAAGTTAAACTTGAAAATTCTACCCTTAAAAACAAAGTCACTCAACTTGAAACCTACAAACAAAAGTATGAGTGCAAAATTTACCCAAAATGAAGAAAAATTTGAACAGTTATTTAAATTGGGTAAATCAAAAGGAGATAGGACGGGTCTTGGATTTAATAGGAATATTTCTCATGATCCTTTAATCACCAACACATTTGTGAAAGGTGAGTCCTCTTTCTCTAGCACTCACACTTCCTTGCCATTGACTAAATGTAATTATTGTGGCATTGAAGGACATTTTAGGTTTGAGTGCAAACAAAGGAGAAGCAATGTGTCTAAATCCATTTTTGAACCAAAGAAAGTAAAATCAATCTCTATGATGGATAAGACACTAAAAATCAAAGAAGACTCCAAGAAGACTAAACAAGTCAAACCAATTAAAAAGGAGTCTCACAAGATAGATTCTAAAAAGCTTAAACAAGTTAAACCAACTTTAAAAGAATCTATCAATAAAAAGTTTCTCAACCTACCTCCCATATCTCAAATGAAAGAACTTTTGAATAAAGTTGCAAAGTTAAATTTAAAATTCAAAAGTCAAATTAAGGGAGGAGATAAGAAGAAAAGAAAAATGAATTCATCCCGTAAGAAGAATACTCACCAACCCCAAAAGACTAATCACCAATCTAAGCTAAATTTAGTCAAATCTAAATATCAAGGTGATAAGTCTAAGTTAAAAATTTATCAAATCAAATCTCCCATAGTTGGTGAGACATTTAAGATAGACCTCAAAGACCAACCCTCCCAAGACCTTAGGTGGATTCCAAAAGTTATGTACTTAGTCAAACCTTAAGGCCTTGGACCTCATTGACCGACCTATTCTTAAATCCTTTTGTTGGTCATGATTGCATTTGCATTTATGTTCTTTCATTAGTTACATTACTTTAAATGCAATGTTTATTTGTAATCAATTGATTTTGTTTTCATGCACCATACTAGTTACATATCATGGTTTTCAAAATCTTTTGATTATAATTTCTCATGTTAGATTTGCTTTTTGCTCTCATATAGTTATATCTTTTGTAATGCATTTCTACATGATCAATTGATTATAATTCCAAAAGCTTTCATAGCTAGATCTCTCATAATCAATTGATGTTGCAAATTCATTTGTTTGTATGTCATAGTAAGATTATCTTGAAAAACAAATGATTTAAAATAATTTAGTTTTTCCATAGATTTCTAAGTTATATTTTCTTATGGAAAATTATTGTTTTGAAAAACCAACTTGTATGTGCTTTCAAATAAGTTATATCTTTTAAATTGCAAGTTGAAAAATGATTGTGTCTCATTGATGAGATATGATGATCAAAATTGATTTTCATTACATGCTTTCTAAGCTAGATTTTTGAAATGAAAATTCAATTCCTTGTTACTTGAGTTTCAATTGGTTAGAATTTAATAGTTATATTTTTCATTTGAGTGTATTTTCCAATTGATATCAAGTCATGATTTAAATCAATTTGTATGAGCCCTTGTAGTTATATTATTTAGAATACAAATTGATGATTGATAATGTGTTTTCTTCAAATTCATATATTGTTGAATTTTGTTATTTAAATGATTTGAAGATTATATGAATGGAAATGCTTTAAAACCTTTTTAGTTGTACTCATCAAAGCATGTTCCATATTCTCATTTCCTTATGCATTTGGTTTTATCATCTTAGAAATGGAAATGAATGTTGTTTTAAGCTATTTGCATCTTTGCTCATTTAGTTACATTCTTTATGCAAATGTTTATTTGTTCCATGTATGGTTGTGTTCTTTAAATCATTTTTGTAGTTACCATACTAGAACCCAAAAATCCATCCTTTATGCTTTCTAGTTATTATTTGATATGGATGGTTATGTTGTTGATTCATGTGTATTTTCCTTGTTATGTAATTCTTATACATGTTTCAACTTCATAGTAGTGTTAAATCATATGAACCTCTTTGAAATCCATTCCTTGTATTTCATAGATTGTTTGATGGATTTCTTAGTTGTTGAATTCATATGATTTGACACTTTTGTAAATTGCATGCTCTACCAAGTTATATATATTTCTAAATGCAATTTTTCTTGTTCATCACTATGCTCATTAGTTATATCATTTAAAGTGATGAATATCCTTTTATGATGCTTGATTTTGTAATTGTCACATTCTATTAGCATCATAATTTTCATGTTTGCCTCCTCACATGCTCTCATAGGTAAATTCATGACCACCATGTTTATGTGTTCATAATCTTGATTGGTTTATGGTTGAGGTAGGCTTCATATTTGAACTTTATTTCACTCATCTTGTACATGATAGTCATATTTTTTGATTGGATGAAATGATTTCAAAAATGTTCATAGCATATGATTTTCATAGTTATATTGATTGATGCTATGTTTAGTATATCCCAATGACCTTGCCCTTTACTTTGGTAATTTGATCATATTGAGCTTTATAGTCAAATATTATTTTCAATTGAATCTAATCCTTCACTTGAACTTTTAACCCTCAATTGGTTAAACCATCTTCTTCTTGTACCAAATAGTTATATTCTTGTCAAAAGTTTGACAAAAGGAGAATATGGATTGAGGGGGAGTGAAAAACTTCATAGGAAGTATTAGTTTTGATCAAATTCACCCTTGTATTGGCTCTGATACACCTTATAGCTTATTACCCATGCATGATAACCTGTTATATATTACATTTTCAATTTCCTTTGTTAACAGGTGCTACTAAAAGGTATTTTCCTTGTTTCATGTGTGTAGGTACCCCTCTTCAATTGATACCTTTGTAATTTAATGGCAAAGGGGGAGAAAGTTCTCAAGCTTAATGGCGAAGGGGGAGAAAGAATTAAGGGGGAGAAAGTGTTCAAGCTAACTAAAGGTGGAGAGAATGCACATCTTGCCAAAAGGAGAGTGCATGGTCAAAGGGGAGAAATGAAGAGAAGAAAGCTTGGAGCTAAAGAAGATGCTTGGTTAAAGAAGAAAAGAAAGCTTGAAGAATGATCAAGCCCCAAGCATCAAGGAGAATGAAGGAAAAGAGCTAAAGCCCAAGCCAAGACAAAGAGAGCATCCAAAGAAGATTTCAAGCCTAGTCCAGCCAAGGAGGAGCTGAAGACTTAGTGTGAAGATTTAGTATGAGAAAGGTTTGCCATCAAATTGCAAAGGGGGAGTTTGTTAGGATTTTGTTTATTGCAATTTGATGGATGCATTAGCATTTTATTAATCTCATGAATTTTCACACATGCATTGATTTAGAAATTCTTGAAATCTTGATTTACATATGCATTGTTTTAAATCTTGTAAATCATATGTTTCATGCATGTTTTGGTTTTCATCTTGGATGCATTTTATTTGAAAAAGAATTTTTACAAATCAAGCTAGCCAATGATTTAAAGTTTCAAATGATTTTTGGCTTTTTATGTTTCATGATTTTAAAATACTTAGAATGATTTAAAATCATATTTCCAAGCTTGATTTAGTGGCCCAAAGATCCCACAAAGAAATCTCTTTAAATATGCAAAAAATGGGATTTTTGGTCCTTGGGCTCGGGTCGACCCGCAGTGTGGTCGGTCGACCGAACCCATGCTTTCGGTCGACCGACCACACTGTGGGTCGACCGAGAAAGTGTCCGTTGAGCATTTTTCAAACGGTCTGATTTTTGACCGTTAAGGGTCGGTCGACCGAGCCAAGCTGGGGGTCGACCGAGGACACGCAGGAACTCAACTTTTGAGTATAAAAAGGGGTTCATTCCCATTGAAAAAGTGTTGAACATTTTGGAGCTTCTAAGCACTCTTTGAGGTGTTTGAAGAGAAGAAAAAGGGGATGAACTAAGAGAGACCAAGAGGGTCATTAGTAAAGCTAAAGCTTGGATCATTAAGTTAAATCATCAAGTAAGCTTTACTTTTATTAATCATATGTTTTATGCTTTGACTAAATTATTGGTAAATGATTTTTAGCATATAAACTATGATGTGTTAAATCCATTACCTTCATTCAATCTTTGTTTTAGATTGTGATGGATTTCTCACTTTGATTCAAACCAAGTTTCGTGTTAAAACTTTATAAATCATGTTTTGTTAAAACCTTTGATTTGTTTTATAAACATGTTTCATTAACTTGTTTGAATCCTCTTTGTTGTTTTCAATCTAATTAAAACCTTTAATAAATTAGTTTGTTTTTGAAAACAACATTGATTGTGCATCACATGTTTAGACATTTTTGATTTCATACAACTTGTTGCATCTTGATTTTCATAAATCATTTACAAGTTAGTATTTTTGTACATGTGATTTGCATAACACTTCAATCAAATATTTTTATGAGCATTAAACTTTTGAATTGCTTCAAGCATAAAATAGATTGAGCTTTAATTTTAATCTTGATTGAAGTTTTCACACACACACCTCATAAGCATTCATCTTTGTAATTCTTAGTGTGTTTGTGTGAGTTGTTTTACAATTTCATATTCGCCTATTTAGAGGCAATTTTTATTGAGCTTAATTGTAATCTCTTAGAGTGTTTTGTGAAGACACTTTCTTTGAGAGAAATCCTTTATTGTAAAGGTTATTGCTTAGCCTAAGAAAAGCATTGTGTAAAGGTTATTGCTTAGCCTATAAAAGCACATTGTAAGGTTATTGCTTAGCCTAGAAAAGCATAGTTAAAGAGGTTATTGCTTAGCCTTTTGAAAAGCATAATAGTGGAAATCCGATGGGGTGTGAGGAACACAAGCTGGTAGTGGATGTAGGCATTGAGGCCGAACCACTATAAATCATTGTGTTATGGTGTGTGCTATGTGGTGATTTTTTTTATTAGCTTCCGCATTTTGTTTGTTAATCATCACAAGTGACTAGTTAATTTAAAGAAGTTAAAATTGGTCATAATTGGTCACTAATTAGTAGCTCACCCTATTCACCCCCCCCCCCCCCCCCTCTAGGGTAAGGATCCCCAGGACTTTCAATCTGCTCTCTTTGATGAATCCAATCTTGACCTTTTGAAAACAGGGAATCTCATCTCATGGATGCGGTCTCCAAACATTTGTGTCTAGCGGTACTAGTACGCCCTTTCAGGGTCTACTGTATTCGCGACCGGCACATTTGTAACTCCAACTTTATATTCTTCTTACGTCGAGCAAGCTCTGCTTCTCGATAAGTCGAATTTAAGTTCACAATTGCTTCTAGCAGTCAATGGGACGCTCATTCTTAGCTTCCATACCTGCGATCAGAACAATTGTACCCTCTACGGCGTTTTGCCTTCTTCATATTGCTTGGGTCATCTCCCTCGAGCGATTTGAAAAGACAAAACCATAGAACTTCCCATTTATGATCATTATATTCTTGTGATTACTAATGGATGTGGTCTTGTTTTAGAAACTTTTTGAAAACTAACAATGGCAGCTTCACTAACCCTTACCTTCGATGAGAACAAGCACCAACTTATGCTTCAACAGAAGCAAACCACGCGCACCTACAAGCGCCCCATCAGCTGTCGAAGCGTCAACTCCCTCGGCAACTATCTGAACTCCGTGTCGACCTCAACTCCCCGGACTATCGTCTTTGGGACGCTGGGACCATTCCCACTTCCTGAGGAACAAACTGCTCCTTCCAAGAAGCAAAAACTCGCCTCTCAAAGTGTCACTACCGTGACACCAAAGGCGAGCACCAGAAGGCCCGAAGCCCATGGCAGCCCCACGAAGCCTCGACCAGCAAACGACCAGGTCTATCCCAAGACTTGATCCCCAAGACCTTCACCAAAACAAAGAAGGTCCCAAATATCCACCGAGCCAGCATTCCTGGCCCCACTCAAGGAGAACCAGTTCTACCCTCTTGCCTACATGAAAGAGGAGAGACCCATCTCCAATCTGACTCTCAAGTCAACCCAGCATGAGCTGGCTTGTTCCTACAGGCCCAAAATCAAGTCATGCATCACAAGGCCTCTGCAAGTGATGGACCGCGCTCCTGCTCGGTTCCTACCGAGGTCGGCGGACGTGGGAGTCCGTTGGGTCCGACCCTTTCGTAACCGGGGGGCAAGGGCGTGCATCAACATTTTTGTTGTGTGGGTGTGCCAGATTTTCTATTTTACTTGGAATTGCAAGTGGTGATCCGGAGATCAACCTTCGCAAGTAAAAAGGAAATCAACTTCTTTTAAGTTTTCCATTGCACATATATTTAAGAAAAGAGACATTTTCTTGATTTGCCGTGAAAGGCGATTTTTTTTCGCATTTATAGCCGATTTTGGCGTTTATAGCCGATTTTTGGCGTTTATAGCCGATTTTGGCGTTTATAGCCAATTTACAATCCTTATCAATAATGAAAGACAAGAGTTGTGATTTTTGTCTCTTTAAAAAAAATACAAACTACAATGAAAAGCAAGAAAAGGAGGATCTAACTTCTCAGGAGATTGTGGGGGACCCGTTCAGATTGACGGTCGCAAGCCATATGTGGGCTTCGCCATCATCCATGCAGATGAGAACAGAGGATGCTATTGATTCGCTTGGCTTGGCTATAACCTCAGGTTTTTAGAGAACAAAGACCAAAAGAAGGTCCTATGTCCAATAAAAAGCCAAGTAGACGGGCTTGAAAAGCCACATCTAAGCCATTGGAGGCAGGAGGAGAAGGCAAGGACCTTGGGGGGGGGGGGTACCCCCAAGGGACTTTTGTCACCTTGTAGCGGTGGCCGGTGTAGAACTTCCGTAGAGTTTTCTGTCTTTTCCTTCTCTGAATTTCTGTGCTTTGTCTGTGATTTTCTTTCTTCGATCTTCTCTCTCTCTTTTCTTCTTGGAGAGCTCTCCTATTTATAGGCTTTTAGGTAGCCATTTATGAGGGTTTATGAGCCTTAATTGTCATAAAGCTACATAAAGGGAGGAGTTACAAAATTGAATTCTTTATTTTGTAACTCCTTTTCTTGGCTTCTGATTGGCCGGAGGAGATTGAGGGCATTTAATCGCCTTTAATCGCCATGATGGGGGGAGTTTCATGGGTTAAATGCCATGAATCTCTTGACTTGTAACTCCCGGATGCTTGCTTCTGATTGGTCCGTCCAAAGAAATGGATTAATGACTGTAATAAAGCTATTCAATTAATCGCATTAAGTGGTCGCCGAGCATCTGAAGAGTCGCGGGCCGTGCCGCATGTTTTGGGATTCTTCTGGTGATGATCATCGATGGATCTTCATGTAGATCGACATCAGATGACCATGTAATTTCAAGTGTTTGTTGCCAACAGCGGGTCGGTGCCATCTGTCCTGTCGAATTTTCGATCGGTCGGGTAGAAAAGCACACTTTTTTTTTGTTGACCGGGTGGCGATCAATATTGTTTTCAATACTCTTGATGATTGACCCGTGTTTTGGACGGATGTCGGAGGATTTGATGTCTAAAAAGTATGAATTTTGGAAAATACCAGAGGCTGGGTGCTTCGAATCGCGAAAAAACGGTGAAAACCGGGGTTTCCGGGGCCTTCCCGGCGACCCCGGGCTCCAAGGTCGCCGGCGACCCTGGCCCAGGGCCTGCGACCCTGGGGGGGTTTTCCCCCCTTTGTGTCCCGTTTTGTGTCCGTTTTTGCTGTTTTTCGATTCTTTTTTCTTCTGTATTTTTCCTTGACATTTTGACCATTTATTGGCCTGATTTCTCTGTAGGAAACCTGATGAGAATCCTTGAATTTTATTTTGTAAAGTTTCCAATTTCCTGAGAAAGCCGAAGACTTTGTCGCGCAGAGCTGCCGATTTTCCGTCAGAAGCGGAAACTGGGCCAAACGATGTCGGAATGACCTGAAATTTGGTGTGAAGCCTCCTGAGCAATAAATAAGACCAACCATAGGCTTTTGTTTGAGTTTTGAAGCCGTTTGGCATCCTATCACTAGTAGACTTGCTTTTGTCAGGATGAAGATGTCGCGGTTTGATGTGCGGTCAACCGATGTCCGATTGACTTAAAATTTGACAGGGAACCTATTGGAGTCATTTTAAGATGATCCATAGGCTCTATCTTGGAAACCATGGTCCCGGAGAGCTTTGCCGCCGAGATGCCTGATTTGGCTTCCGAGCGTCAAACTATGGTCAAATGTTGTCGAAATGACCTGAAATTTGACGTGTAGCCTTTTATAAGCATTTTGAAGCCGTACATGTGCTCTATCTGATGAGTAATGGCCTTGGTGGTTCTTGCCGACGAGAGGCTTGATTTAGCTGTTCGAGGGTTGATGTAGGGTCAAACGTTGTCGGTTTGACTCGGAACTTGACGTGGAGCCTTTTGGAAGTATTTTGAGACCATCCATCGGCTCTGATCGAAGATTTGGTATCTCCGATGCTTTTGCCGTCGAGAGCTCCTTTTTAGCTGTCGGAGAAGTGAAGTTGGCCAAATGATTTTGAAATGGCCCGAAACTTCTTGTGTACTCCTCTTTTGGCTGTCTTGAAGGATCTTGCAGTTTTTGTTTGATTCTGACAAGATTTGATTTTTGGAAGTAGCATTGCCTATTTATGGCAGGTTGCGACTTCATGTAGCTCTTTGGATCTTGAAGAGGCAAAGTGACATTTTTGGTGTCAACAAATGCCCCCTCGAGGTACAGTGACGAGTTGCTTAACTTTTGTAGTCGATTTGCCTCGAAGAGATTTTTGAAGGAGAGCCTGTGACTTGACCAAGAGTCTTTGAGCAGTCTTTCTTTTTGGTATTTGTAGCCTTTTGAGCTTCCAGGGGAATTTTATGGTAGTGAAAGGGATCACGTACCATTTCGAGGCAAAGTTTTGAAGATGACATCAGGGATGTGGATTTGGGTTTTGACCTTGTGACCTAACAGGCTATATGTGGCAGGTTAGGGGGTCGGGTTTGGTTTTGATCATGTGACCCAACAAGCTGTACGTGGAATGTTGGGGGATCAATTTTGGTTTTGATCTTGTGACCTAACAGGCTGTATGTGGCAAGTTAGGGGATTAGGTTTTGGTCTTGTGACCCAACAAGCTGTATGTGGCAAGTTAGGGGACCAGGATTTGGTTTGATTTTTGTGGAATGTCAATTTCAAGATTTTGGCTCAATTTGGTATATGAGGCCGGATGGTTTGATTTTTGGAAGCTCATGGGGCTTGGAATTCTCTTTGTATGGTTGAATGAACTCAAAAGAGGCATGGAACCATTTTTGTATGGTCGTGGTAAGAGAGATTTCTCTTTGACTAAAAGCCCGAAATTTTTTTTTTTGTGTGCCTAGGTGGTCAAACCTGGCTCATATGGGCTAACCCATGGGACCTTAAGCTTTTGAAATGGCTTAGATCTCATATGGTGTCATTTTGTAAAGAATATCCAAAAATATCTCATTTGGATAGAGAATATCTAAGAATATCTTTACTTGGAGAGAATCTCTCATATTCCCTTTATTTTGGGATAGGATATCTCAAGATATCTTTCTTTTGGGAAAGAATCCTTCATTGATCATATCTATTAGGAGAAAATCTCTCATTGATTTCTTTTTTGGGAGAGAATCCCTCAAGATATCTTTCTTTTGGGAAAGAATCTTTCTAATCTCTATCTTTTGGTAAGGTTACTAATTAGTAACACTTATCTCTTTCTTCTTTCCTTCTTTGGTTTGCTCTCTTCTATAAAAGCAAGGAGGAGGTTGGATCTCTTGCTCTTATTACTTTCTTTTGCAATAATCTCAAGAGGGCTTCAAGACCAAGAGTTCTTCTTCTTCAAGATCTTCAAGACTTTTCTTCTTCTTCTCCATCAATGGCTTCAAGTAAGTTCCCTTTATCAAGAAAACTCCATTGTAGGAAAAAAAAAGTTCTTCTTTCTTTTTTTTTTGTTTCTTTCTTTTTCTTTTCTTCTTTTTTTTTTCTCCACGTGTTTTCCTTTTTTTTCACACGTTTTTTTTTTTTTGCTTTCTTTTCTTCTTTTTTTTTTTTTTTTTTTTTTTGTGGGCCGTACGGACAGATCCGTACGGATCTGGCTGTACGGCCACGTGGCCAGTGGGCCACGGCCTGTGGGCCAGCCCCTCTTTTTTTTTCCTTCTTTTTTTTTTTCGTTTTCTTTCCCCTTTTTTTTTTTAGAAAGTTTTTTTTTTTTTTTGCTCATCATGATAATGCCCCTTTTTTTTTTGGCAAACCTAGATGTTCATGCATGCATTCAATTATAAATTAAATTTGTAGCATGATGTGATAGCATACCTGAAAGTTTTCGCAAATTTGGGAATTTGGAGCTCGCAGCGATGTTGAGCCCTTCCTGATTTTGCGGAGACTTTGAGGTTTCGAAAGTTTGGAGTTTCGGAGCTTGCAGCGATGTTGAGCCCATCTTCAAGCTTTCTATTTCTTTCGGGATAGTTCCTTTTCTTCGGAATTGCCCCATCATCATGTCAAAATTTCGCCAAATTTTTAGCGAAATTCTGTCATTTTGATGTTTGATCTTTTTCTTTTCCATCCTTTGCAGGTGGTTCCTTCAGAACGAACAAGGGTAAAGAGCCTGCTACAAGCGTACCTCGTCGATCTTCTAGATCTTCTAATCCGGCCGTTCAGCAGGCCTTTGAGAAGGTCCAGTATGTTGAGAGAAATCTGGAAGAGTGCAACTCCATCAACAGAGATGAGATGAGGCAGCAACTGATCGCTCTCAAGGGAGAGGAATTCTATAAGATCATGGTAAGCAGCCGTCCATGGGTGATGGAAGATCAGAACGTTTTGCCCAAGCCTACCTTCTTCTTTGGTGATGCAGTCCCTGATGACATGACATACCAGAGGAGGTGTTTTCAGTTTTCTTTCATAGCAGATGGTGAGAAGAAGGCTGTTGTTACCCGGTCGACGTTTGATCGCACCGTCTCGATTCTGAGCCTTGCCCCCACGTGCCCTAAGAGGGAAGATCCTCCAAGCTGGGTAAGAAGGACAAATGTAATCAAGACCGGGGTTTTTGTTGGCGGTTCTCCTGGATATACGGAGAGGTCGCCTGTTGACATGGACCTATTGATGCCATCCAGCGGCTACCAGGGCTCTGATTATCCATCGGTCGATTTGAGACCGGTGGGCCTTGGTATTTTCAGTGGTGACGGCAGCAATTGGATAAAGCCTTTTCGACTTCGTGGTCGTTTCAATGCTGACTCCGAATGGAAGTCGTGGACTGATCGCGCCCTGCTGATTGGTGGCGCCGTTTTGAAGGAAGCCGGGATTTTTGATGCGGTCCGCGCCTTTAGGGAGACCGTGATCTTTTTCGACGAGGCCTTCATGGCTATGCTGGAATCATTCCTCCCACAAACCAATACCTTTGTTGTGACGAATGGTGAGATTGGTTTTTCTTTGAAGGAGCTGAGCGCCATTACTGGATTGCCCATCCTCGGTAAACTCTATGAGGAGTTTATGCCGATTGACAGCGTCCTTGAGGGGCAGTCTGAGGAGTTCAGGCTTCTGTACTTTCAGCTCGTCGCCTTCTATGATTTTTTGAAGGAGAAGGAGGGTTTTAAAGTAAGATCCAGCAGTTGGAAGAGTTCTAGCTCTTCATTCCCCAACTTTTTTGATAGCAGGGTGTCTTCTGATAGTGTGACCCAAGAAGCCAGGGCCCAGGATCCAAGTTCGAAGAAGATCTTGGCCATGCAAGAAGAGTTGACAGATTCTGCGCGAGTACAAATGCCATATGTCCTGACATAGCACTGCGGAGAGATCTCGCTGTTTACCTCACTTATTGGCTTGGTGAGGCTTTTTTTGCTGGAGGAGATGGAACGCACATCAGGCCGCATTGTATTTTTCCGGCTTATCAGATGGCGTTTGGAGAGCAGCTCGCTTTGGTGCCAGCTCTTTACTCCTACCTGTGTACCGAAGTGCAGGCTGCTGCTTTTTTGGTTCGGCTTGGGCTTCCCATGAATAGGGTATTTTCAGCCCATATCTTTTATTCGTGGTATGTATACCACTGTCCTGGCTTCCACCGGCTGGGTGCCGCACAGGATGATGATCCTCTGATGATTCGACTGGCTAAGGGCAAAGCCGTGTCCGAATCACTTTTGTTTGCCCGCATGAGGATCCGACGGTTCAGGGACATCGAGATGGGGCAGTCTTCAGTGAAGCTTTCTCCAGAGTTGCGGAAGAAGGCCTTTGATTTTGGTGCCTCCCGAGACTCTACCAGGGCGGGGTCGGGAAGGCATTATTCCTTGACGAATGCAGAGAGAGAGTGGCTTTTCAGCATACGTGTCGGCACGATGGTGTACCGTAGACATCTTTTCATCGACATCCAGCCGTATGTACCCTCTCGCTTTGCTTTGCAGCTGGGCTTTTCTCAAGGCGTTGTTGGAGCGCCTTCAAGCATGGTGAAGTGCTTTGGAGGCTTACAGGACGGGAGAAATGCATGGGCTTTCTATAGTGCTGAAGACACTACAGCCATGATTTCTTATCCTGTGTTGCTGACTTCCCGGACTGCCGGCTTTGCGAAGTGGTTCGCGGAGAGCTTTTCGGCATATCGGGGGCTTTCCAGGAAGGAGCTTGATGTGAAGCTAGCATCTGGAAAGGGCCTTGGAAAGTCGGATGGCGTCCGGCGAGAGGAAGTTTGGGCCTTCCTTTCTGGAGAGAAGCACAAGATAGGCTTTCTCGGTGACCAGGGCGTCATTGGTTCTGAAGCTGTTCGAGAAATACCTGATGAGGCTTTAGAGCAGCTAGAACAGGAGGAAGCCGAACTTGGTGCTTGGATGCAAGCGGCACAGAGGCAAGCTTCCGTGGAGTCTACTGGTAAGTGTAGACCATCCAGTGAGGAATCAAGTGGGAAACCTGACTCTGACAACGGGGCAGGTTCCTCTAAGAAGCGAGCCCGCCGGGGTAAGAGGGGGAGGAGTCATCATCGCAGCAAGGGGCAGTATGAGGACTCTCCTAACTTAGGAGTACCTATTACTATCAATGATGAGGCGCCAGGGGATGTTGACGAGCCTCCAGAGAAGAGAAGCCGAGAAGAAGAGACCGTCGGTGAAGGTATGATTCTTCCTTTTTCTCTTTCCATTTCTTTTCATGGGATTTTTCCATGTTCTGATTTGCTTCTTGTTTCTGCTTTCTTTTTTTTTTAGCAGAGGAAGACTTGGTGATGCCTGAGGTTCCAACCGATGCGGTGGTGACGGATCCTGTCGGGGCACCTGAAGAAGAACCGAGGGATTCTGGAGTGAATCCAGAGTCTCCAATTGGTATGACTTCTTTTGCTTCTTTTTTTTGTGTCTGTGAATTGGTTTGCTAACACATTTCTTGCCAGCTGATTTGCCACAGGATTCCGACGACTTTGAACCCTCGATGGACGCAAATGTTGGGGATGCTTCCAATGAGTTCATGGAGGAGGAAAGTGTTCCACCAGTCGTCGAAGAAGGTATTTTGTAGTTATAACCCTGATAATGATTTTCAAACAGGATCATATTCATACCTTTTTGTGTTTCTTTGGCAGGTTTTGAAGTGACAGAGGAGGGTCCATCGCTTCCTTCAGAACCAGAGCAAGGGATGCCAGAGGTTGATCCAGAGGTAGAGACACCTAGGACCATTTCTGACAATGTTGAGGAGATACCTCGTGCTGAGATTCCTTCCCGAGCAGGAGCAGCTTCAACTGGAAAGAGTTCTTTTGTTACTCTTCCAACAGATGATGATATGAGCAGCCGACCAACGGAGTTGGGCGAATCTTCAGCTGGGCCATCTCTTCTTTTTGCGAAGAAGGTGGTGGTGCGAGTTCTGAGCTCTTAGATTGAGACTCTCTTTTCTGGGCACTTGGATGCCGGATTTGGCATGATCCAGCATGTCCAGGAGATTCTCGGTGATGCCGAAGAGGCTGGTCTGGATGTCACAGGTGCCAGGGCGATCGTTGATAGGATCATTGTACTGGGTGACAAGTGGTTTGAGACCATTGGTTTTCCTGATGACCAGTTCTTCAAGGAGATTTTCTTGGACCCTGCGCATATGGCTCAGTCTAACCTGGATGAGGCTACAGAAAGCAGGAAGCAGGCAGTCCGAAAGAAGAACTTAGAAGAGCTAAACATCATTGGGCTGACACATGACCTGAACATCCTTGATAGGGAGGTCGATGAGGCCAGGAGACGTCTTGAGCATCTGCAGGCACAAGTTGCTGCCAAGTGGTGTGCAATAACAGAGGCTCGTGAAAGGGAGACTGTTCTGATTCACCGGGTTGCAGATGCCGATCGGGTTCTCGAAAGGAAATCTGAAGAAAGCGAACGATGGCAAACTGCTCGGGATAAGCTTCCCGGTGTGAAAGAAGGGGTACAGCCCACTCCAGCATCTCATGGCAAATTCCTGAAGAAACGTGCCTTGGAATCCTTGACGGCTGAGGCCAAAAGTTTGCTTAAGGAGCTGAACTCTTGGCTGGAGGCCATTTTTGATTGAGCTCCTGATTTTGTAGCAAGAAACGATCCTTCTCTGTTTTTTTTTTTGGTACCACATGTATTTTTTGGTACTTTTTTTTTGTAGTGCTTGTGAACACTTTCTTTTTTTTTGGTACCACATTTACTTTTTGGTACTCTTTTTTTTTTGTTATCCCTACGCTCACTTGAATCTTTTTGTGATAAAAGTAATTGCTAAATGGGATTTGATCAAAAGGTTGTCATTTTATGAAAATCTTTTGTCAAATGATTGTTTTGGCATGAAAGCCAGGTTTTTGTTTGTGGCATGGAAACCAATTTTGGCATGAGAGCCAGCTTTTCTTGTGGCATTGATAGCCGAGTTTTTTTTTTTTTTTTGTGGCATCTATAGCCGGTTTTTGGTGGCATTGATAGCCGAGTTTGTGGCATTGATAGCCGTTTTTCTTTTTGAAAGCCAATTTTTTGTTTATGGCATTGATAGCCTGTTTTGGTGGCATCTATAGCCGTTTTGTGGCATTTATAGCCTGTTTTAGTGGCATTTATAGCCGGTTTGTGGCATTTATAGCCTGTTTTGGTGGCATTTATAGCCGGTTTGGTTTTCAAAAATGCAAGTATCGACTAAAAGTCGCCTCCCTGCTAAATGTTCTTGTAAGTATCGATGGAATGTCGCATCCTTGCTCATTCGGTTGCGAGTATCGATGGAATGTCGCATCCTCGCGGATATGGGTGCAAGTATCGATGGAATGTCGCATCCTTGCTTTTCAAAAATTTTGGTTTTGCGGGTACTGACTTGATGTCGTTTCCCCACGATTTTTTTGAAATTTGTGGTTTTGTCGAACCTTTGGGTTATGGATATCAACTGAAATGTTGCGTCTCCATTGTTTTTTTTTTTTTTTTTAGGTTTTTTCGAACCTTTGAGATTTGGGTTGTGGATATCAACTGAAATGTTACGTCTCCACGGTTTTGGATTTTGCAAGTATCGATGAAATGTCGCTTCCCTATGATTTTGGAAGTGTCAAACGTGGTTCGCACGCTTCCAATTTGTGCGAGTATCGACTAAATGTCGCTTCCCCGCGGCTTTTTTGAAAAACCATTTTTTTTTTGTTTAAAGACACGAGGGTCATACGTTTTGACCTAAAACCATTTAGGCGGTAAAAGGCAGGGTGGACTAGGGTGGAAATCCCTGAATCCGGATTTTGTTTCAAACCATGAATTTTGGGTTCAAGGGTTGAAAATTTTGGTCAAGTTAGGGAAAGGTTCCTAAACTTAGGGGTTTTTTTTTTGAACAATGAAACGATGAAAGTAAGCATTGTTTAAATTTCTAGAAATTTCAACATTTGATATGAAAATTCTAAAAAAAGGTGGGTTTAGCGAGCCTGTACCTGGAAACCGGTTTTGGCCGTACAGGTATTGCTCTTACCCAGTTGGGTAAGTCTTCAAGGGTAGTACCGCTTTAAGAACTTGCCATTGATGGGCAGCATACATCTGTCACCTTCCATGTTTAGGAGTGTGTATGCGCCGTTGGAGAAAACCTTGTCGATGACGTAGGGTCCCTCCCATTTTGGCTCAAATTTGCCTTTGGACTTGTGAGCGAAGACCATTGGTCTTTTTACCGCAAGAACCAAGTCACACTTTTTGTAGGCGCGTTGCCTGACTTTTTTATCGAAAGATCCTGCCATGCGTGCTTGGTAAAGTTCAATGCTTTGTTGAGCTTCGAGCCGTCTCTCATCGAGATTGTCCAGCTCATGGAGTCGCAATTTGACATTGCTTTCTTGAGTCATGTCATTTTGCAAGGATACCCTCAAGGAAGGAATTTGTACTTCCAAGGGTACGACAGCTTCGCATCCATAGACCAAGGAGAATGGTGTGCTATGGGTTGGTCCTCGAACGGTGGTTCGATAGGCCCACAAAGCTTCAGACATTTTGTCGCTCCAGTCTCTTTTATGACTAGAGACCATTTTTTTGAGGATTTTGCAGAGTGTCTTGTTGAAAGCTTCTGCTAACCCGTTTGCTGCCGGATTGTATGGAGTCGAAGGACAGCTTTGGATTTTGTATTTGTCGCAGAACCTGTAGAATCGATGATCCCGGAATTGTTGTCCGTTATCATGGACGAATCTTTTGGGTATGCCGAAACGGCAAATGATGTTGGTGCGCAGGAACTGAAGGACTGATGAGGTCTTCATTTCATTGAACGCAAATGCTTCTGACCACTTGGAGAAATAATCCGTAGCGGCGAAGATGAAGCGATGACCTTTGCTCGAAGGGGGAGAAATAGGACCTATGATGTCCATACCCCAGGCTTCGAAAGGCCATGAGATCGCTGTAGGATGCAGCCATTCTGGAGGCATGTGAATGTAATATCCACGAACTTGGCATTATTGGCAGCGCTTAGCAAATTGCATTGCGTCAGCTACCATGGTAGGCCAGTAATATCCTAACCTTTTTATCTGATCATAGAGCTTAGGACCTGCCTGATGAGCTCCGCAAAGACCAGCATGAACTTCTTTGAGTGTTTCTTCAGCCTCTTGTTGTGACAAGCAGCGTAGAAGTACTCCGTTGAAGGATTTCCTGTAAAGGATTTTTGAAGGAATATCCAAATGAAAGCTTGGGTTTCGCCTTTGGATGCTTACCCGTTCTTTTGGATCTTCAGGTAGGATTCCGAACATAATGTAATCAATGAACGGACCCCTCCAGTCGCCGATTGAAGTTTGAAGGATTGAAATCCGACTTCCGACAACTTGGTGGGATTGAGCAACTGCTTGGTGTGTGTTAAGAGGAGGAAGGATTCTTCTTTCACACACTGTGATTTGCATGTTTTCCCCTTCCTGGATTGCCATGGATGCGGCAAGTCCAGCTAGGGCATCTGCAAGTATGTTTTCACCTGTACGAATGTGGGTGATGTGACAGATGTCAAACTTTTGCAGAAGCGATTGTGCTTTGTTGTAGTAAGGCAGTAAATCTGGCTTCCTGACTTCAAATTTCTGATTCATCTGGTTGACGATCAGTTGAGAGTCTCCAAAGACTTCCATCATGGTGATACCGGATTCGATGGCGAGTTCCAATCCTAGGATCAGAGCTTGATATTTAGCTGCGTTATTTGTGCATGGTTCCAGTAGTGAGAAAGCGTGTGGAATCATATATTTGTCGGGGCTAACAAAGAGGATGCCAACTCCCGAGATCAGCTGTCTTTTTTCGTTTGTCCTGGTTGCACCGTCAAAGTACATGTCCCAGGAGGCACTTTGCGAGAAAGTCTCCACATTGTAGACTGGTTCGTCTGGGAGATCATCTCTGAGTGGAGAATCTTTAGGCAATGGATGCTCTGTGAGGAAGTCCGCTAGAGCTTGCCCTTTGATTGCCTTTTGTGGTACATACCTAATATCAAATTTTGACAGAAGGATGGACCATTTTGCCAGTCGAGCGTTTAGAGAACCTGCCTTTATGACAAGGACCTTCAAGAGGTTGACTCTCGAGACCAGGTATACTATGTTGGAAAGCAAGTAGTGACGCAGCTTTTGTACGGCGAACATCACTGGAAGACATTCTTTTTCGACTGGAGAGTAGCGATGCTCTGCACCTACTAGCATGCGGCTGAGGTAATATAGAGCAGCTTCTTTTCTTTGATCATTTTCTTGCGCGAGCAGAGCTCCCAAAGAGTGATCAAGGGCTCTTGTGTACAAGATGAATGGTTTTCCAGTGGTAGGAGCAGCTAACACTGGAGGTTTTGTCAGGTATGACTTGATGTCTTGGAAAGCAGCTTCACAGTCAGCATCCCAGACAAAGTTTACACCTTTTTTCATCAACCGGGAGAATGGACGGCATTTCCCCGAAAGATTGGAGATGAACCGTCTGATGTAGGCCAATCTCCCTTGAAGCCCTTTGAGTTCTCTCAAGGTTCTTGGAGAGGGCATTTCTAGAATGGCTTTGACTTTTATGGGGTCAAGCTCTATTCCAGCTTTCCGAACTAGGAATCCGAGGAACTTACCCGACGAGACGCCGAAGAAGCATTTCAAAGGATTCATTCGCAGTTTGTGCTTGCGAAGCCGGAGGAAGACTTCTCGAAGGTCTTCGAGATGATCTTCTTTTCTTTTGCTTTTGACGGCGAGGTCATCAACGTAACATTCAACCGTCTTGTGCTGCATATCTTGGAATATTTTCATCATAGCCCTCTGATATGTGGCACCAGCATTTTTCAGACCAAATGGCATGACAGTGTAGCAATACACGCCAAATGGGGTCCGAAAAGATGTATGTTTTTCATCTCCAGGATGCATCTTTATCTGATTGTAGCCATAGAAACCATCCATGAATGTCATTCGCTCGAATCCACAGGTATTATCAATCATTACCTCTGGTATGGGGAGCGGAAATTCATCTTTAGGGCATGCGCCATTCAGGTCTATATAGTCAATACAGACCCTGATCTGCCCATTCTTCTTTGTCACGGGGACAATGTTGGCCAACCATTCAGGATGTTGTTCCTCACGGATGAAGCCGACGCTTTTGAGTTTTTGAACTTCTTGTTCAATTTTATCCATCACATCTGGACGGAATCTTCTTTGGCCTTGTTTGACAGGCTTGATGTCTTCTTGAAGATTGAGTTTGTGGACCGCTATTTTGGGGTCTAAGCCTGGCATTTCAGTGTAAGACCATGCAAAGCAATCAACGAACTCACGAAGAAAGGCGATATACTCGGGTAACTCATCATCCTTTATATTCTTGCTTATGAATACAGGACGTGGGTTATCTGCTGTTCCGAAGTCTATCTTTTGAACATGATCTTCTGTTGGAAGGTTCGAAGGTGGTTCCTCCACAATATTTTCGGAGGCTTCCAGCTCAACGAAACCTTCTAGGGTTTCAAAGGCATTTCCAGACCAAGGTTTTGTTCCTTTCCACGGGTCTTCTTGATCGGTAATTTTCCCAAGGCTTGCTATGAGATGATCCCAATCGCCTGTTGAAACCGGGTCAAAGTAGGCTACTTCTTTTGGAGATGAGGGTTCTTCTGGGTCAGAAGACCACACGTCTGTTCCATCGGACAACTCCTCTTCATTTTCGGAGAAATCGTGCCAATTGGACGAGCTTCCTGGATCTTTGTCAGGTGACTCATCAAAGAGATATCCAGGGAGATCGATGTCTTCATGGACTTGAGATGTTGAGGCTTGGTCAGTATATTGACTTTTAAGCCTTTGTGTCAACTGTCTCAAGGGAGTGTCAGGATCATACCCTAACCCATGTGAAGACTTTTCTACATAGCCGTAGAGTCTCCAATCTTCCAGCTGGCTTTTGGTCAAGACGGGCCCCAATGGCGTGAGAATACCGCGTCCTTCTCCCAAACCGACTGGGTTTTGAGCGTCATAGCCCATTTTCTTCATAATAGCTTGTGCCACAGAACTGTATAAGGATAGTTGAGGCATACCTTTATTTTGGAAAGGTTCAAGCATGGAGTTTGATGAAGAAGCATCCGATCTATGGAAGAAGATCGGCTTTTCCTTTGCTGAAGTTGCTGGAACAACGAAGGAAGCTGACGTAGGATCTTCTATGTCAGAAGTTATCTCCATTGGAGTGAGAGCAGGCTGAACTTGCTGAGTGTCAGCTTGGCTTGACGATGCGTCGTCTTCTGGCTTTGAATCCGAGTCTGTGTCTTGCATGATAGACACGAAAGAGACAACAAATTTGCCCCCAGGCTTTTGCTTTGCCTTTTTCAATTTAGTTGTGATGACCAAAGGCTTTGAAGGTTTGAGGGAGATGGAGAAGGGAGTTTGAATGCTCTCTTCGGATTTACCGGATGATTCGTTTTCTTCCGGCGATTGTTGAGGAGCCTTGCCTTTATCTTTCTGGAGATTTTCGGCAAAGGGTGCTGTGTGCTTCTCCTCTTCTTCTTTTTCACCTCCATACATCTGTGAGTCTGCGAAGTGGACTTCTTTACCTTTGAAGGGTTTTCTGTCCGCAAAGACTCGATGTATCATGCCGTCGTCGCCAACAAACTTGATGCATTGATGTAGAGTTGAAGGGACAACACCATTCTCGTAGATCCAAGGGCGTCCGAGAAGGATGTTGTAGCATGAAGGGGTTTTTATTGCATACACAGTGACCTCAGAAATAAGATCACCGATCTGCAATTTGAACCTGATTTTGCCGATAGGCCTTTGAGTACTCCCATCGTATCCAAAGATAGATACAGATGTGTGGCTCAGCTTGCTGGGTGGGATGCCCAACTCTTCAAGAGCCGATGTGGAGATGAGGTTGAGTGCAGAACCTGGGTCGATCTGAACTCTGTGCATAGGCATTTCCTTGATGTACCCTGTGAAGTACAGGGGTCGGTTATGCCTGGTTTCGCCAAGTAGGAGGTCGTCCTTTGTGAAGGCGATGGTTGCACTGGCAGCTTTTTTAACCGAGAGGCATTCAATGCATGATCCCTCAGTTTTGTTCTTTTCTCCCTTTGAGGAGGCTTCTGAGTTTTTGACCCGGTAATCCATTTCAATTTGGAGGACTTGCGGGGCATGTTTGTCGACATCCTCATTCAGCTTTTGTAATTCTGAGATGAGATTATCACGAGTGTGCGGAGACATTCGCAACAAATCTAGGATGTGCAGACGTGCAGGTATGTGCTTGAAGTGTTCAATCAAGTCATACTTGAAAGCCTCCTTAGGGCCTGCATGTTCATCATTGTTGCCACTAGGGGCACTTACAACATCTTTTCCCGAAGGATTTACATATGTAAAGGAAGATTGGTTGTAACTTTTGTGGTAGTCTCGGCCAGAGCGAGTGCCTCTACCAACTTCGAGAGCTTCTTGAAAAGGGTCTTCATTTGGAAGATTGTCTTCAGGATCAAGAGGCTGTCGTTTTTCATTTGCTGAGGATGTATCAGCAGCAGAGTTGCCATCCTCAGTGATTGTGTTGCACGGAGCATTTTCTGGGAAATAGTCCTGAACATCATCCAGCAACCTTTCTTCTTCGTTGACCAATTCATCGTCCCAAGCATCAATAGCTGGGAATTCTTCAGTCAGGAAGGGTGTGAACTTTGAAGTCACAGTCTCAGGAGAAGAAACCTGAGAGGGTGTCATCTCAGTAAAAGTTACGTGAGATGAGGTGGCTCCAGAAGATACATTGCTAGGCGTCGCCGGAGTGTAAGTGCTCTCATCAGACGATGCTTCGGAAGAGCTATAATCCCGAATTATCACATTACAGGAAGCTCTGACAGGAGACGTTGCCTGATCGGAGTCAGACTCATCCTCGGATGTAAGAGGATCGTCTATCCAGCAATTTTCTCCATTTTCAGGAGTTAAGGAAGATGTACCTGATGGTCTTCATGGACTTCAGACTCTGGATTGCGCGGAGGCTCGTTGACGCGGTCTTGCTCTTGTTCTAAAGCGAGACGCTGCAAGATCCTTGCATATTCTTCAAGATCGGGCATGGGAGCCAAATCTTCTTCTTCATCGGCACTTTGTGGCTCAACATTGTTGATTTCCACTGGAGCAATGAGGGGTGCTGGTTCGACAACATTTTCATGTACAGCCTCTTGGTCTTCTTCATCATCAGACTAGGATCCTTGTGGCTGGAGGGGGTTATACCAGATTACTGGCATAAGATGATTCTCAGGAACCCATTCTTCTTTGGAGAGATATGCTCCTATTTCAAGGGACTCCTCCCACTCATCTGTGTAGTTGGATTCGAATCCATCATCGGTGTCGCTGCACTCGTGTCCATCAATGGAGAATCCAACTACCGAATTACAAGAGTATGATGCCTCCTGCGTGGCTTCTTTGAATTGATGTGGCATGAAATCATTAAGAGTGAATTTTTTTACCCCCTTTGAAGTCTCTGGAAAGGATGTTTTTGTTGCCTCCAGTGAAGCGGTAGAGGAAACCTCTGCCTTTTCTTTGACTTCTTGTTTTGGCTGGGTCTTCTCTTGTCGTTTGAGCTTGAGGAGATATTTCCTAGCCTGCCTTCGCTGTTGAGCTGTAGGCTTTGTTTTCACGACCTCCCAATTTTCATCTCCCCGGAGATCGGGATGTACCCATATGGGTTGTCCGTCTGGTGTCGGGTAAGGAACCAGTTCCTTGGACGCTTGGATTGAGTTTATCACCTTGAAGGAAGTAGTGATTGTAGGTGCAAAAAACGTAACCCACAAGAATAGGGGGTGCCTTAGAGGACTTACCCATATGAGATTAAGGACACCGATGCCTGCGCCTGGAGCCTGAGAGAAGGAAGAAGAAACGTAGGTCAGAGGACCCTGGCCTGGGCGGCGCAAGGCTCTTCGATGCCTAACTTAGTGTATGAACTAAGCAGAGGGAGGAGATTTTTGGGGAAGAAGATGGCATACCAGAGTGGTCTCTGCGTTGGCCCCTTTGCTCTGGAGCTGTAGCTGCGTTTATATAGAGGAAGAGAGGAGAAGAGAGGGGACACAGAGGTAGGAACTTGTCTCATCATAGCCCACTCTGTCAGGTACTAGGGAGGCGCAGTCCCATCGTAGCCTACTTTTCTTTAATTGCAGTCCCATCGAGCCTCATCATGGCGCTTTGGGAGCTGTGGACGGCGATCTATCAGGAGATATGGGCTATCCCCTTGTCTTGTCGCACGGGCCATAGCGTGCTTGGGAGGACAGCTGTCAGTGCTCAGTACTTTCATCGATATGAGGCGCTTGGCCGAGATGGAGTGTCTCGCCGGGTGAGGACCTGGCGGAGATGTAGGGCCCTGGCACTGTTGCCGAAGTGGAAGGGGCTGGTACTGTCGCCGAGCTGGGCAGCCGAAGTCGGGGACGACATGGCTTGGCTTAGAGACTTCTGGCAAAGGTGCCGAGATGAAGCACTAGGCCGAAGTAGGGTGCTTTGGCCGAAATGGATCCTGCCGAGGTGAAATGCCTGGCTGAGATGGACCTAGCTGGTGCGGGAGCCCGAGATGGATCGTCTGGCCGGGACTCTGATGAGTTCGGGAATTTCCCCACACAAAGCCCCCCAGCTTCTGAGCTCATTAGACTCCTCTTTGAGGTCGGAAGCTAAGTATCATAGAGGATAACACTTGTGCCTTGGAGCTGTTTGTCGCTTGAGATTGATGGTCCTGTCAACCGATTCATCACCAACTAAGAGATTGAGACATGACCAGCTGGCCCGTCGCCAGAGGCGCAGCCCCGTTGGAAGTATTCTGGCGATGCTGCCGAGGTGACCAGTGTAACTGCCAACCTAGAATCTGGCACTGATGCCGAGCTGAGGACTGTCATGAGGCCGAGGAGGTGATATGGAACAGTCTCTACGGCAATCTTGTTGAGCTGCCATTGGCCGAAGTGGCTAGCTTTGGCCGAGACGAACTGCCTTGCGCCGAAGTGGATCCAGAATCCCGCTGGTCTCGGATATGTGAGCATGAGTTCGGCAACGGTCTTTGCGGGGTGTAAAAACCCGGACTTTAGGAAACGGCCGAGTGTAGGAACTCCAGACCTTTTCCAGGGCGGTAGACCCTTGTAGAGGGGTAAAAACCCAGACTTTAGGAATCAGCCGAGTGTTCGAACTCGAGGCCTTTTCCAAGGCTGTGGACCCTTGTAGAGGGGTAAAAACCCAGACTTTAGGAATCGGCCGAGTGTCCGAACTCGAGGCCTTTTTCCAGGGCTGTGAACCCTTGTAGAGGGGTAAAAACCCAAACTTTAGGAATCGGCCGAGTGTCCAAACTCGAGGCCTTTTTCCAGGGCTGTGAACCCTTGTAGAGGGGTAAAAACCTAGACTTTAGGAATCGGCCGAGTGTCCGAACTCGAGGCCTTTTTCCAGGGCTGTGAACCCTTGTAGAGGCGTAAAAACCCAGACTTCAGGAATCGGCCGAGTGTCCGAACTCGAGGCCTTTTTCCAGGGCTGTGAACCCTTGTAGAGGGGTAAAAACCCAGACTTTAGGAATTGGCCGAGTGTTCGAACTCGAGGCCTTTTCCAGGGCTGTGAACCCTTGTAGAGGGGTAAAAACCCAGACTTTAGGAATTGGCCGAGTGTCCGAACTCGAGGCCTTTTCCAGGGCTGTGAACCCTTGTAGAGGGGTAAAAACCCAGACTTTAGGAATTGGCCGAGTGTCCGAACTCGAGGCCTTTGCCAGGGCTGTGAACCCTTGTAGAGGGGTAAACACCCAGAGTTTAGGAATTGGCCGAGTGTCAGAACTCGAGGCCTTTTCCAGGGCTGTGAACCCTTATAGAGGGGTAAAAACCCAGACTTTAGGAATTGGCCGAGTGTCCGAACTCGAGGCCTTTTCCAGGGCTGTGAACCCTTGTAGAGGGGTAAAAACCCAGACTTTAGGAATCGGCCGAGTGTCCGAACTCGAGGCCTTTTTCCAGGGCTGTGAACCCTTGTAGAGGGGTAAAAACCCAGACTTTAGGAATTGGCCGAGTGTCCGAACTCGAGGCCTTTTCCAGGGCTGTGAACCCTTGTAGAGGGGTAAAAACCCAGACTTTAGGAATCGGCCGAGTGTCCGAACTCGAGGCCTTTTTCCAGGGCTGTGAACCCTTGTAGAGGGGTAAAAACCCAGACTTTAGGAATCGGCCGAGTGTCCGAACTCGAGGCCTTTTTCCAGGGCTGTGAACCCTTGTAGAGGGGTAAAAACCCAGACTTTAGGAATTGGCTGAGTGTCCGAACTCGAGGCCTTTTCCAGGGCTGTGAACCCTTGTAGAGGGGTAAAAACCCAGACTTTAGGAATCGGCCGAGTGTCCGAACTCGAGGCCTTTTTCCAGGGCTGTGAACCCTTGTAGAGGGGTAAAAACCCAGACTTTAGGAATCGGCCGAGTGTCCGAACTCGAGGCCTTTTTCCAGGGCTGTGAACCCTTGTAGAGGGGTAAAAACCCAGACTTTAGGAATCGGCCGAGTGTCCGAACTCGAGGCCTTTTTCCAGGGCTGTGAACCCTTGTAGAGGGGTAAAAACCCAGACTTTAGGAATTGGCTGAGTGTCCGAACTCGAGGCCTTTTCCAGGGCTGTGAACCCTTGTAGAGGGGTAAAAACCCAGACTTTTGGAATTGGCCGAGTGTCCGAACTCGAGGCCTTTTCCAGGGCTGTGAACCTTTGTAGAGGGGTAAAAACCCAGACTTTAGGAATTGGCTGAGTGTCCGAACTCGAGGCCTTTTCCAGGGCTGTGAACCCTTGAGGCTAGGCTTTCTGGCACTCGCCGAGATGGAGAGGCCTGGGTGTACGAACCCGAGGGCAGTCTCGTTGGCACTGGCCGAGACCAACATGAGGCCGAAACCAGCGTGAGGTGGAAACCAGCACGTGGACGGACCTGCATGAGGTCGTTAAACGCGGTCGAGACCAGCATGAGGCCGAAACCAGCGTGAGGTGGAAACCAACACGTGGACGGACCAGCATGAGGTCGTTAAATGCTGTCGAGACCATCATGAGGCCGAAACCAGCGTGAGGTGGAAACCAGCACGTGAACGGACCAGCATGAGGTCGTTAAATGTTGTCGAGACCAGCATGAGGCCAAAACCAGCGTGAGGTGGAAACCAGCACGTGGACGGACCAGCATGAGGTCGTTAGATGCGGTCGAGACCAGCATGAGGCCGAACCCAGCGTGAGGGGAAAACCAGCACGTGGACGGACCAGCATGAGGTCATTAGATGCGGTCGAGACCAGCATGAGGCCGAAACCAGCGTGAGGTGGAAACCAGCACGTGGACGGACCAACATGAGGTCGTTTGGAGGCCAAGAAGCCTGGGTGTGTCTACCCGAGGACTTGGGTGCCGCGAGTCACGCCTGAGCATATAAAACGACCCCAGGGTGAGCTCGGTGGCACTGAAGCTGACGGCGGTAGAGGACCGTGCCGTCGAAATGACGGTAGAGGGTCGCGCCGGTGTCATCAAAGCTGACGGCGCCATCGAAGCTGACAGTAGAAGTTCGTCTAGCTGCCCCCTGAGTTAAAAGAGATTCCTGCAGAGCTGGGGGCTGCTAACGAGCTGGAGATATCCACTGAGCTGGAGAGGTCCGCCGCGCTGGAAGCATCTGCCGAGCTGGAAGCGATCTGGTCGCTGTCGCGGAGGTTGAACTGCTCCCGGGCCCGATTGCTTCTGTTCTTCGGGGTGCGTCTTTTGGAGGGTAGAGTCGAGGTCGAATCCTTAGAGGATGAACCCGACCGAGTATCCTGCTGTTGGTTGCCTGCTGGACCAGATTTTGCTCTTGACCTCTCTCGGCGGGGGACCATCGGCAGCTGTGTCGACAGTGTGAGCGGTTCCTTTCCCTTTCTGGTTCTTCGAGGCATGGTGTTTGGGAAGATGACTTTTTGTAGCCGTTTCCCACAGACGGCGCCAATTGTAGGTGCAAAAAACATAACCCACAAGAATAGGGGGTGCCTTAGAGGACTTATCCAGATGAGATTAGGGACACCGATGCCTGCGCCTGGAGCCTGAGAAAAGGAAGAAGAAACGTAGGTCAGAGGACCCTGGCCTGGGCGGCGCAAGGCTCTCCGATGCCTAAGTTAGTGTATGAACTAAGCAGAGGGAGGAGATTTTTAGGGAAGAAGATGGCATACCAGAGTGGTCTCTCCATTGGCCCCTTTGCTCTGGAGCTGTAGCTGCGTTTATATAGAGGAAGAGAGGAGAAGATAGGGGACAAAGAGGTAGGAACTTGTCTCATCATAGCCCACTCTGTCAGGTACTAGGGAGGCGCAGTCCCATCGTAGCCTACTTTTCTTTAATTCCAGTCCCATCGAGCCTCATCATGGCGCTTTGGGAGCTGTGGACGGCGATCTATCAGGAGATTTGGGCTATCCCCTTGTCTTGTCGCACGGGCCATAGCGTGCTTGGGAGGACAGCTGTCAGTGCTCAGTACTTTCATCGATATGAGGCGCTTGGCCGAGATGGAGTGTCTCGCCGGGTGAGGACCTGGCGGAGATGTAGGGCCCTGGCACTGTTGCCGAAGTGGAAGGGGCTGGTACTGTCGCCGAGCTGGGCAGCCGAAGTCGGGGACGACATGGCTTGGCTTAGAGACTTCTGGCAAAGGTGCCGAGATGAAGCACTAGGCCGAAGTAGGGTGCTTTGGCCGAAATGGATCCTGCCGAGGTGAAATGCCTGGCTGAGATGGACCTAGCTGGTGCGGGAGCCCGAAATGGATCGTCTGGCCGGGACTCTGATGAGTTCGGGAATTTCCCCACACAAAGCCCCCCAGCTTCTGAGCTCATTAGACTCCTCTTTGAGGTCGGAAGCTAAGTATCATAGAGGATAACACTTGTGCCTTGGAGCTGTTTGTCGCTTGAGATTGATGGTCCCGTCAACCGATTCATCACCAACTAAGAGATTGAGACATGACCAGCTGGCCCGTCGCCAGAGGCGCAGCCCCGTTGGAAGTATTCTGGCGATGCTGCCGAGGTGACCAGTGTAACTGCCAACCTAGAATCTGGCACTGATGCCGAGCTGAGGACTGTCATGAGGCCGAGGAGGTGATATGGAACAGTCTCTACGGCAATCTTGTTGAGCTGCCATTGGCCGAAGTGGCTAGCTTTGGCCGAGATGAACTGCCTTGCGCCGAAGTGGATCCAGAATCCCGCTGGTCTCGGATATGTGAGCATGAGTTCGGCAACGGTCTTTGTGGGGTGTAAAATCCCGGACTTTAGGAAACGGCCGAGTGTAGGAACTCCGGACCTTTTCCAGGGCGGTAGACCCTTGTAGAGGGGTAAAAACCTAGACTTTAGGAATCAGCCGAGTGTTCGAACTCGAGGCCTTTTCCAAGGCTGTGGACCCTTGTAGAGGGGTAAAAACCCAGACTTTAGGAATCGGCCGAGTGTCCGAACTCGAGGCCTTTTTCCATGGCTGTGAACCCTTGTAGAGGGGTAAAAACCCAAACTTTAGGAATCGGCAGAGTGTCCAAACTCGAGGCCTTTTTCCAGGGCTGTGAACCCTTGTAGAGGGGTAAAAACCCAGACTTTAGGAATTGGCCGAGTGTCCGAACACGAGGCCTTTTCTAGGGCTGTGAACCCTTGTAGAGGGGTAAAAACCCAGACTTTAGGAATCGGCCGAGTGTCCGAACTCGAGGCCTTTTTCCAGGGCTGTGAACCCTTGTAGAGGGGTAAAAACCCAGACTTCAGGAATCGGCCGAGTGTCCGAACTCAAGGCCTTTTTCCAAGGCTGTGAACCCTTGTAGAGGGGTAAAAACCCAGACTTTAGGAATTGGCCGAGTGTCCGAACTCGAGGCCTTTTCCAGGGCTGTGAACCCTTGTAGAGGGGTAAAAACCCAGACTTTAGGAATTGGCCGAGTGTCCGAACTCGAGGACTTTTCCAGGGCTGTGAACCCTTGTAGAGGGGTAAAAACCCAGACTTTAGGAATTGGCCGAGTGTCCGAACTCGAGGCCTTTTCCAAGGCTGTGAACCCTTGTAGAGGGGTAAAAACCCAGACTTTAGGAATTGGCCTAGTGTCCGAACTCGAGGCCTTTTCCAGGGCTGTGAACCCTTGTAGAGGGGTAAAAACCCAGACTTTAGGAATTGGCCGAGTGTCCGAACTCGAGGCCTTTTCTAGGGCTGTGAACCCTTGTAGAGGGGTAAAAACCCAGACTTTAGGAATCGGCCGAATGTCCGAACTCGAGGCCTTTTTCCAGGGCTGTGAACCCTTGTAGAGGGGTAAAAACCCAGACTTTAGGAATTGGCCGAGTGTCCGAACTCGAGGCCTTTTCCAAGGCTGTGAACCCTTGTAGAGTGGTAAAAACCCAAACTTTAGGAATCGGCCAAGTGTCCGAACTCGAGGCCTTTTTCCAGGGCTGTGAACCCTTGTAGAGGGGTAAAAACCCAGACTTTAGGAATCGGCCGAGTGTCCGAACTCGAGGCCTTTTTCCAGGGCTGTGAACCCTTGTAGAGGGGTAAAAACCCAGACTTTAGGAATTGGCCGAGTGTCCGAACTCGAGGCCTTTTCCAGGGCTGTGAACCCTTGTAGAGGGGTAAAAACCCAGACTTTAGGAATTGGCCGAGTGTCCGAACTCGAGGCCTTTTCCAGGGCTGTGAACCCTTGTAGAGGGGTAAAAACCCAGACTTTAGGAATTGGCCGAGTGTCCGAACTCGAGGCCTTTTCCAGGGCTGTGAACCCTTGAGGCTAGTCTTTCTGGCACTCGCCGAGATGGAGAGGCGTGGGTGTACGAACCCGAGGGCAGTCTCGTTGGCACTTGCCGAGACCAACATGAGGCCGAAACCAGCGTGAGGTGGGAACCAGCACGTGGACGGACCTGCATGAGGTCGTTAAACGCGGTCGAGACCAGCATGAGGCCGAAACCAGCGTGAGGTGGAAACCAACACGTGGACGGACCAGCATGAGGTCGTTAAATGCTGTCGAGACCATCATGAGGCCGAAACCAGTGTGAGGTGGAAACCAGCTCGTGGACGGACCAGCATGAGGTCGTTAAATGCTGTCGAGACCAGCATGAGGCCGAAACCAGCGTGAGGTGGAAACCAGCACGTGGACGGACCAGCATGAGGTCGTTAGATGCGGTCGAGACCAGCATGAGGCCAAACCCAGTGTGAGGGGAAAACCAGCACGTGGACGGACCAGCATGAGGTCATTAGATGCGGTCGAGACCAGCGTGAGGCCGAAACCAGCGTGAGGTGGAAACCAGCACGTGGACGGACCAGCATGAGGTCGTTTGGAGGCCAAGAAGCCTGGGTGTGTCTACCCGAGGACTTGGGTGCTGCGAGTCACGCCTGAGCATATAAAACGACCCCAGGGTGAGCTCGGTGGCACTGAAGCTGACGGCGGTAGAGGACCGTGCCGTCGAAATGACGGTAAAGGGTCGCACCGGTGTCATCAAAGCTGACGGTGCCATCGAAGCTGACAGTAGAAGTTCGTCTAGCTGCATCCTGAGTTGGAAGAGATTCCTGCAGAGCTGGGGGCTGCTAGCGAGCTGGAGATATGCGCTGAGCTGGAGACGTCCGCCGTGCTGGAAGCATCTGCCGAGCTGGAAGCGATCTGGTCGCTGTCGCGGAGGTTGAACTGCTCCCGGGCCCGATTGCTTCTGTTCTTCGGGGTGCGTCTTTTGGAGGGTAGAGTCGAGGTCGAATCCTTAGAGGATGAACCCGACCGAGTATCCTGCTGTTGGTCGCCTGCTGGACCAGATTTTGCTCTTGACCTCTCTCGGCGGGGGACCATCGGCAGCTGTGTCGACAGTGTGAGCGGTTCCTTTCCTTTTCTGGTTGTTCGAGGCATGGTGTTTGGGAAGATGACTTTTTGTAGCCGTTTCCCACAGACGGCGCCAATTGTAGGTGCAAAAAACGTAACCCATAAGAATAGGGGGTGCCTTAGAGGACTTACCCAGATGAGATTAGGGACACCGATGCCTGCGCCTGGAGCCTGAGAGAAGGAAGAAGAAACGTAGGTCAGAGGACCCTGGCCTGGGCGGCGCAAGGCTCTCCGATGCCTAAGTTAGTGTATGAACTAAGCAGAGGGAGGAGATTTTTGGGGAAGAAGATGGCATACCAGAGTGGTCTCTGCGTTGGCCCCTTTGCTCTGGAGCTGTAGCTGCGTTTATATAGAGGAAGAGAGGAGAAGATAGGGGACAAAGAGGTAGGAACTTGTCTCATCATAGCCCACTCTGTCAGGTACTAGGGAGGCACAGTCCCATCCTAGCCTACTTTTCTTTAATTCCAGTCCCATCGAGCCTCATCATGGCGCTTTGGGAGCTGTGGAAGGCGATCTATCAGGAGATATGGGCTATCCCCTTGTCTTGTCGCACAGGCCATAGCGTGCTTGGGAGGACAGCTGTCAGTGCTCAGTACTTTCATCGATATGAGGCGATTGACCGAGATGGAGTGTCTCGCCGGGTGAGGACCTGGCGGAGATGTAGGGCCCTGGCACTGTTGCCAAAGTGGAAGGGGCTGGTACTGTCGCCGAGCTGGGCAGCCGAAGTCGGGGACGACATGGCTTGGCTTAGAGACTTCTGGCAAAGGTGCCGAGATGAAGCACTAGGCCGAAGTAGGGTGCTTTGGCCGAAATGGATCCTGCCGAGGTGAAATGCCTGGCTGAGATGGACCTAGCTGGTGCGGGAGCCCGAGATGGATCGTCTGGCCGGGACTCTGATGAGTTCGGGAATTTCCCCACACAGTGATCTTCTTCTTCGGTGATTTTGATGTTTGTCCACATGTCACCATGTTGACGGAGGCAGACCCATAGTTTTTGTCAAAGGTGATGACTCCGTTCTTCCACATCTCGTTTATTTTCTCTCTCACAACGAAGCATTGATTGAGAGGATGCGAGATCATCTGGTGGTATGGACAGTACCGAGGATCCTTGGTTTTGCCAACATCACTCAATCTTTTGGGTTCAGGCAAAGTGAGCTTGCCGTTTGCTATAAGAGCCCTGAAGATTTCATCAACATCTTCATCGAACGGGTATTTCTTTTCTACTCGCTCTTTGAAGGCATCTGAGAGTTCAGGTCTCTTACCAGCAGCTTTGTTTTCAGCTTTCTTTGGTGGCTGAGGAGCTGACTTGGTCTGCACATTGAGGACCTCTTTCTTCTTTGGTTTAGAGGTTGCAATGGCGGTTGGCTCTTTTCTTGATGATTTCTGACTGTTGAGGTCTTCAATCACTGTTTCAGCTTCCATGGAAGCTTCTAGGAGTTCTCCCAGGTTCTTTGATTTATTCCCGATGATCATGGATCGGATTCTAGCCCTCATGTTATTTCGGCAGATGTCGACTAGCGACGCTTGTGGCAATACATCAGAGCATTCGTATGCCATTGCTTTCCACTTATGAATGAAGTCATATGTTGACTCATTCTCCCCCTGTTTTAGGCTGCACAACTGAGCCATAGTAGCGGGATGATCCTCACCTTTGAAGTGAGTCAGGAAGCGTGTCTCTAGCATGGCCCAGTTTTGCATTGAGTCCTCCGGCAGAGTGGAGTACCAATCGAAGGCCGTACCTTTTAGGGTACTTGCAAAGAGGCAGATCTTGAGTGCATCTTGATCCGCGATAGCTCCCGTCGGGATCTTGAAGTGGATGACGTGTTGTCTGGCTGATCCTTTCCCCATATATGTTTGGAGAGTATGATGCTTGAATTTTGTGGGGAACGGGACCGAGTCCATCCATAAGGGATATGGTGGCCTGATCCCATGCTCCTTGAGTATATCTTCTTCTTTTGCTTTGGCGAGGATACTGTCTACGTCCTTTTTGGTAAGGGCGCGTGACTCATTTTCTTCTCCATTTACCTCATCGTCTTGATGATTTGGAGGAGGTTCATTGTTCGCCTGATTTTGGAAGGCAAGGAGAAGGTTTTCCATCAGAGTTTCAATCCTCTGTTGGCCTTGTTCCAACTGCTGGATGCGGGTGATCGCATCATCTTGAGGTGGATTGCAGGGTGGTGGCTCAGAATTTGTAGCCAAGACGTTCATCCTTCGTGATTCGAACGAAGAAATTGTCTTGGTGACTGAGCTGGGGCTCATTATTTTTGAAGAAGAGCTTGAGGAAGGATCACTCTGCCGTCTTTTGCTTGAAGGAGCAGGGGATTCTTCTGAATGTCTTCTTGTCCTGGAGACGCTGCGGGTCATCGGACGTCGGACATGGATTTTTGTTGCTGACTTTTGGCGCCTTCTGGTTTTTCCAACCATATGGACGGCAGTAACTTGGTTGGGTCTATCTTTTTCGACCCATTTGGGAGAGACTTGAAGTGTAGGAGGCTGGGTCCTTTGCTTCTCTAGTCTCTTTTGCCGATACGACGCGCGGCGGCGTATACGACGAGCAACTTGAGCTTCGGTCAGCTCTGGCTGGGCTTTGACGATGAAGGATGTGCTCCCTCGGGCGCAGCAGCCGAGCCTGTCTTCTTTGTAGCCGGGCATGGACAGAATGTGAACCCTGTCCTTCGCCTGTTGTAGCGAAGCTTTGAATTTTTGGAGTTCGGCCCCGGTAGAGATGAAGGGTCGAACTGCAGGTTTGTAGGCCTTAGCAAGTGCTTGCAAGGGCCTTGTGATGCTTGACTTGATTTTGGGCTTGTAGGAACAAGTCGGCTCATGCTGGGTTGACTTAAGAGTCAGATTGGTGATGAGTCTCTCCTCTTTCATGTAAGCAAGAGGGTAGAACTGGTTCTCCTTGAGTGGGACCAGGAATGGTGGCTTGGTGGATGTTTGGGACCTTCTTTGTTTTGGTGAAGGTCTTGCGGACCAAGTCTTGGGATAGACCTGGTAATTTAAGGGTTGAGGCTTCGTGGGGCATCCACAGGCTTCGGGCCTTCTGGTGCTTGCCTTTGGTGTCACGGTAGTGGCACGTTGAGAGGCGAGTTTCTGCTTCTTGGAAGGAGCTGTTTGTTCCTCGGGAAGTGGGAATGGTCCCAGCGTTCCAAAGACGATAGTCCGGGGAGTCGAGGTCGACCCGGAGTTCAGAGAGTTGGCGAGGGAGTTGATGCTTCGGCAGCTGATGGGGCGCTTGTAGCTGCACGTGGTTTGCTTTTGTTAAAGCATGAGTTGGTGCTTGCTCTCATCGAAAGTAATGGTAAGCGATGCTGCCATTGTTAGTTTTTTCGAAAATTTTCTGAAACAAGACCACATCCATTAGTAATCACAAGAATATAATGATCATAAATGGGAAGTTCTATGGTTTTGTCTTTTCAAATTGCTCGAGGGAGATGACCCAAGCAATATGAAGAAGGCAGAAAGTCATAGAGGGTATAATTGTTCTGATCGCAGGTATGGTAAGCCCAGAATGAGCGTCCCAGTGACCGCTAGAAGCAATTGTGAACTTAAATTCGACTTATCGAGAAGCAGAGCTTGCTCGAGGTAAGAAGAATATAAAGTTGGAGTTACAAATGTGCCGGTTGCGAATACAGTAGACCCTGAAAGGGCATACTAATACTGCTAGACACAAATGTTTGGAGACCGCATCCATGAGATGAGATTCCCTATTTTGAAAGGTCAAGATTGGATTCATCAAAGAGAGCAGATGGTATTCCGATCCAAATACGGTCTCAGCGATTTCCGCGAGCGCCAGTATTCAGAAGGAAATGAACCATAATTTCTCGAATCTGAATCCAAAAATGACGAGTTTTTTTTTTTTTTTTTTTTGAAAGGCCAATATCGGGTTCATCAAAGAGAGCAAAAGGTACTCAAATTTGAACATGGGCTCAGCGATTTCCGCGAGCGCCAGTGCTCAGAAAGGAGAAAGCCTAGATTTCTCCAATCTAAACCCAAAATGACGGAAGTTTTTTTTTTTTTTTAAGATTTTTTTTTCAAGATTTTTTTATAAAAAAAAATCTTTTTTAAAATTTTTTTTTAATTTATTTATTTTTTAAAGATTTTTTTTTTGAAATTTTTTTTATTTTTTTTATTTTAAAATTTTATTTTTGAAAAAGTTTTATTTAAAAGACGAGAGAGTACACATAGGCCTCCTAACCCGGTCTAATGAAATCTCGATTGATAGAATTGCCCCCAAGTAAGGGTAGGATTACTTAATGAACCCGTTTGGAGGACCCTTGCCTAGAACAGTCAAGCTGTCTCCACACTCTGGACAAGGCTTTTCTTGAATCAACCATGATCAAAGAACGCAGTTGGTTTAACCTTAGTGGTCTATGTCTCTTTTTTGTTTTTTTTTATTTGTTTTTTTTTTTTTTAGATCTTTAATGAACTCATCGAAGAGAAACGATGGCCCAAAACCTTAGTCGAACAGGCTCAACATTTCTGCAAGCACGATGAACGATAGGAAAGGTTCAAGGTTTCTCAGTTTTGAATCCAAAATGAAAAATCTGATTTTTTTTGTTTTTTTTTTAGATCTTTAATGAACTCATCGAAGAGAAACGATGGCCCAAAACCTTAGTCGAACAGGCTCAACATTTCTGCAAGCACGATGAATGATATGAAAGGATCAAGGCTTCTCAATTTTGAATCCAAAATGAAAAATCTGATTTTTTTTTCTAGATCTTTAATGAACTCATCGAAGAGAAACGATGGCCCAAAACCTTAGTCGAACAGGCTCAACATTTCTGCAAGCACGATGAACGATAGGAAAGGATCAAGGTTTCTCAATTTTGAATCCAAAATGAAAAATATGATTTTTTTTTTCTAGATCTTTAATGAACTCATCGAAGAGAAACGATGGCCCAAAACCTTAGTCGAACAGGCTCAACATTTCTGCAAGCACGATGAACGATAGGAAAGGATCAAGGTTTCTCAATTTTGATTCCAAAATGAAAAATCTGATTTTTGTTTTTTTTTTTAGATCTTTAATGAACTCATCGAAGAGAAACGATGGCCCAAAACCTTAGTCGAACAGGCTCAACATTTCTGCAAGCACGATGAACGATAGGAAAGGATCAAGGTTTCTCAATTTTGAATCCAAAATGAAAAATCTGATTTTTTTTTGTTGAAAAGAGAAAGAGCGGAAATAAATTCAAAGAATTAGTGATTTCCAAAAAATCTCATCTCATGTTTTTTTTTAGATGCGGAATCCAACATAGGCCACCAATTAGAAAGTAGCCAAGGAATCAAGAAAAGAAGTATAAGCATAGAGCAATAGATATGATATGCAAATATTTCATTTCTAGCATCGTGTTCTCAAATGAACGTGTCCCATCGGGTGTGCCAGCTTGATGGACAGCGCTTCTGCCGAGGTCCTACTGAGGTCGGCGGACGTGGGAGTCCGTTGGGTACGACCTTTTCGTAACCGGGGGGCAGATGCGTGCATCAACATTTTTTTTATGTCAGATTTTCTATTTTACTTGGAATTACAAGTGGTGATCCGGAGATCAACCTTCGCAAGTAAAAAGAAAATCAACTTCTTTCAAGTTTTCCATTGCACATATATTTAAGAAAAGAGACATTTTCTTGATTTTGACATTTTCTTGACTTTGCCGTGAAAGGCGATTTTTTTGGCATTTATAGCCGATTTTGGCATTTATAGCCGACTTTGGCGTTTATAGCCGATTTTTGGCGTTTATAGCCGATTTACAATTCTTATCAATAATGAAAGACAAGAGTTGTAATTTTTGTCTCTTTTGAAAAAATACAAACTACAATGAAAAACAAGAAAATGAGGATCTAACTTCTCAGGAGATTGTGGGGGACCCGTTCAGACTGACGGTCGCAAGCCATATGTGGACTTCGCCATCATCCATGCAGATCAGAACAGAGGATGCTATTGATTCGCTTCGCTTGGTTATAACCTCAGGTTTTTAGAGGACAAAGACCAAAAGGAGGTCCTATGTCCAATAAAAAACTAAGTAGACGGGCTGAAAAGCCATGTCTAAGCCATTGGAGGCAGAAGGAGAAGGCAAGGACCTTGGGGGGGGGGTACCCCCCAAGGGACTTTTGTCACCTTGTAACGGTGGTCGGTGTAGAACTTCCGGAGAGTTTTCTCTCTTTCTTTCTCTGGATTTCTGTGCTTTTTTCTGATGTGGGATCTGTCTTGTTTTTCTGATCTCTGTGATTTTTCTGATCTGGAATTCTTTGGAATGCTCTCCTATTTATAGGCTTTTAGGTAGCCATTTAGGAGGATTTATGAGCCTTAATTGTCATAAAGCTACATATAGGGAGGAGTTGCAAGATTGAATTCTTTATTTTGTAACTCCTTTTTCTTGGCTTCTGATTTGTCGGAGGAGATTGATGGCTTTTAATCACCTTTAATCGCCATGATGGGAGGAGTTTCATGGGTTAAATGCCATGAATCTCTTGACTTGTAACTCCCGAATGCTTGCTTCTGATTGGGCCGTCCAAAGAAATGGATTAATGACTGGAATAAAGCTAGTCAATTAATCGCATTAAGTGGTCGCCGAGCAGTTGAAGAGTCGCAGGCCGTGCCGCGTCTTTTGGGATTCTTCTGGCGATGATCATCGATGGATCTTCATGTAGATCGACTTTGGATGACCATGTAACTTCAGGTATTGTTTGCCAATAGCGGGTTCGTGCCATCTGTCCTATCGATTTCTCGATCGGTCGGGTAGAAAACACACTTTTTTGGTTGACCGGTTGGCGATCAATGTTGATTTCGATACTCTTGATGATTGACCCGTGTTTTTGACGAATGTCAGAGGATTTGGTGTTTCAAAAGAATGAATTTTGAAAAATCCGAGGAGTTGGATGCTTCGAATCGCGAAGAAACGGCGAAAAATGGAGTTTCCGGGGCCCTCCCGGCGATCCTGGCCCAGGGTTGCAGGGGTCTACGACCTGGGGGGGTTTTGTCCCGTTTTGTGTCCGTTTTTGTTGTTTTTTTATTCTTTTTTCTTCTGTATTTTTCCTTGACATTTTTTTATCATTTATTGGCCTGATTTCCCTGCAGAAAACCTGATGAGAATCCTTGCATTTTGTTTTGCAAAGTTTCCAATTTTCTGAGAAAGCCGGAGACTTTATCGCGCAGAGCTGCCGATTTTTCATCAGAAGCTGAAACTGGGTCAAACGATGTCGGAATGACCTGAAATTTGGTGTGAAGCCTCCTGAACAATAAATAAGAGCAACCATAGGCTTTTGTTTGAGTTTTGAAGCCGTTTGGGGTCCAACTAGTAGACTTGCTTTTGTCGTGATGAAGATGTCGCGGCTTGATGTGCGGTCAACCGATGTCGGATTGACTTGAAATTTGACAGGGAACCTATTGGAGTCATTTTAAGATGATACATAGGCCCTGTCTTAAAAACCACGGTTCCGGGGAGCTTCGCCGCCGAGAGGCCTGATTTGGCTTCAGAGCGTCAAAGTCTGGTCAAATGTTGTCGAAATGACCTGAAATTTGACGTGTAGCCCTTTGTAAGCATTTTGAAGCCGTCCATGTGCTCTATCTGATGAGTGATGGCCTCGGTGGTTCTGGCCGCCGAGAGGCTTGATTTAGCTGTTCGAGGGTTGATGTAGGGTCAAACGTTGTCGGTTTGACTCGGAACTTGACGTGGAGCCTTTTGGATGTATTTTGAGACCATCCATTGGCTCTGATCGAAGATTTGGTGTCTCCGATGCTTTCGCCGCTGGGAGCTCCTTTTCAGCTGCCAGAGAAGCGAAGTTAGGCCAAATGATTTTGAAATAGCCCGAAACTTCTTGTGTACTCCTCTTTTGGCTGTCTTGAAGGATCTTGCAGTTTTTGTTTGATTCTGACAAGATTTGATTTTTTGGAAGTAGCACTGCCTATTTATAGCAGGTTGCGACTTCATGTCGCTCTTTGGATCTTGAAGAGGCAAAGTGACATTTTTGGTGTCAACAACAATGCTGCCATTGTTAGTTTTTTTGAAAAATTTATGAAACAAGACCGCATCCATTAGTAATCACAAGAATATAATGATCATAAATGGGAAGTTCTATGGTTTTGTCTTTTCAAATTACTCGAGGGATATGACCCAAGCAATATGAAGAAGGCAAAAAGCCATAGAGGGTACAATTGTTCTGATTGCAGGTATGATAAGCCCAGAATTAGCGTTCCAATGACTGCTATAAGCAATTGTGAACCTAAATTTGACTTATCGAGAAGCAGAGCTTGCTCGAGGTAAGAAGAATATAAGTTTGGAGTTACAAATGTGCCGGTCGCGAATACAGTAGACCCTGAAAGGGCATATTAGTACCGCTAGACACAAATGTTTTGAGACCGCATCCATGAGATGAGATTCTCTGTTTTGAAAGGTAAAGATTGGATTCATCAAAGAGAGCAGATGGTATTCCGATCCAAATACGGTCTCAGCGATTTCCGTGAGCGCCAGTACTCAGAAGGAAATGAACCATAATTTCTCGGATCTGAATCCAAAAATGACGAGTTTTTTTTTTGAAAGGCCAATATCGGGTTCATCAAAGAGAGCACAACGCATTCCAATCTGAACACGGGCTCACCGATTTCCGCGAACGGCAGTGCTCAGAAAGGAGGAGACCAAAATTTCTCCAATCTGAACTCAAAAATGACGGAAGTTTTTTTTTTGAAAAGATTTTTTTTATTTTTTTTATTTATTTTTTTAAGATTTTTTTTTGAATTTTTTTTTATTTTTAATTTTAAAATTTTTTATTTTGAATTTTTTTTATTTTAAAAGACGAAAGAGTACATATAGGCCTCCTAACCCGGTCTTATGAAATCTCGATTGATAGAATTGCCCCCAGGTAAGGGTAGGTTACTTAATGAACCCGTTTGGAGGACCCTTGCCTAGAACAGTCAAGCTGTCTCCACACTATGGACAAGGCTTTTCTTGAATAAACCGTGATCAAAGAACGCAGTTGGTTTAACCTTAGTGGTCTATGTCTTTTTTTTTTTTTTACTTTTTTTAGATCTTTATGATGGACAGCGATTCTGCTCGGTTCTACCGAGGTCGGCGGACGTGGGAGTCCATTTGGGTCCTACTATTTCGTAACCGTGGGCAGAGGCGTGCATCAACATTTTTTTGTGTGGGTGTGCCAGATTCTCTATTTTACTTGGAATTACAAGTGGTGATCCGGAGATCAACCTTCGCAAGTAAAGTGGAAATCAACTTCTTTTGAGTTTTCTATTGCACATATATTTAAGAAAATAGACATTTTTCTTGATTTGCCGTGAAAGGCGATTGTTTTGGCATTTATAGCCGATTTTGGCATTTATAACCGATTTTACAATTCTTATCACTAATGAAAGAAAAGAGTTGTGATTTTTGTCTCTTTTGGAAAATACAAACTATAATGAAAAGCAAGAAAAGGAAGATCCAACTTCTCAGGAGATTGTGGGGGACTCGTTCAGATTGACGGTCGCAAGCCATATGTGGGCCTCGCCATCATCCATGCAGATGAGAATAGAGGATGCTCTTGATTCGCTTGGCATGGCTATAACCTCAGGTTTTTAGAGGACAAAGACCAAAAGGAGGTCCTATGTCCAATAAAAAACTAAGTAGATGGGCTGAAAAGCCACGTCTAAGCCGTTGGAGGCAGAAGGAGAAGGGAAGGACCTTGGGGGGGGGGACCCCCCAAGGGACTTTTGTCACCTTGTAGCGGTGGTCGGTGTAGAATTTCCGCAGAGTTTTCTCTCTTTCTTTCTCTGGATTTCTGTGCTTTTTCCTGATCTGGGATCTGTCTGGTTTTTTCCGTTCTGGATTCCTTTGGAGTGCTCTCCTATTTATAGGCTCTTGGTAGCTATTTAGGAGAGTTTATGGGCATTTATTGTCATTAAGCCGCATAATGGAAGGAGTTACAGGATTTAATTCCTTTATTTTGTAACTCCTTTTTCTTGGCTTCTGATTGGCCGGAGGAGATTGAGGGCATTTAATCGCCTTTAATCACCATGATGGGAGGAGTTTCATGGGTTAAATACCATGAATCAATTGACTTGTAACTCCCGGATGCTTGCTTCTGATTGGTCCGTCCAATGAAATGAATTAATGACTGTAATAAAGCTAGTCAATTAATCACATTAAGTGGTCGCCGAGCAGTTGAAGAGTCGCGGGCCGTGCCACGTCTTTTGGGATTCTCTTGGTGATGATTATCGATGGATCTTCATGTAGATCGACATCGGATGACCATGTAACTTCAGGTATTGGTTGCCAACAGCGGGTCTGTGCCATCTGTCCTGTCGATTTCTCGATCGGTCGGGTAGAAAGCACACTTTTTTGGTTGATCGGTTGGCGATCAATGTTGATTTTGATACTCTCGATGATTGACCTGTGATTTTGACGGATATCAAAAGGATTTGGTGTTTCAAAAGTATGAATTTTGGAAAATCCCAGAGGTCGGACGCTTCGAATCGCGAAAAAATAGCGAAAAACGGAGTTTCCGGGGCCCTCCCGGCGATCCCGGGCTCCAGGGTCGCCGGCGACCCTGGAGGGGTTTTCCCACTTTTTGTCCCGTTTTGCATCCGTTTTTGCTGTTTTTCGATTCGTTTTTTCTTCTGTAATTTTTCTTGACATTTTTGATCATTTATTGGCCTGATTTCCCTGTAGAAAACCTGATGAGAATCCTTGCATTTTGGTTTGCAAAGTTTCTAATTTTCCGAGAAAGCCGAAGACTTTGTCGCGCAGAGCTGCCGATTTTCCGTCAGAAGCTGAAACTAGGCCAAACGATGTCGGAATGACCTGAAATTTGGGATGAAGCCTCCTGAGCAATAAATAAGAGCAACCATAGGCTTTTGTTTGAGTTTTGAAGCCGTTTGGGGTCCTATCACTAGTAGACTTGCTTTTGTCGCGATGAAGATGTCGCGGCTTGATGTGCGGTCAACCGATGTCGGATTGACTTGAAATTTGACAGGGAACCTATTGGAGTCATTTTAAGATGATACATAGGCCCTGTCTTAAAAACCACGGTTCCGGGGAGCTTCGCCGCCGAGAGGCCTGATTTGGCTTCAGAGCGTCAAAGTCTGGTCAAATGTTGTCGAAATGACCTGAAATTTGACGTGTAGCCCTTTGTAAGCATTTTGAAGCCGTCCATGTGCTCTATCTGATGAGTGATGGCCTCGGTGGTTCTGGCCGCCGAGAGGCTTGATTTAGCTGTTCGAGGGTTGATGTAGGGTCAAAGTTGTCGGTTTGACTCGGAACTTGACGTGGAGCCTTTTGGATGTATTTTGAGACCATCCATTGGCTCTGATCGAAGATTTGGTGTCTCCGATGCTTTCGCCGTTGGGAGCTCCTTTTCAGCTGCCGGAGAAGCGAAGTTAGGCCAAATGATTTTGAAATAGCCCGAAACTTCTTGTGTACTCCTCTTTTGGCTGTCTTGAAGGATCTTGCAGTTTTTGTTTGATTCTTACAAGATTTGATTTTTTGGAAGTAGCACTGCCTATTTATGGCAGGTTGCGACTTCATGTCGCTCTTTGGATCTTGAAGAGGCAAAGTGACATTTTTGGTGTCAACAGCAATGCTGCCATTGTTAGTTTTTTCGAAAAATTTATGAAACAAGACCGTATCCATTAGTAATCACAAGAATATAATGATCATAAATGGGAAGTTCTATGGTTTTGTCTTTTCAAATTACTCGAGGGATATGACCCAAGCAATATGAAGAAGGCAAAAAGCCATAGAGGGTACAATTGTTCTGATTGCAGGTATGATAAGCCCAGAATTAGCGTTCCAATGACTGCTATAAGCAATTGTGAACCTAAATTTGACTTATCGAGAAGCAGAGCTTGCTCGAGGTAAGAAGAATATAAGTTTGGAGTTACAAATGTGCCGGTCGCGAATACAGTAGACCCTGAAAGGGCATATTAGTACCGCTAGACACAAATGTTTTGAGACCGCATCCATGAGATGAGATTCTCTGTTTTGAATGGTAAAGATTGGATTCATCAAAGAGAGCAGATGGTATTCCGATCCAAATACGGTCTCAGCGATTTCCGTGAGCGCCAGTACTCAGAAGGAAATGAACCATAATTTCTCGGATCTGAATCCAAAAATGACGAGTTTTTTTTTTGAAAGGCCAATATCGGGTTCATCAAAGAGAGCACAACGCATTCCAATCTGAACACGGGCTCACCGATTTCCGCGAACGGCAGTGCTCAGAAAGGAGGAGACCAAAATTTCTCCAATCTGAACTCAAAAATGACGAAAGTTTTTTTTTTGAAAAGATTTTTTTATTTTTTTTATTTATTTTTTTAAGATTTTTTTTTGAATTTTTTTTTATTTTTAATTTTAAAATTTTTTATTTTGAATTTTTTTTATTTTAAAAGACGAAAGAGTACATATAGGCCTCCTAACCCGGTCTTATGAAATCTCGATTGATAGAATTGCCCCCAGGTAAGGGTAGGCTACTTAATGAACCCGTTTGGAGGACCCTTGCCTAGAACAGTCAAGCTGTCTCCACACTCTGGACAAGGCTTTTCTTGAATCAACCGTGATCAAAGAACGCAGTTGGTTTAACCTTAGTGGTCTATGTCTTTTTTTTTTTTTTTACTTTTTTTTAGATCTTTATGATGGACAGCGATTCTGCTCGGTTCTACCGAGGTCGGCGGACGTGGGAGTCCATTTGGGTCCTACTATTTCGTAACCGGGGGCAGAGGCGTGCATCAACATTTTTTTGTGTGGGTGTGCCAGATTCTCTATTTTACTTGGAATTACAAGTGGTGATCCGGAGATCAACCTTCGCAAGTAAAGTGGAAATCAACTTCTTTTGAGTTTTCTATTGCACATATATTTAAGAAAATAGACATTTTTCTTGATTTGCCGTGAAAGGCGATTGTTTTGGCATTTATAGCCGATTTTGGCATTTATAACCGATTTTACAATTCTTATCAATAATGAAAGAAAAGAGTTGTGATTTTTGTCTCTTTTGGAAAATACAAACTATAATGAAAAGCAAGAAAAGGAAGATCCAACTTCTCAGGAGATTGTAGGGGACTCGTTCAGATTGACGGTCGCAAGCCATATGTGGGCCTCGCCATCATCCATGCAGATGAGAATAGAGGATGCTCTTGATTCGCTTGGCATGGCTATAACCTCAGGTTTTTAGAGGACAAAGACCAAAAGGAGGTCCTATGTCCAATAAAAAACTAAGTAGATGGGCTGAAAAGCCACGTCTAAGCCGTTAGAGGCAGAAGGAGAAGGGAAGGACCTTGGGGGGGGGGGACCCCCCAAGGGACTTTTGTCACCTTGTAGCAGTGGTCGGTGTAGAATTTCCGCAGAGTTTTCTCTCTTTCTTTCTCTGGATTTCTGTGCTTTTTCCTGATCTGGGATCTGTCTTGTTTTTCCGTTCTGGATTCCTTTGGAGTGCTCTCCTATTTATAGGCTCTTGGTAGCTATTTAGGAGAGTTTATGGGCATTTATTGTCATTAAGCCGCATAATGGAAGGAGTTACAGGATTTAATTCCTTTATTTTGTAACTCCTTTTTCTTGGCTTCTGATTGGCCGGAGGAGATTGAGGGCATTTAATCGCCTTTAATCGCCATGATGGGAGGAGTTTCATGGGTTAAATACCATGAATCAATTGACTTGTAACTCCCGGATGCTTGCTTCTGATTGGTCCGTCCAATGAAATGAATTAATGACTATAATAAAGCTAGTCAATTAATCACATTAAGTGGTCGCCGAGCAGTTGAAGAGTCGCGGGCCGTGCCACGTCTTTTGGGATTCTCTTGGTGATGATTATCGATGGATCTTCATGTAGATCGACATCGGATGACCATGTAACTTCAGGTATTGGTTGCCAACAGCGGGTCGGTGCCATCTGTCCTGTCGATTTCTCGATCGGTCGGGTAGAAAGCACACTTTTTTGGTTGATCGGTTGGCGATCAATGTTGATTTTGATACTCTCGATGATTGACCTGTGATTTTGACGGATATCAAAAGGATTTGGTGTTTCAAAAGTATGAATTTTGGAAAATCCCAGAGGTCGGACGCTTCGAATCGCGAAAAAATAGCGAAAAACGGAGTTTCCGGGGCCCTCCCGGCGATCCCGGGCTCCAGGGTCGCTGGCGACCCTGGAGGGGTTTTCCCACTTTTTGTCCCGTTTTGCATCCGTTTTTGCTGTTTTTCGATTCGTTTTTCTTCTGTATTTTTTCTTGACATTTTTGATCATTTATTGGCCTGATTTCCCTGTAGAAAACCTAATGAGAATCCTTGCATTTTGGTTTGCAAAGTTTCTAATTTTCCGAGAAAGCCGAAGACTTTGTCGCGCAGAGCTGCCGATTTTCCGTCAGAAGCTGAAACTAGGCCAAACGATGTCGGAATGACCTGAAATTTGGGATGAAGCCTCCTGAGCAATAAATAAGAGCAACCATAGGCTTTTGTTTGAGTTTTGAAGCCGTTTGGGGTCCTATCACTAGTAGACTTGCTTTTGTCGCGATGAAGATGTCGCGGCTTGATGTGCGGTCAACCGATGTCGGATTGACTTGAAATTTGACAGGGAACCTATTGGAGTCATTTTGAGATGATACATAGGCCCTGTCTTAAAAACCACGGTTCCGGGGAGCTTCGCCGCCGAGAAGCCTGATTTGGCTTCAGAGCGTCAAAGTCTGGTCAAATGTTGTCGAAATGACCTGAAATTTGACGTGTAGCCCTTTGTAAGCATTTTGAAGCCGTCCATGTGCTCTATCTGATGAGTGATGGCCTCGGTGGTTCTGGCCGCCGAGAGGCTTGATTTAGCTGTTCGAGGGTTGATGTAGGGTCAAAGTTGTCGGTTTGACTCGGAACTTGACGTGGAGCCTTTTGGATGTATTTTGAGACCATCCATTGGCTCTGATCGAAGATTTGGTGTCTCCGATGCTTTCGCCGTTGGGAGCTCCTTTTCAGCTGCCGGAGAAGCGAAGTTAGGCCAAATGATTTTGAAATAGCCCGAAACTTCTTGTGTACTCCTCTTTTGGCTGTCTTGAAGGATCTTGCAGTTTTTGTTTGATTCTGACAAGATTTGATTTTTTGGAAGTAGCACTGCCTATTTATGGCAGGTTGCGACTTCATGTCGCTCTTTGGATCTTGAAGAGGCAAAGTGACATTTTTGGTGTCAACAACAATGCTGCCATTGTTAGTTTTTTCGAAAAATTTATGAAACAAGACCACATCCATTAGTAATCACAAGAATATAATGATCATAAATGGGAAGTTCTATGGTTTTGTCTTTTCAAATTACTCGAGGGATATGACCCAAGCAATATGAAGAAGGCAAAAAGCCATAGAGGGTACAATTGTTCTGATTGCAGGTATGATAAGCCCAGAATTAGCGTTCCAATGACTGCTATAAGCAATTGTGAACATAAATTTGACTTATCGAGAAGCAGAGCTTGCTCGAGGTAAGAAGAATATAAGTTTGGAGTTACAAATGTGCCGGTCGCGAATACAGTAGACCCTGAAAGGGCATATTAGTACCGCTAGACACAAATGTTTTGAGACCGCATCCATGAGATGAGATTCTCTGTTTTGAAAGGTAAAGATTGGATTCATCAAAGAGAGCAGATGGTATTCCGATCCAAATACGGTCTCAGTGATTTCCGTGAGCGCCAGTACTCAGAAGGAAATGAACCATAATTTCTCGGATCTGAATCCAAAAATGACGAGTTTTTTTTTTGAAAGGCCAATATCGGGTTCATCAAAGAGAGCACAACGCATTCCAATCTGAACACGGGCTCACCGATTTCCGCGAACGGCAGTGCTCAGAAAGGAGGAGACCAAAATTTCTCTAATCTGAACTCAAAAATGACGGAAGTTTTTTTTTTGAAAAGATTTTTTTTATTTTTTTTATTTATTTTTTTAAGATTTTTTTTTGAATTTTTTTTTATTTTTAATTTTAAAATTTTTTATTTTGAATTTTTTTATTTTAAAAGACGAAAGAGTACATATAGGCCTCCTAACCCGGTCTTATGAAATCTCGATTGATAGAATTGCCCCCAGGTAAGGGTAGGCTACTTAATGAACCCGTTTGGAGGACCCTTGCCTAGAACAGTCAAGCTGTCTCCACACTCTGGACAAGGCTTTTCTTGAATCAACCGTGATCAAAGAACGCAGTTGGTTTAACCTTAGTGGTCTATGTCTTTTTTTTTTTTTTTTTTACTTTTTTTAGATCTTTATGATGGACAGCGATTCTGCTCGGTTCTACCGAGGTCGGCGGACGTGGGAGTCCATTTGGGTCCTACTATTTCGTAACCGGGGGCAGAGGCGTGCATCAACATTTTTTTGTGTGGGTGTGCCAGATTCTCTATTTTACTTGGAATTACAAGTGGTGATCCGGAGATCAACCTTCGCAAGTAAAGTGGAAATCAACTTCTTTTGAGTTTTCTATTGCACATATATTTAAGAAAATAGACATTTTTCTTGATTTGCCGTGAAAGGCGATTGTTTTGGCATTTATAGCCGATTTTGGCATTTATAACCGATTTTACAATTCTTATCAATAATGAAAGAAAAGAGTTGTGATTTTTGTCTCTTTTGGAAAATACAAACTATAATGAAAGCAAGAAAAGGAAGATCCAACTTCTCAGGAGATTGTGGGGACTCGTTCAGATTGACGGTCGCAAGCCATATGTGGGCCTCGCCATCATCCATGCAGATGAGAATAGAGGATGCTCTTGATTCGCTTGGCATGGCTATAACCTCAGGTTTTTAGAGGATAAAGACCAAAAGGAGGTCCTATGTCCAATAAAAAACTAAGTAGATGGGCTGAAAAGCCACGTCTAAGCCGTTGGAGGCAGAAGGAGAAGGGAAGGACCTTGGGGGGGGGGGACCCCCAAGGGACTTTTGTCACCTTGTAGCGGTGGTCGGTGAAGAATTTCCGCAGAGTTTTCTCTCTTTCTTTCTCTGGATTTCTGCGCTTTTTCCTGATCTGGGATCTGTCTTGTTTTTCCGTTCTGGATTCCTTTGGAGTGCTCTCCTATTTATAGGCTCTTGGTAGCTATTTAGGAGAGTTTATGGGCATTTATTGTCATTAAGCCGCATAATGGAAGGAGTTACAGGATTTAATTCCTTTATTTTGTAACTCCTTTTTCTTGGCTTCTGATTGGCCGAAGGAGATTGAGGGCATTTAATCGCCTTTAATCGCCATGATGGGAGGAGTTTCATGGGTTAAATACCATGAATCAATTGACTTGTAACTCCCGGATGCTTGCTTCTGATTGGTCCGTCCAATGAAATGAATTAATGACTGTAATAAAGCTAGTCAATTAATCACATTAAGTGGTCGCCGAGCAGTTGAAGAGTCGCGGGCCGTGCCACGTCTTTTGGGATTCTCTTGGTGATGATTATCGATGGATCTTCATGTAGATCGACATCGGATGACCATGTAACTTCAGGTATTGGTTGCCAACAGCGGGTCGGTGCCATCTGTCCTGTCGATTTCTCGATCGGTCGGGTAGAAAGCACACTTTTTTGGTTGATCGGTTGGCGATCAATGTTGATTTTGATACTCTCGATGATTGACCTGTGATTTTGACGGATATCAAAAGGATTTGGTGCTTCAAAAGTATGAATTTTGGAAAATCCCAGAGGTCGGACGCTTCGAATCGCGAAAAAATAGCGAAAAACGGAGTTTCCGGGGCCCTCCCGGCGATCCCGGGCTCCAGGGTCGCCGGCGACCCTGGAGGGGTTTTCCCACTTTTTGTCCCGTTTTGCATCCGTTTTTGCTGTTTTTCGATTCGTTTTTCTTCTGTATTTTTTCTTGACATTTTTGATCATTTATTGGCCTGATTTCCCTGTAGAAAACCTGATGAGAATCCTTGCATTTTGGTTTGCAAAGTTTCTAATTTTCCGAGAAAGCCGAAGACTTTGTCGCGCAGAGCTGCCGATTTTCCGTCAGAAGCTGAAACTAGGCCAAACGATGTCGGAATGACCTGAAATTTGGGATGAAGCCTCCTGAGCAATAAATAAGAGAAACCATAGGCTTTTGTTTGAGTTTTGAAGCCGTTTGGGGTCCTATCACTAGTAGACTTGCTTTTGTCGCGATGAAGATGTCGCGGCTTGATGTGCGGTCAACCGATGTCGGATTGACTTGAAATTTGACAGGGAACCTATTGGAGTCATTTTAAGATGATACATAGGCCCTGTCTTAAAAACCACGATTCCGGGGAGCTTCGCCGCCGAGAGGCCTGATTTGGCTTCAGAGCGTCAAAGTCTGGTCAAATGTTGTCGAAATGACCTGAAATTTGACGTGTAGCCCTTTGTAAGCATTTTGAAGCCGTCCATGTGCTCTATCTGATGAGTGATGGCCTCGGTGGTTCTGGCCGCCGAGAGGCTTGATTTAGCTGTTCGAGGGTTGATGTAGGGTCAAACGTTGTCGGTTTGACTCAGAACTTGACGTGGAGCCTTTTGGATGTATTTTGAGACCATCCATTGGCTCTGATCGAAGATTTGGTGTCTCCGATGCTTTCGCCGTTGGGAGCTCCTTTTCAGCTGCCGGAGAAGCGAAGTTAGGCCAAATGATTTTGAAATAGCCCGAAACTTCTTGTGTACTCCTCTTTTGGCTGTCTTGAAGGATCTTGCAGTTTTTGTTTGATTCTGACAAGATTTGATTTTTTGGAAGTAGCACTGCCTATTTATGGCAGGTTGCGACTTCATGTCGCTCTTTGGATCTTGAAGAGGCAAAGTGACATTTTTGGTGTCAACAGCAATGCTGCCATTGTTAGTTTTTTCGAAAAATTTATGAAACAAGACCGCATCCATTAGTAATCACAAGAATATAATGATCATAAATGGGAAGTTCTATGGTTTTGTCTTTTCAAATACTCGAGGGATATGACCCAAGCAATATGAAGAAGGCAAAAAGCCATAGAGGGTACAATTGTTCTGATTGCAGGTATGATAAGCCCAGAATTAGCGTTCCAATGACTGCTATAAGCAATTGTGAACCTAAATTTGACTTATCGAGAAGCAGAGCTTGCTCGAGGTAAGAAGAATATAAGTTTGGAGTTACAAATGTGCCGGTCGCGAATACAGTAGACCCGGAAAGGGCGTATTACTAGACACAAATGTTTTGAGACCGCATCCATGAGATGAGATTCTCTGTTTTGAAAGGTAAAGATTGGATTCATCAAAGAGAGCAGATGGTATTCCGATCCAAATACGGTCTCAGCGATTTCCGTGAGCGCCAGTACTCAGAAGGAAATGAACCATAATTTCTCGGATCTGAATCCAAAAATGACGAGTTTTTTTTTTGAAAGGCCAATATCGGGTTCACCAAAGAGAGCACAACGCATTCCAATCTGAACACGGGCTCAACCGATTTCCGCGAACGGCCGTGCTCAGAAAGGAGGAGACCAAAATTTTCTCCATCTGAACTCAAAAATGACGGAAGTTTTTTTTTGAAAAGATTTTTTTTATTTATTTTTTAAGATTTTTTTTTGAATTTTTTTTATTTTTAGTTTTAAAATTTTTTATGTTGAAATTTTTTTATTTTAAAAGACGAAAGAGTACATATAGGCCTCCTAACCCGGTCTTATGAAATCTCGATTGATAGAATTGCCCCCAGGTAAGGGTAGGTTACTTAATGAACCCGTTTGGAGGACCCTTGCCTAGAACAGTCAAGCTGTCTCCACACTCTGGACAAGGCTTTTCTTGAATCAACCGTGATCAAAGAACGCAGTTGGTTTAACCTTAGTGGTCTATGTCTATTTTTTTTTTATTTTTTTTTACTTTTTTTAGATCTTTATGATGGACAACGATTCTGCTCGGTTCTACCGAGGTCGGCGGACGTGGGAGTCCATTCGGGTCCTACTATTTCGTAACTGGGGGCAGAGGCGTGCATCAACATTTTTTTGTGTGGGTGTGCCAGATTCTCTATTTTACTTGGAATTGCAAGTGGTCCGGAGATCAACCTTCGCAAGTAAAATGGAAATCAACTTCTTTTGAGTTTTCTATTGCACGTATATTTAAGAAAAGAGACATTTTTCTTGATTTGCCGTGAAAGGCGATTGTTTTGGCATTTATAGCCGATTTTGGCATTTATAACCGATTTTACAATTCTTATCAATATTGAAAGACAAGAGTTGTGATTTTTGTCTCTTTTGGAAAATACAAACTATAATGAAAAGCAAGAAAAGGAAGATCCAACTTCTCAGGAGATTGTGGGGGACTCGTTCAGATTGACGGTCGCAAGCCATATGTGGGCCTCGCCATCATCCATGCCGATGAGAACAGAGGATGCTCTTGATTCGCTTAGCATGGCTATAACCTCAGGTTTTTAGAGGACAAAGACCAAAAGGAGGTCCTATGTCCAATAAAAAACTAAGTAGACGGGCTGAAAAGCCACGTCTAAGCCGTTGGAGGCAGAAGAAGAAGGGAAGGACCTTGGGGGGGGGGGACCCTCCAAGGGACTTTTGTCACCTTGTAGCGGTGGTCGGTGTAGAATTTCTGCAGAGTTTTCTCTCTTTCTTTCTCTGGATTTCTGTGCTTTTTCCTGATCTGGGATCTGTCTTGTTTTTCCGTTCTGGATTCCTTTGGAGTGCTCTCCTATTTATAGGCTCTTGGTAGCTATTTAGGAGAGTTTATGGGCATTTATTGTCATTAAGCCGCATAATGGAAGGAGTTACAGGATTTAATTCCTTTATTTTGTAACTCCTTTTTCTTGGCTTCTGATTGGCCGGAGGAGATTGAGGGCATTTAATCGCCTTTAATCGCCATGATGGGAGGAGTTTCATGGGTTAAATACCATGAATCAATTGACTTGTAACTCCCGGATGCTTGCTTCTGATTGGTCCGTCCAATGAAATGAATTAATGACTGTAATAAAGCTAGTCAATTAATCACATTAAGTGGTCGCCGAGCAGTTGAAGAGTCGCGGGCCGTGCCACGTCTTTTGGGATTCTCTTGGTGATGATTATCGATGGATCTTCATGTAGATCGACATCGGATGACCATGTAACTTCAGGTATTGGTTGCCAACAGCGGGTCTGTGCCATCTGTCCTGTCGATTTCTCGATCGGTCGGGTAGAAAGCACACTTTTTGGTTGATCGGTTGGCGATCAATGTTGATTTTGATACTCTCGGATGATTGACCTGTGATTTTGACGGATATCAAAAGGATTTGGTGTTTCAAAAGTATGAATTTTGGAAAATCCCAGAGGTCGGACGCTTCGAATCGCGAAAAAATAGCGAAAAAACGGAGTTTCCGGGGCCCTCCCGGCGATCCCGGGCTCCAGGGTCGCCGGCGACCCTGGAGGGGTTTTCCCACTTTTTGTCCCGTTTTGCATCCGTTTTTGCTGTTTTTCGATTCGTTTTTCTTCTGTAATTTTTCTTGACATTTTTGATCATTTATTGGCCTGATTTCCCTGTAGAAAACCTGATGAGAATCCTTGCATTTTGGTTTGCAAAGTTTCTAATTTTCCGAGAAAGCCGAAGACTTTGTCGCGCAGAGCTGCCGATTTTCCGTCAGAAGCTGAAACTAGGCCAACGATGTCGGAATGACCTGAAATTTGGGATGAAGCCTCCTGAGCAATAAATAAGAGCAACCATAGGCTTTTGTTTGAGTTTGAAGCCGTTTGGGGTCCTATCACTAGTAGACTTGCTTTTGTCGCGATGAAGATGTCGCGGCTTGATGTGCGGTCAACCGATGTCGGATTGACTTGAAATTTGACAGGGAACCTATTGGAGTCATTTTAAGATGATACATAGGCCCTGTCTTAAAAACCACGGTTCCGGGGAGCTTCGCCGCCGAGAGGCCTGATTTGGCTTCAGAGCGTCAAAGTCTGGTCAAATGTTGTCGAAATGACCTGAAATTTGACGTGTAGCCCTTTGTAAGCATTTTGAAGCCGTCCATGTGCTCTATCTGATGAGTGATGGCCTCGGTGGTTCTGGCCGCCGAGAGGCTTGATTTAGCTGTTCGAGGGTTGATGTAGGGTCAAACGTTGTTGGTTTGACTCGGAACTTGACGTGGAGCCTTTTGGATGTATTTTGAGACCATCCATTGGCTCTGATCGAAGATTTGGTGTCTCCGATGCTTTCGCCGTTGGGAGCTCCTTTTCAGCTGCCGGAGAAGCGAAGTTAGGCCAAATGATTTTGAAATAGCCCGAAACTTCTTGTGTACTCCTCTTTTGGCTGTCTTGAAGGATCTTGCAGTTTTTGTTTGATTCTGACAAGATTTGATTTTTTGGAAGTAGCACTGCCTATTTATGGCAGGTTGCGACTTCATGTCGCTCTTTGGATCTTAAAGAGGCAAAGTGACATTTTTGGTGTCAACAGCAATGCTGCCATTGTTAGTTTTTTCGAAAAATTTATGAAACAAGACCGCATCCATTAGTAATCACAAGAATATAATGATCATAAATGGGAAGTTCTATGGTTTTGTCTTTTCAAATTACTCGAGGGATATGACCCAAGCAATATGAAGAAGGCAAAAAGCCATAGAGGGTACAATTGTTCTGATTGCAGGTATGATAAGCCCAGAATTAGCGTTCCAATGACTGCTATAAGCAATTGTGAACCTAAATTTGACTTATCGAGAAGCAGAGCTTGCTCGAGGTAAGAAGAATATAAGTTTGGAGTTACAAATGTGCCGGTCGCGAATACAGTAGACCCGGAAAGGGCGTATTACTAGACACAAATGTTTTGAGACCGCATCCATGAGATGAGATTCTCTGTTTTGAAAGGTAAAGATTGGATTCATCAAAGAGAGCAGATGGTATTCCGATCCAAATACGGTCTCAGCGATTTCCGTGAGCGCCAGTACTCAGAAGGAAATGAACCATAATTTCTCGGATCTGAATCCAAAAATGACGAGTTTTTTTTTGAAAGGCCAATATCGGGTTCACCAAAGAGAGCACAACGCATTCCAATCTGAACACGGGCTCACCGATTTCCGCGAACGGCAGTGCTCAGAAAGGAGGAGACCAAAATTTCTCCAATCTGAACTCAAAATTGACGGAAGTTTTTTTATTGAAAAGATTTTTTTTATTTATTTTTTTAAGATTTTTTTTTTTTGAATTTTTTTTATTTTTAATTTTAAAATTTTTTATTTTGAATTTTTTTTATTTTAAAAGACGAAAGAGTACATATAGGCCTCCTAACCCGGTCTTATGAAATCTCGATTGATAGAATTGCCCCCAGGTAAGGGTAGGTTACTTAATGAACCCGTTTGGAGGACCCTTGCCTAGAACAGTCAAGCTGTCTCCACACTCTGGTCAAGGCTTTTCTTGAATCAACCGTGATCAAAGAACGCAGTTGGTTTAACCTTAGTGGTCTATGTCTCTTTTTTTTTTTTTTTTTTTACTTTTTTTTAGATCTTTATGATGGACAACGATTCTGCTCGGTTCTACCGAGGTCGGCGGACGTGGGAGTCCATTTGGGTCCTACTATTTCGTAACCGGGGGCAGAGGCGTGCATCAACATTTTTTTGTGTGGGTGTGCCAGATTCTCTATTTTACTTGGAATTGCAAGTGGTGATCCGGAGATCAACCTTCGCAAGTAAAATGGAAATCAACTTCTTTTGAGTTTTCTATTGCACATATATTTAAGAAAAGAGACATTTTTCTTGATTTGCCATGAAAGGCGATTGTTTTGGCATTTATAGCCAATTTTGGCATTTATAACCGATTTTACAATTCTTATCAATAATGAAAGACAAGAGTTGTGATTTTTGTCTCTTTTGGAAAATACAAACTATAATGAAAAGCAAGAAAAGGAAGATCCAACTTCTCAGGAGATTGTGGGGGACTCGTTCAGATTGACGGTCGCAAGCCATATGTGGGCCTCGCCATCATCCATGCAGATGAGAACAGAGGATGCTCTTGATTCGCTTGGCATGGCTATAACCTCAGGTTTTTAGAGGACAAAGACCAAAAGGAGGTCCTATGTCCAATAAAAACTAAGTAGACGGGCTGAAAAGCCACGTCTAAGCCGTTGGAGGCAGAAGGAGAAGGGAAGGACCTTGGGGGGGGGGACCCCCCAAGGGACTTTTGTCACCTTGTAGCGGTGGTCGGTGTAGAATTTCCGCAGAGTTTTCTCTCTTTCTTTCTCTGGATTTCTGTGCTTTTTCCTGATCTGGGATCTGTCTTGTTTTTCCGTTCTGGATTCCTTTGGAGTGCTCTCCTATTTATAGGCTCTTGGTAGCTATTTAGGAGAGTTTATGGGCATTTATTGTCATTAAGCCGCATAATGGAAGGAGTTACAGGATTTAATTCCTTTATTTTGTAACTCCTTTTTCTTGGCTTTTGATTGGCCGGAGGAGATTGAGGGCATTTAATCGCCTTTAATCGCCAAGATGGGAGGAGTTTCATGGGTTAAATACCATGAATCAATTGACTTGTAACTCCCGGATGCTTGCTTCTGATTGGTCCGTCTAATGAAATGAATTAATGAATGTAATAAAGCTAGTCAATTAATCACATTAAGTGGTCGCCGAGCAGTTGAAGAGTCGCGGGCCGTGCCACGTCTTTTGGGATTCTCCTGGTGATGATTATCGATGGATCTTCATGTAGATCGACATCGGATGACCATGTAACTTCAGGTATTGGTTGCCAACAGCGGGTCGGTGCCATCTGTCCTGTCGATTTCTCGATCGGTCGGGTAAAAAGCACACTTTTTTGGTTGATCGGTTGGCGATCAATGTTGATTTTGATACTCTCGATGATTGACCTGTGATTTTGACGGATATCAAAAGGATTTGGTGTTTCAAAAGTATGAATTTTGGAAAATCCCAGAGGTCGAACGCTTCGAATCGCGAAAAAATAGCGAAAAACGGAGTTTCCGGGGCCCTCCCGGCGATCCCGGGCTCCAGGGTCGCCGGCGACCCTGGAGGGGTTTTCCCACTTTTTGTCCCGTTTTGCATCCGTTTTTGCTGTTTTTCGATTCGTTTTTTTTCTATATTTTTTCTTGACATTTTTGATCATTTATTGGCCTGATTTCCCTGTAGAAAACCTGATGAGAATCCTTGCATTTTGGTTTGCAAAGTTTCTAATTTTCCGAGAAAGCCGAAGACTTTGTCGCGGAGAGCTGCCGATTTTCCGTCAGAAGCTGAAACTAGGCCAAACGATGTCGGAATGACCTGAAATTTGGGATGAAGCCTCCTGAGCAATAAATAAGAGCAACCATAGGCTTTTGTTTGAGTTTTGAATCCGTTTGGGGTCCTATCACTAGTAGATTTGCTTTTATCGCGATGAAGATGTCGCGGCTTGATGTGCGGTCAACCGATGTCGGATTGACTTGAAATTTGACAGGGAACCTATTGGAGTCATTTTAAGATGATACATAGGCCCTGTCTTAAAAACCACGGTTCCGGGGAGCTTCGCCGCCGAGAGGCCTGATTTGGCTTCAGAGCGTCAAAGTCTGGTCAAATGTTGTCAAAATGACCTGAAATTTGACGTGTAGCCCTTTGTAAGCATTTTGAAGCCGTCCATGTGCTCTATCTGATGAGTGATGGCCTCGGTGGTTCTGGCCGCCGAGAGGCTTGATTTAGCTGTTCGAGGGTTGATGTAGGGTCAAACGTTGTCGGTTTGACTCGGAACTTGACGTGGAGCCTTTTGGATGTATTTTGAGACCATCCATTGGCTCTGATCGAAGATTTGGTGTCTCCGATGCTTTCGCCGTTGGGAGCTCCTTTTCAGCTGCCGGAGAAGCGAAGTTAGGCCAAATGATTTTGAAATAGCCCGAAACTTCTTGTGTACTCCTCTTTTGGCTGTCTTGAAGGATCTTGCAGTTTTTGTTTGATTCTGACAAGATTTGATTTTTTGGAAGTAGCACTGCCTATTTATGGCAGGTTGCGACTTCATGTCGCTCTTTGGATCTTGAAGAGGCAAAGTGACATTTTTGGTGTCAACAGCAATGCTGCCATTGTTAGTTTTTCCGAAAAACTTATGAAACAAGACCGCATCCATTAGTAATCACAAGAATATAATGATCATAAATGGGAAGTTCTATGGTTTTGTCTTTTCAAATTACTCGAGGGATATGACCCAAGCAATATGAAGAAGGCAAAAAGCCATAGAGGGTACAATTGTTCTGATTGCAGGTATGATAAGCCCAGAATTAGCGTTCCAATGACTGCTATAAGCAATTGTGAACCTAAATTTGACTTATCGAGAAGCAGAGCTTGCTCGAGGTAAGAAGAATATAAGTTTGGAGTTACAAATGTGCCGGTCGCGAATACAGTAGACCCGGAAAGGGCGTATTACTAGACACAAATGTTTTGAGACCGCATCCATGAGATGAGATTCTCTGTTTTGAAAGGTAAAGATTGGATTCATCAAAGAGAGCAGATGGTATTCCGATCCAAATACGGTCTCAGCGATTTCCGTGAGCGCCAGTACTCAGAAGGAAATGAACCATAATTTCTCAGATCTGAATCCAAAAATGACGAGTTTTTTTTTTGAAAGGCCAATATCGGGTTCACCAAAGAGAGCACAACGCATTCCAATCTGAACACGGGCTCACCGATTTCCGCGAACGGCAGTGCTCAGAAAGGAGGAGACCAAAATTTCTCCAATCTGAACTCAAAAATGACGGAAGTTTTTTTTTTAAAAAGAATTTTTTTTATTTATTTTTTTAAGATTTTTTTTTTGAATTTTTTTTATTTTTAATTTTAAAATTTTTTATTTTGAATTTTTTTTATTTTAAAAGACGAAAGAGTACATATAGGCCTCCTAACCCGGTCTTATGAAATCTCGATTGATAGAATTGCCCCCAGGTAAGGGTAGGTTACTTAATGAACCCGTTTGGAGGACCCTTGCCTAGAACAGTCAAGCTGTCTCCACACTCTGGACAAGGCTTTTCTTGAATCAACCGTGATCAAAGAACGCAGTTGGTTTAACCTTAGTGGTCTATGTCTCTTTTTTTTTATTTTTTTTTACTTTTTTTTAGATCTTTATGATGGACAACGATTCTGCTCGGTTCTACCGAGGTCGGCGGACGTGGGAGTCCATTTGGGTCCTACTATTTCGTAACCGGGGGCAGAGGCGTGCATCAACATTTTTTTGTGCGGGTGTGCCAGATTCTCTATTTTACTTGGAATTGCAAGTGGTGATCCGGAGATCAACCTTCGCAAGTAAAATGGAAATCAACTTCTTTTGAGTTTTCTATTGCACATATATTTAAGAAAAGAGACATTTTTCTTGATTTGCCATGAAAGGCGATTGTTTTGGCATTTATAGCCGATTTTGGCATTTATAACCGATTTTACAATTCTTATCAATAATGAAAGACAAGAGTTGTGATTTTTGTCTCTTTTGGAAAATACAAACTATAATGAAAAGCAAGAAAAGGAAGATCCAACTTCTCAGGAGATTGTGGGGGACTCGTTCAGATTGACGGTCGCAAGCCATATGTGGGCCTCGCCATCATCCATGCAGATGAGAACAGAGGATGCTCTTGATTCGCTTGGCATGGCTATAACCTCAGGTTTTTAGAGGACAAAGACCAAAAGGAGGTCCTATGTCCAATAAAAAACTAAGTAGACGGGCTGAAAAGCCACGTCTAAGCCGTTGGAGGCAGAAGGAGAAGGGAAGGACCTTGGGGGGGGGGACCCCCCAAGGGACTTTTGTCACCTTGTAGCGGTGGTCGGTGTAGAATTTCCGCAGAGTTTTCTCTCTTTCTTTCTCTGGATTTCTGTGCTTTTTCCTGATCTGGGATCTGTCTTGTTTTTCCGTTCTGGATTCCTTTGGAGTGCTCTCCTATTTATAGGCTCTTGGTAGCTATTTAGGAGAGTTTATGGGCATTTATTGTCATTAAGCCGCATAATGGGAGTTACAGGATTTAATTCCTTTATTTTGTAACTCCTTTTTCTTGGCTTCTGATTGGCCGGAGGAGATTGAGGGCATTTAATCGCCTTTAATCGCCATGATGGGAGGAGTTTCATGGGTTAAATACCATGAATCAATTGACTTGTAACTCCCGGATGCTTGCTTCTGATTGGTCCGTCCAATGAAATGAATTAATGACTGTAATAAAGCTAGTCAATTAATCACATTAAGTGGTCGCCGAGCAGTTGAAGAGTCGCGGGCCGTGCCACGTCTTTTGGGATTCTCTTGGTGATGATTATCGATGGATCTTCATGTAGATCGACATCGGATGACCATGTAACTTCAGGTATTGGTTGCCAACAGCGGGTCGGTGCCATCTGTCCTGTCGATTTCTCGATCGGTCGGGTAGAAAGCACACTTTTTTGGTTGATCGGTTGGCGATCAATGTTGATTTTGATACTCTCGATGATTGACCTGTGATTTTGACGGATATCAAAAGGATTTGGTGTTTCAAAAGTATGAATTTTGGAAATTCCCAGAGGTCGGACGCTTCGAATCGCGAAAAAATAGCGAAAAACGGAGTTTCCGGGGCCCTCCCGGCGATCCCGGGCTCCAGGGTCGCCGGCGACCCTGGAGGGGTTTTCCCACTTTTTGTCCCGTTTTGCATCCGTTTTTGCTGTTTTTCGATTCGTTTTTCTTCTGTATTTTTTCTTGACATTTTTGATCATTTATTGGCCTGATTTCCCTGTAGAAAACCTGATGAGAATCCTTGCATTTTGGTTTGCAAAGTTTCTAATTTTCCGAGAAAGCCGAAGACTTTGTCGCGCAGAGCTGCCGATTTTCCGTCAGAAGCTGAAACTAGGCCAAACGATGTCGGAATGACCTGAAATTTGGGATGAAGCCTCCTGAGCAATAAATAAGAGCAACCATAGGCTTTTGTTTGAGTGAAGCCGTTTGGGAACCTATCACCAGTAGACTTTTTTTGTCGCGATGAAGATGTCGCGGCTTGATGTGCGGTCAACCGATGTCCGATTGACTTGAAATTTGACAGGGAACCTATTGGAGTCATTTTAAGATGATCCATAGGCTCTGTCTTGGAAACCATGGTCCCAGGGAGCTTCCCCACCATGAGGCCTGATTTGGCTTCCGAGCGTCAAAGTCTGGTCAAATGTTGTCGAAATGACCTGAAATTTGACGTGTAGCCCTTTGTAAGCATTTTGAAGCTGTCCATGTGCTCTATCTGATGAGTGATGGCCTCAGTGGTTCTGGCCGCCGAGAGGCTTGATTTAGCTGTTCGAGGGTTGATGTAGGGTCAAACGTTGTCGGTTTGACTCGGAACTTGACTTGGAGCCTTTTGAATGTATTTTGAGACCATCCATTGGCTCTGATCGAAGATTTGGTGTCTCCGATGCTTTTGCCGCCGGGAGCTCTTTTCCTGCTGCCGGAGAAGCGAAGTTTAGGCCAAATGATTTTGAAATGGCCCGAAACTTCTTGTGTACTCCTCTTTTGTCTGTCTTGAAGGATCTTGCAGTTTTTGTTTGATTCTGACAAGATTTGATTTTTGGAAGTAGCATTGCCTATTTATGGCAGGTTACGACTTCATGCAGCTTTTTGGGTCTTGAAGAGGCAAAGTGACATTTTTGGTGTCAACAAATGCCCCCTCGAGGTGCAGCGACGAGTCGCTTAACTTTTGTAGTCGATGTGCCTCGAAGAGATTTTGTGAAGGAGAGCTTGTGACTTGACCAAGAGTCTTTGAGCAGTCTTGCTTTTGGTATTTGTAGCCTTTTGAGCTTGCAGGGGAATTTTATGGTAGTGAAAGGGATCACGTACCATCTCGAGGCAAAGTTTTGAAGATGACATCAAGGATGTGGATTTGAGTTTTGACCTTGTGACCTAACAAGCTGTAGTGGCAGGTTAGGGGGTCGGTTTTGGTTTTGACCGTGTGACCCAACAAGCTGTATGTGGAATGTTGGGGGGTCAATTTTGGTTTTGATCTTGTGACCTAACAGGCTGTATGTGGCAAGTTAGGGGATCAGGTTTTGGTTTTCGATTTTGGTCTTGTGACCTAACAAGCTGTATGTGCTAGGTGGTCAAACCTGGCTCATGTGGGCTAACCCATGGGACCTTAAGCTTTTGAAATGGCTTAGATCTCATATGGTGTCATTTTTATAAAGAATATCCAAAAATATCTCCATTGGACTGAGAATATCTAAGAATATCTTTATTTGGAGAGAATCTCTCATGTTTCCTTTATTTTGGGAGAGAATATCTCAAGATATCTTCCTTTGGGAGAGAATCTCTCATTGATCCTATCTTTTGGGAGAAAATCTCTCATTGATTTCTTTTTGGGAGAGAATCCCTCAAGATATCTTTCTTTTGGGAAAGAATCTTTCTAATTTCTTTCTTTTGGTAAGGTTACTAATTAGTACCACTTACCTCTTTCTTCTTTCCTTCTTTGGTTTGCTCTCTTCTATAAAATCAAGGAGGAGGTTGGATCTCTTGCTCTTATTGCTTTCTTTTGCAACAATTCCAAGAGGGCTTCAAGACCAAGAGTTCTTCTTCTTCAAGATCTTTAAGACTTTTCTTCTTCTTCTCCATCAATGGCTTCAAGTAAGTTCCCTTTTTCAAGAAAACTCCATTGTAGGAAATAGGATGATAAAAAGTTCTATCTTTTTTTTTCTCTTTTTTTTTTTTTTACACTTTTTTTTTCTTCTTTTTTTTTCTTCATGCTTTCCTTTTTTTTGCATGTTTTTTTTCTTTTTGTGGGCCGTACAGACAGATCCGTACGGATCTGGCCGTACGGCCACGTGGCCTGTGGGCCACCCCTTTTTTTTTGTTTTGTTTTCTTTCTCTCTTTTTTTTTGAGAAAGTTTTATTTTTCTTCCTTCTTTTTTGTTCTTTTTCTTTCTCCTTTTTCTTTTTTTTTTTTTAGAAAGTTTCCCTTTTTTTTCTCATCATGATAATGCATTTTTTTTTTAAATCAAGATGTTCATGCATGTATTCTTTTGTAAATTGAATTTGTAGCATGATGTGATAGCATACCTGAAAGTTTTTGCAAATTTGGGAATTTGGAGCTCGCAGCGATGTTGAGCCCTTCCTGATTTTGCAGAGACTTTTAGGTTTTGAAAGTTTGGGGTTTCGGAGCTCGCAGCAATGTTGAGCCCATCTTCAAGCTTTTTATTTCTCTCGGAGTAGTTCCTTTTCTTCGGAATTGCCCCGGCATCATGTTAAAATTTCGCCAGATTCTTTTTAGCTAAATCGTGTCATTTTGATGATTGATCTTTTTCTTTTCCATCCTTTGCAGGTGGTTCCTCTAGAACGAGCAAGGGTAAAGAGCCTGCTACCAGCATACCTCGTCGATCTGCTAGATCTTCTAATCCGGCTGTTCAGCAGGCTTAGGACAAGGTTCAGTATGTTGAGAGAAATCGGGAAGAGTGCGACTCCCTCAACAGATATGAGATGAGGCAGCGACTGATCGCTCTCAAGGGAGAGGAATTTTATAAGATCATGGTAAGCAGTCGTCCATGGGTGATGGAAGATCAGAGTATTTTACCCAAGCCTACCTTCTTCTTTGGTGATGCTGTCCCTGATGACATGACATACCAGAGGAGATGTTTTCAGTTCTCTTTCACAGCAGATGGTGAGAAGAAGACTGTTGCTACCCGGTCGACGTTTGATCGCACCGTCTCGATCATGAGCCTTGCCCCCACATGCTCTAAGAGGGAAGATCCTACAAGCTGGGTGAGAAAGACAAATGTAATCAAGACTGGGGTTTTTGTTGGCGGTACTCCTGGATATGCGGAGAAGTCGCCTACTGACATGGGCCTATTGATACCAGCCAGCGGCTACCAGGGCTCTGATTATCCGTCGGTCGATTTGAGACCGGTGGGCCTTGGTATTTTCAGCGGTGACGGCAGCAATTGGATAAAGCCTTTTCGACTTCGTGGCCGTTTCAATGCTAACTCCGAGTGGAAGTCGTGGACTGATCGCGTCCTGTTGATTGGTGGTGCTGTTTTGAAGGAAGCCAGGATTTTTGATGCGGTCCGCGCCTTTAGGGAGACCGTGATCTTTTCCGACGAGGCATTCATGGCTATGCTGGAGTCATTCCTTCCACAAACCAATACCTTCGTTGTGACGAATGGTGAGATTTGTTTCTCTTTGAAGGAGCTGAGCGCCATTACTGGATTACCCATCCTTGGCAAACTCTATGAGGAGTTTATGCTGATCGACAGCGTCCTCGAGGAGCAGTCGGAGGAGTTTAGGCTTCTGTACTTTCAGCTTGTTGCCTTCTATGATTTTTTGAAGGAGAATGAAGGCTTGAAAGTTAGATCCAGCAGTTGGAAGTGTTTTAACTCTTCGTTCCCCAACTTTTTTGATAGCAGGGAGTCTTCTGATAGTGCGACCTGGGAAGCCAGGGCTCAGGATCCAAGTTCGAAGAAGATCTTGGCTATGCAAGAAGAGTTGAGAGATTTCTGTGCGAGTACAAACGCCATATGCCTGACATTGTACTGCGGAGAGATCTCGCTGTTTACCTCACTTATTGGCTTGGTGAGGCCATTTTTTGATGGAGGAGATGGAACGCACATCAGGCCGCATTGTATTTTTCCAGCTTGTCAGATGGCGTTTGGGGAACAGCTTGCTTTGGTGCCAGCTCTCTACTCTTACTTGTGTACCGAAATGCAGGCTGCTGCTTTTTTGGTTCGGCTTGGGCTCCCTATGAATATGGTATTTTCAGCCCACATCTTTTATTCGTGGTATGTGTACCACTGTCCTAGCTTCCACCGGCTGGGTGCTGCACAGGATGATGATCCTCTGATGATTTGACTGGCTAAGGGCAAAGCCGTGTCTGAATCACTTTTGTTTGCCCGCATGAGGATCCGACGATTCAGGGACGTCGAGATGGGGCAATCTTCAGTGAAGCTTTCTCCGGAGTTGTGGAAGAAGGCTTTTGATTTTGGTGCCTCCAGCGACTCTACCAGGGCAGGGTCGGGAAGGCATTACTCCTTGACAAATGCAGAGAAGGAGTGGCTTTTCAGTATACGTGTCGGCACGATGGTGTACCGCAGACATCTTTTCGTCGACATCCAGCCGTATGTCCTTTCTCGCTTTGCTCTGCAGTTGGGCTTTTCTAAAGGCATTGTTGGAGCGCCTTCAAGCATGGTGAAGCGCTTTGGAGGTTTACAGGACGGGAGAAACGCATGGGCTTTCTATAGTGCTGAAGACACTACTGCCATGATCTCTTATCCTGTGCTGTCGACTTCCTGGATTGCCGGCTTTGCGAAGTGGTTCGCGGAGAGCTTTTCGGCATATCGGGGGCTTTCCAAGAAGGAGCTTGATGTGAAGCTGTCATCTGGAAAGGGCATTGGAAAGTCGAATGGCGTCCGGCGAGAGGAAGTTTAGGCCTTCCTTTCTGGAGAGAAGCACAAGATAGGCTTTCTCGATGACCAGGGCGTCATTGGTTCTGAAGCTGTTCGAGAAATACCTGATGAGGCTTTAGAGCAGCTAGAACAGGAGGAAGCCGAACTTGATGCTTGGATGCAAGCGGCGCAAAAACAAGCATCCGTGGAGTCTATGGCAAGAGTAGACCATCCGGTGAGGAGTCAAGTGGGAGACCTGACTCTGACAGCGGGGCGGGTTCCTCTAAGAAGCGAACCCACAGAAGTAAGAGGAAGAGGAGTCATCATCGCAGCAAGGGGCAACATGAGGACTCTCCTGACTTAGAAGTCCCTCTTACTATCAATGAGGAGGTGCCAGGGAATGCTGATGAGCCTCCGGAAAAGAGAAGCCGAGAAGAAGAGACCGTCGGTGAAGGTATGATTCTTCCTTTTTCTCTTTCCATTTCTTTTCATGGGATTTTTCCATGTTCTGATTTGCTTCTTGTTTCTGCTTTCTTTTTTTTTTTTTAGTAGAGGAAGACTTGGTGATGCCTGAGGTTCCAACCGATGTGGTGGTGACGGATCCTGTCGGGGCACCTGAAGAAGAACCGAGGGATTCTGGAGTGAATCCAGAGTCTCCAATTAGTATGACTTCTTTTGCTTTTTTTTTGTGTCTGTGACTTGGTTTGCTAACATTTTTCTTGTCAGCTGAGTTGCCACAGGATTCTGATGACTTTGAACCATCGATGGATGCAAATGTTGATGATGCTTCCGATGAGTTCATGGAGGAAGAGAGTCTTCCGCCAGTCGTCTAAGAACGTATTTTGTAGTAATAACCCTGATAATAATTTTCAAACATGATCATATTCATACCTTTTTGTGTTTCTTTGGCAGGTTTTGAAGTGACAGAGGAGAGTCCGTCGCTTCCTTTAGAACCAGAGCAAGAGATGCCAGAGGTAGAGACTCCTGGGGACCAGTTCTGACACTGTTGAGGAGATACCTCGTACTGAGATTCCTTCCCGAATAGCTCCAACTGGAAAGAGTTCATTTGTTACTCTTCCAATGGGTGATGACATGAGCAGCCGACCGACGGAGCGGGGCGAATCTTCAGCTGGGTCATCTCTTCTTTGTGCGAAGAAGGTGGTGGTGCGAGTTCTGAGTTCTTGGATTGAGACTCTCCTTTCTGGGCACTTGGATGCCGGATTTGGCATGATCCAGCATGTGCAGGAGATTCTCAATGATGCCGAAGATGTTGGAATTTGAGATGACTTGAGTAGTCTTTGGTGAATTGAAGAAGTTAGCATCTCAAGTATAGATTTGAGTTGGAATTCTTGTCAACACATTGTCACAAACGTGATGTTAATAGATTGGTATTGATAGAGCTTAAAAGAAGAAATCAGAATTGGAAACAGAATTGAAACAGCCAGGAATTAAGAATTCCTGATGCAGAGCACGCGGTCGACCGGGCTCTTCATGCGGTCGACCGAGCAAGAAGAAACCTGCAGAAAACAGAAAAAGGCACCTCTCAGTTATTTTCATGACACAGTGTGTCTTCGGTCGACCGGGACTCCAGGATGTCGACCGAGCTCGAAATTGTCTGTTTTCCAGTCAGTGTATGATGTCGACCGAGCACAGTATGATGTCGACCAAGCACGGGAACTAGAGTTGCGCAGAATTAGAAGTTGAGCACGAAAATTCAGCATACTTATCTAATTTGTTTGGGACTCTTTCTAAACGAATTGTAGCCCGTTTTGAATACAATTAAGGGTTACTAAAACCTATATAAAGGCATGTATGGGTCGTTCTAAAAATACACCAAGAAGAGACACCAGAAGAGAGGAGTTTTAGAGAGAAAATAGAGAGAGCTTTGGAGAGAAGAAGAGTGCTGTTGCTGTGTGCTGTTGTGCTACATCTTTCTACAGCAATTATGGACGGGATTATGCTCTAGAAGATGGTGATTCGTCCATGAGTTAAGTGTCTCTCTGTTTATGCTTTAATTTCAATTTGTAAGGGATTGAGAGAGAGAGAATTGTAGAGGGGAAGGGCTGTAGACAGAGTTGATCTTATATTCTGTTTTTACATCAAGTTGGTGCTTGGTGTTTGGGGTTTGGTGATCCTATCTGTGGGTGCAGATAAATTGTAAGGGGAGTCGGTGCTTCCTAGATAGTTGGTGCTATCTGAAACTAAAGGGAGTAGGTGCTTCCTAGATAGTTGGTGCTATCTGAAACTCAAGGGAGTAGGTGCTTCCTAGATAGTTGGTGCTATCTGAAACTAAGGGTTGGTGCTCTTTGTCGTTGGTGCGACTAAATAAGATTCAGATCTGTCCCGGATTGGTGTTCGGACAGTCTTTGAACCGTGGACGTAGCCTTTCGGTGAACCACGTTAAATCTGGTGTCATTGTGTGATTTGACTTGTTTTGTTGTTGAATTGGACCTGTTTTTAGAAATCACTGATTCACCCCCCCCCTCTCAGTGATCGCGGTATCCAACAATTGGTATCAGAGCGAGGTTCCCTTGATCAGTTTAATACGCTAAGGGTGATCTCTTGTCAAATCACATGGCAGTCAATACAGGGAATATGAAAGCACCTCTGTTTGATGGTTCTAATTACTCCTTTTGGAAGATTAGGATGCAAGCCTTCATCAAATCTCTTGGCTATGATGTTTGGGAGTCTGTCAGAGCCGGTTACAATGCTGCCACCGTACCCAATGATACAGCATCGAAGAAGTTGGCAGACAACGACTCCAAGGCGCAGAATGCACTCTTTAGTGGCCTTGTGGACAGCGAGCTTGTCAAAGTAATTGCATGCAAAACAGCCAAGGAAATTTGGGACAAGTTGCAAAGCATACATGAAGGTGATGAGAAGATTAAAGAAGCCAAATTGCAAACTCATCGCTCTCAATTCGAGTCTCTTCGCATGGAGGAAAGCGAGAATGTTGACTCGTATATGCAACGAGTGAATGAAGTCACGAATGACATTCGTGGACTAGGGGAGGAGATTAAAGAGCCGGTCATCGTCAAAAAGGTTCTAAGATCTCTTCTTCCTCGGTTTGATTCAAAAGTCTCAGCCATTGAAGAAGCCAAAGATCTGAATGCATTTTCCATGGATGAATTACATGGTTCTCTAAGTGCCTATGAGATGCGCATAGAAAAAACGTCTTCATCTGATAAAGAAGCGGCCTTCAAAGTTCAGAAAAAGGCAAAAGAGACTGCTGGTCATGATGTTGATTCTGATGATGATGAGCTTGAGGCTCAATTTGTTAGAAAGTTGAAGAAAGGAAGCATTGGCAAGTACAAAGGGAAGCTACCCTTTAAATGCTTCAATTGTGGAGGTATTGGTCACTTTGCTGCGAAGTGTCCCCTAAAAGAAGACAATGATAATGACTCTTATGCTGAAAAGAGTAAAGGAAAGAGAAATTTTAGAAAAAGGGGCAAAGCTAAAAACTTTCTATGTCAACAAGATGACAGCACGTCTGAAACTTCAGACGATGATGAATCAACCGAAGCTCTCTTCATGGTCACTGTTGAAGAAGAAGAAGAGCTAGATCCGGAAGAGGATGAGGAGGCTGAAGTCAATCTTGAAGAGGAACTCATAGCCGCACTTGAGGAGCTTAGCATGGAACGCAAATCAAGTAAGAAAAATCTGAAACTTCTCCATGAATCTGAAAGTTCCATTATTTCTTTGAAAACTCAAGTAGAAGAATATAAAAGAATGGTAGAAGTCCTTGAAAACCAAATAAGTATCAAAAAGGAAGAGGCTATGAAACTTGAAACTGAGATCGCTAGAGCAAAGGCTGAAAATTTGGAAAATAGCAAAAAACTCAAAGCGCTCCAAGCGATTGAAGGGACTATGAAACTCAATGAACTACTGAAAATTCAAAGACCAGCCCACTTCAGATTTGGTCTAGGATTTGAGAAAGGTGAATCCTCTAAGATTGCACCTCCTGAAAAGAAAAAGTTTGTGAAGCAAGTCACTGCACCCTCTAACTCCATGAAGCCCACTCAACCTAGAAAGGAGTCCATTCCTGTTAAAAAGGTAATGAAGACTAACCAGCCACAAAGAAGATACAAATTCTATGGTTATTGCTTTCATTGTAATATGTTTGGACATAAAAGAGCTGATTGCAAATTCTATGTAAGAAACAGTCCATTTGTGACTAGGAATCCTTTTTCAATCCTAAGTAGCCACAAAATTGAGTGTTATATATGTCATAATTATGGACACTTGGCTAGGGATTGTAGGTTGCCTATTGCTAACCAATTTCAGGTTGAAAAGAAACCCAAGTTAGTTAAGGCATGGAGGGCAAAGAAAAGGGAAGGTAATCCCAAAGAATCTCTCATTGTGCAAACGGCATTCAATGCACAAAAGAAGACAGCACCATGGGTCCTTGATAGTGGTTGTTCAAGCCATATGACTGGTGATAAAGAGAAATTCATCAAATTACAGCACTATGAAGGTGGTTCAGTAAAGTTTGGCAACAATGATGGTGCCAAAATCTGCGGAAAAGGTGTTATTCAGCTTATGGCAAACAAGATCAGATCTGAAGAAGTCTTATATGTGTCTGGATTGAGACACAACCTGCTTAGTGTGAGCCAGATCTGTGACAAGGGTCATGAAGTTATCTTCACAAAGAATGGGTTTGCCATCAAGAAGAGTAGCAACGGGAAAACAGTGGCAACTGGATCAAGAACTGCTGGAAATCTCTATACATTGTCAGATGGAGCTGAAAAGACCTGCTTGATGAGTCGGACAGAGGAAAGTTGGTTGTGGCACAAACGCCTTGGGCATCTAAGCTTTGACAATATGTCAAAGATTTGCAATTCAAAGGCTGTGAGAGGCATGTCTAAAGTGGAAAAGCCTTCCAATCCCATTTGCGACTCTTGCCAAAAGGGAAAGCAAACGAGGGTCATGTTCAAGTCAAAGGAGCATCATTCAAAGAAACCTCTTGAGCTAGTGCACACTGATCTCTGTGGACCGATGCGAACTCAAAGCACCAATGGAGATAAGTATTTCATGTTATGCATTGATGATTATACTCGTATGACATGGGTATTATTTCTTAAGCATAAGCATCAAGCACTTGATCGTTTTAAAGTGTTTTAAAGCACAGGTTGAAAATCAATTGGAAAAACGAATCAAGATTTTAAGGTCTGATCGTGGAGGCGAGTTCACATCTGAAGAGTTCACTAAATATTGTGAACATCATGGCATTCAAAGACAGTACTCAGCCCCTAGAACTCCACAGCAAAATGGAGTTGTGGAACGGAAGAATCGCACCGTACAAGAGATGGCTCGTACGATGCTAAGTGAAAGCAAGATGGCTGACAAGTATTGGAAAGAGGCAATTCATACGGCTGTATACATTCAAAATCGATGCTTGATCAGGCCACATGAAGACAAAACTCCCTATGAGCTATGGTTTGGAAGAAAAGCAACAGTCAAGCACTTCAAAGTCTTCGGCAGCAAGTGTTACATCAAGCGGCTCGAACAAAATCCGGGCAAATTTGAAGAAAGAGCTGACGAAGGTATATTTCTGGGTTACTCCTCTACTAGCAAGGCATATAGGTGTCTTAACAAAAGAACCAGAAAAATCATAGAAAGTGCTGATGTGAGAATAGATGAGAATATTGCACCAAAGAATGGAACTCATTATGACAGTCCCGTTTATGAGGACTCGAGTGAGATTGATGATGAGATGGCTGAATCTAATGATTCTGAGAAATCAAAAGATGACTCAGAAGATACTACACCTAAGAAGCACAGCACTTGGGTAGAGCAACACCCTAAGGATCAAATCATTGGAGATCCTAAGGCAGGCGTTCAAACTAGACAAAGTGTAGTTAGCAATTACTCACTTGTGTCCACCATTGAACCCAAGACTGTGGCTGAAGCCAGTCTCGATAAAAGTTGGTTGAAAGCTATGCATGAGGAAATGTGCAGGAATTTTGCTGAAGAAATGACGAAAGAATTTGAGATGATTTTCACGAAACCTCTGCCAAAGGAAGTCTTCGAGTATCTCCGGAAAAAGTTAGGAGTTACTCACTCTCCTAAACCGTAGGAGTTGTGCTTGAAAGGGGGAGCAATGCATTCATTGAATATCCTATTCGCTCCTCGGTTTGGTCCCTTTGGATTTGTTGTCAAAGGGGGAGAGATGTTATGCTACGATAGCAAGGGGAGAGATGTTATGCTACGATAGCAAGGAGAGATGTTATGCTATGTTATGCTACGATAGCAAGGGGAGAGATGTTATGCTACGATAGCAAGGAGAGATGTTATGCTATGTTAGCAAGGAGAGATGTTATACTATGAAAGCTAGGGGGAGATTGTGACAGTGCATGGTTGATATTTCCGAATTTCAGAATTGGTTCCAAGTGAGTATAGAAAAGAACTTGGAAGAGCTGCAAGCTGGAGTTGAAAGTGTTGAAGTTCCAATAGTGTTGCCAACAATTCCAAAGGGGGAGATTGTTGGAATTTGAGATGACTTGAGTAGTCTTTGGTGAATTGAAGAAGTTAGCATCTCAAGTATAGATTTGAGTTGGAATTCTTGTCAACACATTGTCACAAACGTGATGTTAATAGATTGGTATTGATAGAGCTTAAAAGAAGAAATCAGAATTGGAAACAGAATTGAAACAGCCAGGAATTAAGAATTCCTGATGCAGAGCACGCGGTCGACCGGGCTCTTCATGCGGTCGACCGAGCAAGAAGAAACCTGCAGAAAACAGAAAAAGGCACCTCTCAGTTATTTTCATGACACAGTGTGTCTTCGGTCGACCGGGACTCCAGGATGTCGACCGAGCTCGAAATTGTCTGTTTTCCAGTCAGTGTATGATGTCGACCGAGCACAGTATGATGTCGACCGAGCACGGGAACCAGAGTTGCGCAGAATTAGAAGTTGAGCACGAAAATTCAGCATACTTATCTAATTTGTTTGGGACTCTTTCTAAACGAATTGTAGCCCGTTTTGAATACAATTAAGGGTTACTAAAACCTATATAAAGGCATGTATGGGTCGTTCTAAAAATACACCAAGAAGAGACACCAGAAGAGAGGAGTTTTAGAGAGAAAATAGAGAGAGCTTTGGAGAGAAGAAGAGTGTTGTTGCTGTGTGCTGTTGTGCTACATCTTTCTACAGCAATTATGGATGGGATTATGCTCTAGAAGATGGTGATTCGTCCATGAGTTAACTGTCTTTCTGTTTATGCTTTAATTTCAATTTGTAAGGGATTGAGAGAGAGAGAATTGTAGAGGGGAAGGGCTGTAGACAGAGTTGATCTTATATTCTGTTTTTACATCAAGTTGGTGCTTGGTGTTTGGGGTTTGGTGATCCTATCTGTGGGTGCAGATAAATTGTAAGGGGAGTCGGTGCTTCCTAGATAGTTGGTGCTATCTGAAACTAAAGGGAGTAGGTGCTTCCTAGATAGTTGGTGCTATCTGAAACTCAAGGGAGTAGGTGCTTCCTAGATAGTTGGTGCTATCTGAAACTAAGGGTTGGTGCTCTTTGTCGTTGGTGCGACTAAATAAGATTCAGATCTGTCCCGGATTGGTGTTCGGACAGTCTTTGAACCGTGGACGTAGCCTTTCGGTGAACCACGTTAAATCTGGTGTCATTGTGTGATTTGACTTGTTTTGTTGTTGAATTGGACCTGTTTTTAGAAATCACTGATTCACCCCCCCCCCCTCTCAGTGATCGCGGTATCCAACAGAAGAGGCTGGTCTGAATGTCACAGGTGCCAGCGCGATCGTTGATAGGATCATTACACTGGGTGACAAGTGGTTTGAGACCATGGGTTTTGTTGACAACCAGTTCTTCAAGGAGATGTTCCTGGACCCTGCTGATAAGGCTAAGTCTGACCTGAATGAGGCTACACAAAGCAGGAGGCAGATAGTCCGAGAGAAGAATTTAGAAGAGCTAGCCATCATTGGGCTGACACATGACCTTAAAATCCTTGATAGGGAGGTCGATGAGGCCAGGAAACATCTTGAGCATTTGAAGGCACAAGTCGCTGCCAAGTGGGCTGCTATAACAGAGGCTCGCGACAGGGACAGTGCTTTGATTCGCCGAGTTGCAGATGCTGATCAAGTCCTTGAAAGGAAATTTCAAGAGGACAAACAATGGCGAACTGCTCGGGATAAGATTCCCAGTGTGAAAGAAGGGTTACAGCCCACCCCAGCATCTCATGGCAAGTTCCTGAATAAGCGTGCCCGGGAATCCCTGACGGCTGAGGCCAAAAGTTTTCTTGAGGAGCTGAGATCTTGGCTGGAGACCATTTTTGGCTGAGCTCCTGATTTTTGTAGCAGAAACTATCCTTCTGTTTTTTTGGTACCACATGTATTTTTTTTTGGTACTCTTTTTTTTTGTAGTGCTTGTGAACACTTTCTTTTTTTTCTGGTACCGCATGTATTTTTTGGTACTCTTTTTTTTGTAGTGCTTATGAACACTTTCTCTTTTTTTTTTGGGTACCGCATGTATTTTTTTGGTACTCTTTTTTTTTGTAGTGCTTGTGAACACTTTCTCTTTTTTTTTTGGTACCGCATGTATTTTTTGGTACTCTTTTTTTTTCCCTACGCTCATTTAAATCTTTTTGTGATGAAAGCAATTGCTAAATGGGATGCTTTTTTTTCCCTACGCTCACTTAAATCTTTTTGTGATGAAAGCAATTGCTAAATGGGATTTTTTTTTGATTTGTTTTCCCTGCGCTTACTTAAATCTTTTTGTGATGAAAGTAATTGCTAAATGGGATTTGATCAAAAGCTCGTCATTTTGTGAAAATCTTTTGTCAAATGATTGTTTTGGCATGGAAGCCAGATTTTGTTTGTGGCATGGAAGCCGGTTTTGGCACGAGAGCCAGTTTTGTGGCATTGATATCCGAGTTTGTGGCATTGATAGCCGAGTTTGTGGCATTAATAGCCGAGTTTTTTTGAAAGCCAATTTTTTTGGTTTGTGCATTTATAGCCTGGTTTGTTTTGTGGCATTGATAGTCTGTTTTGGTGACATTTATAGCCGGTTTGGTGGCGTTGATAGCCGGTTTTTGGTTTTCAAAAATGCAAGTATCGACTAAAAGTCACCTCCCTGCTGAATGGTCTTGCAAGTATCGATGGAATGTCGCATCCTTGCTCATTCGGTTGCGAGTATCGATGGAATGTTGCATCCTCGCGGATTTGGGTGCAAGTATCGATGGAATGTCGCATCCTTGCCTTTCAAAAAATTTTCGTTTTGCGGGTACTGACTTGATGTCGTTTCCCCACGATTTTTGAAATTTATGGTTTTCTCGAACCTTTGGGTTATGGATATCAACTGAAATGTTGCGTCTCCATGGTTTTTTTTTTTTAGGTTTTTTCGAACCTTCTAAATTTGGGTTGTGGATATCAACTGAAATGTTGCATCTCCATGGTTTTGGATTTTGCAAGTATCGACGAAATGTCGCTACCCTGTGATTTTGGAAGTGTCGAACATGGTTCGCATGCTTTCGATTTGTGCGAGTATCGACTAAGCGTCGCTTCCGCGCGGTAAAACCATTTTTGTTTAAAGAAACGAGGGTCATAAGTTTTGACCTAAAACCATTTTGGCGGTAAAAGGCAGGGTGGACTAGGGTGAAAATCCCCGAATCCGGATTTTGTTTCAAACCATGAATTTTGGGTTCAAGGGTTGAAAATTTTGGTCAAGTTAGGGAAAGGTTCCTAAACTTGGATTTTTTTTTAACAATGAAATGATGAAAGTAAGCATTGTTAAAATTTCTAGAAATTTAAATATTTGATATGAAAATTCTAAAAAGAGTGGGTTTAGCGAGCGAGTACTTGGAAACCGGTTTTGGCCGTATAGGCATTGCTGTTACCCAGTTGGGTAAGTCTTCAAGGGTAGTACTGCTTTAAGAACTTGCTCTTGACGGGCAACATACATCTGTCACCTTCCATGTTTAGGAGTGCGTATGCGTCGTTGGAGAAAACTTTGTCGATGACATAGGGTCCCTCCCATTTTGGCTCAAACTTGCCTTTGGACTTGTGAGCGAAGACCATTGGTCTCTTTACCGCAAGAACCAAGTCATCCTTTTTGTAGGCGCGTTGCCTGACCTTTTTGTCGCAAGATCCTGCCATGCGTGCTTGGTAAAGTTCAATGCTTTGTCGAGCTTCGAGCCGTCTCTCATCGAGATTGTCCAGCTCATGGAGTCGCAATTTGACATTGCTTTCTTGAGTCATGTCATTTTGCAAGGATACCCTCAAAGAAGGAATTTGTACTTCCAAGGGTACGACAGCTTCGCATCCATAGACCAAGGAGAATGGTGTACTATGGGTTGGTCCTCGAACGGTGGTTCGATAGGCCCACAAAGCTTCAGGCAGTTTGTCGCTCCAGTCTCTTTTGTGACTAAATAACATTTTTTTGAGGATTTTGCAGAGTGTCTTGTTAAAAGCTTATGCTAATCCATTTGCTGCCGGATTGTATGGAGTCTAAAGATAGCTTTGGATTTTGTATTTGTCGCAGAACCTGTAGAATTGATGATCCCGAAATTGTGGTCTGTTATCATGGACGAATCTTTTGGGTGTGCCAAAACGACAAATGATGTTGGTGCGCAGGAACTGAAGGACTGATGAGGTCTTCATTTCGTTGAGCGCAAATGCTTCTGACCACTTGGAGAAATAATCCGTAACGGCGAAGATGAAGCGATGACCTTTGCTTGAAGGGGGAGAAATAGGAGCTATGATGTCCATACCCCAGGCTTCGAAAGGCCATGAAATCGATGTGGGATGCAGGGTCTTTTGTTGAAAGGTTCGAAGGTGGTTCCTCCACAATATTTTCGGAGGCTTCCAGCTCTACGAAACCTTCTGGGGTTTCAAGGGCATTTCCAGACCAAGGTTTTGTTCCTTTCCACGGGTCTTCTTGATCGACAATTTTCTCAAGGTTTGCTATGAGATAATCCCAATCGCCTGTTGAAACCGGGTCGAAGTAGGGTACTTCTTTTGGAGATGAGGATTGTTCTGGGTCAGAAGACCACATGTCTGTGCCATCGGACAACTCCTCTTCATTCTCAGATAAATCGTGCCAATTGGATGAGCTTCCTGGATCTTTTTCAGGTGACTCATCGAAGAGATATCCAGGGAGATCGATGTCTTCATGGATACGAGATGTTGAGGCTTGGTCAGTAAATTGACTTTTAAGCCTTTTTTGTCAACTGTCTCAGGGGAGTGTCGGGATCATACCCTAGCCCGTGTGAAGACTTTTCTACATAGTCGTAGAGTCTCCAATCTTCCAGCTGGCTTTTGGTCACCTTCTCCCAAACCGACTGGGTTTTGAGCATCATAGCCCATTTTCTTCATAATAGCTTGTGCCACAGAACTATATAAGGACAGTTGAGGCATACCTTCATTTTGGAAAGGTTCAAGCATGGAGTTTGATGAAGAAGCATCCGATCTATGGAAAAAGATCGGCTTTTCCTTTGCTGAAGTTGCTGGAACAACGAAGGAAGCTGACGTAGGATCTTCTATGTCAGAAGTTGTCTCCATTGGAGTAAGAGCAGGCTGAACTTGCTGAGTGTCAGCTTGGCTTGACGATGTGTCGTCTTTTGGCTCTGAATCCGAATCCATGTCTTGCATGATAGACACGAAAGAGACAACAAATTTGCCCCCAGACTTTTGCTTTGCCTTCTTCACTTTAGCTGTGATGACCAAAGGCTTTGAAGGTTTGAGGGAGATGTTGAAGGGAATTTGAATGCTCTCTTCGGACTTACTGGATGGTTTGTTTTCTTCCGGTGATTGTTGAGGAGCGCCTTTATCTTTTTGGAGATTTTCGGCAAAGGGTGCTGTTTGCTTCTCCTCTTCTTCTTTCTCACCTTCATACATCTGTGAGTCTGCAAAGTGGATTTCTTTACCTTTGAATGGTTTTCTTTCTGCAAAGACTCGATGTATCATGCCGTCGTCGCCAACAAACTTGATGCATTGATGTAAAGTTGAAGGGACAACACCATTCTCGTGGATTCAGGGGCGTCCGAGAAGGATGTTATAGCATGAAGGGGTTTTTATTGCATATACCGTGACTTCAGAGATAAGATCACCGATCTGCAACTTGAACCTGATTTTGCCGATAGGCCTTTGATTACTCTCATCGTATCCAAAGATAGATACAGATGTGTGGCTCAGCTTGCTGGGTGGGATGCCTAACTCTTCGAGAGCCGATGTGGAGATGAGGTTGAGTGCAGAACCTGTGTCGATCTGAACTCTGTGCATAGGCATTTCCTTGATGTACCCTGTGAAGTACAGGGGTCGGTTGTGCCTTGTTTCGCCAAGTAGGAGGTCATCCTTAGTGAAGGCGATGGTTGCACTGGCTGCTTTTTTAACCGAGAGGCATTCAATGCATGATCCCTCAGTTTTCTTCTTTTCTCCCTTTGACGAAGCTTCTGATTTTTTGACCCGGTAGTCCATTTCAATTTGGAGGACTTGCAAGGCATTTTTGTCAACATCTTCATTCAGCTTTTGTAATTCTGAAATGAGATTATCGCGAGTGTGCGGAAACATTCGCAATAAATCTAGGATGTGCAGACGTGCAGGTATGTGCTTGAAGTGTTCAATCAAGTCATACTTGAAAGCCTCCTTAGGGCCTGCATGTTCATAATTGTTGCCACTAGGGGCGCTTACAACATCTTTTCCCGAAGGATTTACATATGTAAAGGAAGATTGGTTTTAATTTTTGTGGTAGTCCCGGCCAGAGTGGGTTCCTCTACCAACTTCGAGAGCTTCTTGAGACGGGTCTTTGTTTGGAAGATTGTCTTCAGGAACAAGAGGCTGTCGTTTTTCATTTGCTGAGGATGTATCTGCAGCAGAGTTGCCATCCTCAGTGATTGTGTTGCACGGAGCATTTTTCGGGAACAAGTCCTGAACAGCATCCAGTAACCTTTCTTCTTCGTTGACCAATTCATCGTCCCAAGCATCAATAGCTGGGAATTCTTCAGTCAGGGAGGGTGTGAACTTTGAAGTCACGGTCTCAGGAGAAGAAACCTGAGAGGGAGTCGTCTCAGTGAAAGTCACGTGAGATGAGGTGGCTCCAGAAGATACATTGCTAGGAGTCGTCGGAGTGTAAGTGATCTCATCAGACGATGTTTCGAAAGAGTTATAATCCTGAATTATCACATTACAGGAAGCTCTGATAGGAGACGTTGTCTGATCGGAGTCAGACTCATCCTCAGATGTAAGAGGATCGTCTATCCCGTAATTTTCTCCATTTTTAGGAGTTGAGGGTGTTGGGATTGGTGTATGCCCTAAAGCCCACTAGCTGCACTCTCATCCTTTGTTACTGGATATTTACTGGTTATTTAATGGAATGACTCTTTTCTCTTTGAACATGTATATATGTATGGTTGTGTAAGGCCCATTGTTTCTAGTGAATGAATTAGGTGTGTAGTGCCTACACACAGGTAGGTCTGATTCATGGACACTGGAAACAACATATTTGTTCATAACTGAGAGATGGAGCTGGGCACTTCATCTTGGTATAAGTTCTAGTGAGAGACTCTCCTATATTCAGGGTGACTTGCCTAAGTCATGGGAGGACTTTCCCGGATTTATCTCATTAGTGCATATGCAATGCATTGAACATGACCATGGTAGGTGTGATCTCTAAAATAGTACTATCACTGAGAGAGATCAAGTCACCTCATGCTACTGAGTGACCAGTGCTCTTAATCTTGAGCATTTGTGGATGAACTGACGAAGTCAAGTTCTTGTGCTTTAATTCACTATGGGTGAGATTCTTTTCATGGGTCAACAACTCTGCGTTTTGGGTACTCGGACTTGATCAGTTGGGACGTGCAGATGCAATAAAGAATCTATGCCATCTAATGATGGAATGATCATACCCTTAGAATTATCCGATTAATCATCAAAATCTAAGATCTTAGTATATGGATGTTCCATATGGATATTGAACTTGTGGGTCGCTCCCTGGACCAAGAGAATGATATCCGGATGATGATTAAATTAAGGATATGAAGTTCTAAGGTTTAGATGTAATCGAGAAGGTTGATAGTACATTGGATAACCTGACTTGATTATGGATGTTACATAGAGGGGCATTCAGGTCATTAGACTTAGTAGGTCGAAGACAACTGTCATTTTATGACGAGCTTATTATATTATATATTTGTCCCTAGAGTTCAACCATAACTCTTTAGTGGAATGAGTTAAGGTTAAAATGGTCTTAATGTTGCTATGGGTTTAGCATGGACGTTTTGGTCATTTTGGGAGCCAATGGCAAATATGTCTTTTGGTCCCTTCTCTAGTCACTTTCCAAAATTGGCATGATTTCCTAAGTTGTTTAGATGACATATGGTTGAATTATTTTAATGGAAAAATAATTTTGAGTTTAACTTCAAATAGGCCTTTGATGGCATACATGAATTTAATTCTAGATAAATTATTAGTGGGCCATGGTGTGCATTAGTATGTGGGACGTCCATAATGGGAATTCCATGGGTAAGGTTTCCAATTTAGAGTAGGTCTCTCTACTTGGAAGGTTGGACTCCTCTTTGGATTAGTATTCCTATAAGAAAGTTTCCTTTTTGAATTAGAAACTTAAATTAGTAAGTGTTGTGCAACTAGGATTACTAATTGCCAAAGTTTGTGGGATGTTCCTTTAGTTTCCTTTTCTAATTAGAGTGTTTCTAAAAGGAAATAAATCTTTAGATTATACTTTCCTTTTAAGGACATCTTTGAGAATTAGAAGAGATAACTTTTTAGGAAAGCAATCCAAAAGTTTCTATAAAAGAGGAAACCCACCCCCTTGGACGTCCATCCCTATGCTACAAAAGGTTCCACACGTCCAGCCCCTTTTCTTCTTCATTGAAGAGAGTTTGAGGTCTGAGATTTTTCCATAGAAAAAGGTTCTCAAATCCCATCTAGAAATCTAGATTAAGATCCCACCATCTTAGCCAATCAGATTTGGAAGTGAGATAGAGAAGAAGATCAAAAGCAACTCTACTGCAGAAAATTCCAGCAAGTTGTTTGCTAATTGCAAGTCTGAGTTTGGCCCTTTGGATCTATTATTTCAGGGATTTGAAGTCTACAAATCTTCAAGGTAATAGTCTTCTTGAATCTCCTTTAATTATACACTTTTTGGTCATGAATTCATGGATTTATTAAGCGATCAACATGGCTGATTTATGCTGCCAAGATCAAATTTATTAAAACCTGTTTTGATACAAATCAGCCATGGACGTCCTTCCTTAGTGAATTTCAGATCTGAATCGCAGTTTCTTTCAATGGTATCAGAGCCACTCCATGTGAAATCATGATCCCATGTTGTGTTTAATTAATCCTAAATTGATTATGGGCATGGTGGCACCCTACTAAAGTTATGTTTAGATGCATGTTGTGTGCAAGTTTCATTAACAATGCTGGAATTTATTTTCCAGGTTTGTTTAATGATGTACATAGTATTTTGCATGCACTAACCTCTTTGTTTGCCGCCATATATTGCATCCTTGATGGTTTGCATGATTGTTATGTGGATTTGGATGTTTTTTCATTAGTTAGAAAGTGTACGATTGCGCGTTTAGCAATCATAGGAAGTTGTAATTCTTTCTTTACTTTTATTCCAACTAGTCTTGATGTAAGCTTTCTTAAAAAGCATAGGTATCTCCAATGTAATTTGGGGTTTTTCTTTTTATGGGTTTGCTTGTATAAATTTAATTTATTGGAACAAGCAAGAAGAAGAAAGTTTCAAGCAAGATAGGTTGCAAGTAACCGGATTCCTTAGTGGTGGAGGAGACAAGACTTCTTGGTGCAAGATGAGATCTATTTTTGATGTCCTAGTTCGATAAGGATTAGAAGTCCGAAGAGCAGGGAGCCATCAAGGATTTGCTCTTATATATAGAATGCATGGATGAATGCTTTATATAATTGCTATAATTGTCACCTAGAAACATGGCCACCATTAGGTTCTAAAATTGGCATCTTTTTTATTGGATTGTTTTTAGTTTGGCTAATTATTTTAAACGGAACTTAGACAAGCACCTTCTATTTTGTCTAAGGTTTAAAATTGGATAGGGTTTAGTTTATCTTGGTACCCTTGGTTTCCATAAGAGGCTAAACTAAAATCTAATTAGATGCTACCTATGGGTTCCCATAACCCAAGTTAGGTTTTTTATTCTTTAAAGGGATTTGCTCAAATATTTTAAAGCAAAGGTTATTTATTTTTAAGATGACTTAAGTCATTGAGTCATAAATTTAATTAACCAAGTTTGCTAGATTTAAAAGAGTTTTTGAGTAAACAATGTAAAGGTCAAATAGTATAAACCCTTGTGATAAATAATCAAGTGGGAGAGGGGTTTTTGGAAAGACCCCACGGCCTTCCATTTTCGGTTCATGTTATCTCATTAAAGTGTTAGTAGGAGCGGCCATCCCTTCGGTGGAGTTCTTTACTAAAGACTGCTTTGATGGGTTAATGGGTGAACTAATGTGAATATTCGTAATGAGGTGTTAGTAGGAGCGACCATCCCTTCGGTGGGGTTCTTTACTAAAGATTACTTCTATAGAATGTCAATGAAGTGTTGGTGGGAGCGGCCATCCCTTCGGTGGAGCTCTTTACCAAAGGTCACTTCTAGAATGGATAAAAGTCTCTTCCCTTCGGAGGACTTTAATCATAGACATTCTGGGAAATTTCATAAGAGATGGTAAGACACTTGACATAAGACGGTAATGACTTCTCCCTACGAGTTAGAGTCATTTGTCATATGAGGCCAAACCAATCAGTGATTGGACTACCACTGGATATGTATATCCAGATAGTGATAATCCAAATAAGTATACCTTAATTCGACGTGATTGTAGGCTCGGTGGAGGGTCTATGAGGAGTTGAAACACTGATACATTATGATTAGGGTTAAATAATGTAAAAAGTCTTGTGCTTTGTTTTTCCTTTTATAACAAGCACCATATGCATATTACATATATACTACCTGTCTAATTATAAACCGTTTTATATCCAGAGAGAGATGGGTAAAGATTCTTTTAGTCCGTTGATGTGCATTCTTCGTGAGAACAAACTGACTGGCCCTAACTACATAGATTGGAAGAGAAATCTTGACATAGTACTCACTGCTGAGGAGTACAAGTATGTCTTGTTGGAAACCTGTCCTGATATTGATGCTAATTCTACTGATGACCAGTTAGAGGCTGAGAAGAAATGGAAGAAAGCGAATAGCATGGCTAAATGCTACATGCTTGCTTCCATGTCCAACGTGTTGCAAACACAGCACGAGCATATGGACACATCCTATGAAATCATGATGTCCTTGTCTGAGATGTTTGCAGACAAAAGTAGGCCAGCTAGGCAAGCTGCTATAAGGACTATCATGAATACTAGGATGGCTGAGGGAACACCTGTCAGAGAGCAGATGCTCAAGATGATGGATTGTTTCAATGTAGCTGAGATTCTAGGGGCTGAGATTGATGCAGAGAGTCAAACTGATATGATTCTTGAAACTCTGCCGGACTCTTTCAATCAGTTCAAGCTCAATTTCAATATGAGCAAGATGGACATGACTCTGTCTGAGTTAATGAAAGAACTCCAGGCGGCGGAGGCTATCATGAAGCCCAAAGCCCAAGCTCACTTTTTTCCAGTCTTCCTCTAAACTAAACCCGAAAGGGAAGAAGTTCAAGAAGAAGCAGAATAAGGGAAAAGGACAGAAAAATGACAATACTGGTAAAAAGAAGGACAAGGGTACAGATGGAAAGCCCAAAGGGAAAAGCTTCAAATGTGACCTCAAAGGTCATTGCAAGAAAGATTGTCCCAAGTTGCTAGCCTCAGTTAAGAAAGGTACATCTTTTTCATACTACATTGAAACTTGTCTGGTGATTGATTCTACTGATTCATGGATAGTAGACTCAGGAGCCACTAATCATATCTACAATTCATTACAGGGGTTTCAGATAATGCAGAAGATTGAGAAAGGAGAGTTTGCCTTTAAAGTTGGAACTGGAGCTAAAGTTTGGGCAGTTGCAGTAGGAGTTGTTTCCTTACATTTTCCATGTGATAGGATATTAGTTTTAAATAATGTTTTCTATGTTCCGGACATGAGGAAGAATTTAATTTCAGTTTCCAGACTCATTGAATTTAATTATTCAGTTTCTTTCCATTCTGGTATTGATATCAGTAGAGATGGAAATATTATATGTTCTGGTAGAATGCATGACAACTTATTTTATATATATCCTATTGCTCCCACACTGCATAATGTACAACAAGAAAAGTCAACTTCCCTTAAAAGGAAGGTATCTTCAATCAATGACACATATCTTTGGCACTTATGTTTGGGTCACATAAACCTAAAACGGATTCAGTGGTTGGTAGAAGATGGGCCTCTGAGCTCATTAGATTTCAAACCTTTTCCTCAGTGCGAATCTTGTCTCAAGGGAAAGATGACCAAAAGGTCATTCTTTGGAAAGGGACTAAGGTCAAAGGAGTTATTAGAATTGATTCACACTGATGTGTGTGGTCCTATGAACAAACCGGCTCGAGGAGGGTATGAGTATTACATCACCTTCGCTGATGATTACTCTAGGTATGGATATGAGTACTTAATGCGACGCAAGTCTGAGGCGTTTGATAAATTCAAGCAATTCAAGGCTGAGGCGGAGTTACAACTAGGGAAACATATCAAAGCCCTTCGATCTGATCGAGGTGGCGAGTACTTCCTGGGTGAGTTCAAAGAGTACCTCACACAACATGGGATTGTGTCTCAGTTGTCTGTACCGGGTACACCCCAGCAAAATGGTGTAGCGGAGAGAAGAAACCGTACCCTTCTTGATATGTTAAGGTCCATGATGAGTCATGCAATCCTACCTATATCTTTTAGGGGATATTCCCTAGAAGCAGCAGCATACATTTTAAATCTGGTACCTTCTAAATCAGTACCTAGGACACCTAAATAAATGTGGACAAGTCGAAAACCCTGTTTAAGACATATCCACATTTGTGGTTGTCCGGCCTATGTACTAAATGATAAAGCTACCAAGCTGGAACCCAGATCGGAAATGTGCTACTTCATCGGGTATCCTAAGGGAACGAGAGGTGGCATCTTTTATCATCCAAAGGAGCAAAAAGTGCTTATCAGCACTCATGCTAGGTACTTGGAGGATGATTGTATGATGCACCAAGAGCTTAGTTGTAAAGAAACCCTTGAGGAGATTCTTCCGGGATCTCCTATAACATCTGTAACAGATCCTGAGACAGTAGATGAACAAGATATTCCTTTTATCACTCCGAAGCCTCGTCGTAGTGGGAGAATTTCTAGACAGCCAGAAAGATATCTAGGAGTGTCTTTTAAGACAGACTCTGAAGATCTGGTTGAGGATCCTACTAGTTATGATGAAGCAGTAACGGATATAGATGCTGACATATGGCAGCAAGCGATGAAATCTGAAATGGATTCTTTGTATTCCAATCAAGTCTGGGAACTTGTAGATGCACCTGAAGGGATTAAACACATAGGGTGCAAGTGGATCTACAAGAGGAAGAGAGGAGTGGATGGGAAGGTGGAAACCTTCAAAGCAAGACTGGTTGCGAAAGGATATACTCAGAAAGAGGGTATCGATTATGAGGAAACCTTTTCACCAGTGGCTATGCTTAAGTCCATAAGGATTCTCTTGGCCATCGCATGTCATTATGACTACGAGATATGGCAGATGGATGTCAAGACAACTTTTCTTAATGGAAGTCTTGACGAATGCATCTATATGATGCAACCAGAGGGTTTCATTGCTAGTGGCCAAGATAACATTGTTTGTAAACTTAAGAAGTCCATTTATGTACTTAAGCAAGCATCTAGAGCATGGAACATCAAGTTTAATCAGGCAGTCAAATCTTTTGGCTTTGATCAAAACATTGATGAACCATGTGTGTATAAGAAAGGAAGTGGAAAAGCAGTTGCATTTTTAGTTCTGTATGTAGATGACATATTGCTCATTGGAAATGATGTAGGTATATTGTCATCCACAAAGGTTTGGCTATCCTCTCAATTTTAGATGAAGGATTTGGGTGAGGCCAGCTATATCTTAGGGATCAAGCTTTTGCGTGATTGCAAGAATAAGATGTTAGCCTTATCCCAATCTTCATATATTGAGAAGATATTGGTCAAGTTTAACATGCATGACTCCAAGAAGGGCTTGCTACCTTCTAGACATGGAGTACCACTGTCTCGAGATCAATGTCCAAAGACATCTGAAGAGATAGAGAGCATGAGGAGAGTTCCATATGCATCCGCTGTTGGAAGCCTCATGTATGCTATGTTATGTACTAGACCAGATATTTGCTTTGCCGTTGGCATGGTTAGCAGATATCAGTCAAACCCTGGACCCATGCATTGGACAGCTGTTAAGCATATATTCAAGTATCTTCAGAGAACGAAAGATTATATGCTAACCTTTCGAGCAGATGATCTAACGCCTGATGGACCGCGCTCCTGCTCGGTTCCTACCGAGGTCGGCGGACGTGGGAGTCCGTTGGGTCCGACCCTTTCGTAACCGGGGGGCAAGGGCGTGCATCAACATTTTTGTTGTGTGGGTGTGCCAGATTTTCTATTTTACTTGGAATTGCAAGTGGTGATCCGGAGATCAACCTTCTCAAGTAAAAAGGAAATCAACTTCTTTCAAGTTTTCCATTGCACATATATTTAAGAAAAGAGACATTTTCTTGGTTTGCCGTGAAAGGCGATTTTTTTGGCATTTATAGCCGATTTTGGCGTTTATAGCCGATTTTTGGCGTTTATAGCCGATTTTGGCGTTTATAGCCGATTTACAATCCTTATCAATAATGAAAGACAAGAGTTGTGATTTTTGTCTCTTTAAAAAAAATACAAACTATAATGAAAAGCAAGAAAAGGAGGATCTAACTTCTCAGGAGATTGTGGGGGACCCGTTCAGATTGACGGTCGCAAGCCATATGTGGGCTTCGCCATCATCCATGCAGATGAGAACAGAGGATGCCATTGATTCGCTTGGCTTGGCTATAACCTCAGGTTTTTAGAGAACAAAGACCAAAAGAAGGTCCTATGTCCAATAAAAAGCCGAGTAGACGGGCTTGAAAAGCTACATCTAAGCCATTGGAGGCAGGAGGAGAAGGCAAGGACCTTGGGGGGGTACCCCCAAGGGATTTTTGTCACCTTCTAGCGGTGGCCGGTGTAGAACTTCCGCAGTGTTTTCTCTCTTTTCCTTCTCTAAATTTCTGTGCTTTGTCTGTGATTTTCTTTCTTCGATCTTCTCTCTCTCTCTGTTTTCTTCTTGGAGAGCTCTCCTATTTATAGGCTTTTAGGTAGCCATTTAGGAGGGTTTATGAGCCTTAATTGTCATAAAGCTACATAAAGGGAGGAGTTACAAAATTGAATTCTTTATTTTGTAACTCCTTTTTCTTGGCTTCTGATTGGCCAGAGGAGATTGAGGGCATTTAATTTCCTTTAATCGCCATGATGGGAGGAGTTTCATGGGTTAAATGCCATGAATCTCTTGACTTGTAACTCCCGGATGCTTGCTTCTGATTGGTCCGTCCAAAGAAATGGATTAATGACTGTAATAAAGCTAGTCAATTAATCGCATTAAGTGGTCGCCGAGCATCTGAAGAGTCGCGGGCCGTGCCGCGTCTTTTGGGATTCTTCTGGTGATGATCATCGATGGATCTTCATGTAGATCGACATCAGATGACCATGTAATTTCAGGTGTTTGTTGCCAACAGCGGGTTGGTGCCATCTGTCCTGTCGATTTCTCGATTGGTCGGGTGGAAAGCACACTTTTTTTTGGTTGACCGGGTGGCGATTAATATTGTTTTCGATACTCTTGATGATTGACCCGTGTTTTGGACGGATGTCGGAGGATTTGGTGTCTCAAAAGTATGAATTTTGGAAAATACCAGAGGCTGGGTGCTTCGAATCGCGAAAAAATGGCGAAAACCGGGGTTTCCGGGGCCTTCCCGGCGACCCCGGGCTCCAAGGTCGCAGGCGACCCTGGGGGGGTTTTCCCCCCTTTGTGTCCCGTTTTGTGTCCGTTTTTGCTGTTTTTCGATTCTTTTTTCTTCTGTATTTTTCCTTCACATTTTGACCATTTATTGGCCTGATTTCTTTGTAGGAAACCTGATGAGAATCCTTGCATTTTATTTTGCAAAGTTTCCAATTTCCTGAGAAAGCCGAAGACTTTGTCACGCAGAGCTGCCGATTTTCCGTCAGAAGCGGAAACTGGGCCAAACGATGTCGGAATGACCTGAAATTTGGTGTGAAGCCTCCTGAGCAATAAATAAGACCAACCATAGGCTTTTGTTTGAATTTTGAAGCCGTTTGGGGTCCTATCACCAGTAGACTTGCTTTTTGTCGCGATGAAGATGTCGCGGTTTGATGTGCGGTCAACCGATGTCCGATTGACTTGAAGTTTGACAGGGAACCTATTGGAGTCATTTTAAGATGATCCATAGGCTCTGTCTTGGAAACCATGGTCCCGGAGAGCTTTGCCGCCGAGAGGCCTGATTTGGCTTCCGAGCGTCAAACTATGGTCAAATGTTGTCGAAATGACCTGAAATTTGACGTGTAGCCCTTTATAAGCATTTTGAAGCCGTCCATGTGCTCTATCTCATGAGTAATGGCCTTGGTGGTTCTTGCCGCCGAGAGGCTTGATTTAGCTGTTCGAGGGTTGATGTAGGGTCAAACGTTGTCAGTTTGACTCGGAACTTGACGTGGAGCCTTTTGTAAGTATTTTGAGACCATCCATCGGCTCTGATCGAAGATTTGGTGTCTCCGATGCTTTTGCCGCCGAGAGCTCCTTTTTAGCTGTCGGAGAAGCGAAGTTAGGCCAAATGATTTTGAAATGGCCCGAAACTTCTTGTGTACTCCTCTTTTGGCTGTCTTGAAGGATCTTGCAGTTTTTGTTTGATTCTGACAAGATTTGATTTTTGGAAGTAGCATTGCCTATTTATGGCAGGTTGCGACTTCATGTAGCTCTTTGGATCTTGAAGAGGCAAAATGACATTTTTGGTGTCAACAAATACCCCCTCGAGGTACAGTGACGAGTTGCTTAACTTTTGTAGTCGATGTGCCTCGAAGAGATTTTTGAAGGAGAGCCTGTGACTTGACCAAGAGTCTTTGAGCAGTCTTTCTTTTTGGTATTTATAGCCTTTTGATCTTCCAGGGGAATTTTATGGTAGTGAAAGGGATCACGTACCATTTCGAGGCAAAGTTTTGAAGATGACATCAGGGATGTGGATTTGGGTTTTGACCTTGTGACCTAACAGGCTATATGTGGCAGGTTAGGGGGTCGGGTTTGGTTTTGATCGTGTGACCCAACAAGCTGTATGTGGAATGTTAGGGGATCAATTTTGGTTTTGATCTTGTGACCTAACAGGCTGTATGTGGCAAGTTAGGGGATCAGGTTTTGGTTTTTGGTTTTGGTCTTGTGACCCAGCAAGCTGTATGTGGCAAGTTAGGGGACCCAGATGGTTTGATTTTTGGAAGCTCATGGGGCTTGGAATTCTCTTTCTATGGTTGAATCAACTCAAAAGAGGCATGGAACCATTTTTGTATGCTCTTGGTAAGAGGGATTTCTCTTTGACTAAAAGCCCGAAATTTTTTTTTTGTGTGCCTAGGTGGTCAAACCTGGCTCATATGGGCTAACCCATGGGACCTTAAGCTTTTGAAATGGCTTAGATCTCATATGGTGTCATTTTTGTAAAGAATATCCAAAAATATCTCATTTGGATAGAGAATATCTAAGAATATCTTTACTTGGAGAGAATCTCTCATATTCCCTTTATTTTGGGATAGGATATCTCAAGATATCTTTCTTTTGGGAAAGAATCCTTCATTGATCCTATCTATTAGAAGAAAATCTCTCATTGATTTCTTTTTTGGGAGAGAATCCCTCAAGATATCTTTCTTTTGGGAAAGAATCTTTCTAATCTCTTTCTTTTGGTAAGGTTACTAATTAGTAACACTTATCTCTTTCTTCTTTCCTTCTTTGGTTTGCTCTCTTCTATAAAAGCAAGGAGGAGGTTGGATCTCTTGCTCTTATTACTTTCTTTTGCAATAATCTCAAGAGGGCTTCAAGACCAAGAGTTCTTCTTCTTCAAGATCTTCAAGACTTTTCTTCTTCTTCTCCATCAATGGCTTCAAGTAAGTTCCCTTTTTCAAGAAAACTCCATTGTAGGAAAAAAAAAGTTCTTCTTTTTTTTTTTTGTTTCTTTCTTTTTCTTTTCTTCTTTTTTTTTCTCCACGTGTTTTCCTTTTTTTTTTCACACGTTTTTTTTTTTTTTTGCTTTCTTTTCTTCTTTTTTTTTGTTTTTTTTTTTTGTGGGCCGTACGGATCTGGCCGTACGGCCACGTGGCCAGTGGGCCAGCCCCTCTTTTTTTTTCTTTTTTTTTTTTCGTTTTCTTTCCCCCTTTTTTTTTGAGAAAGTTTCTTTTCTTTTTTTTATTTTTGCTCATCATGATAATGCCCCTTTTTTTTTTGGCAAACCTAGATGTTCATGCATGCATTCAATTGTAAATTAAATTTGTAGCATGATGTGATAGCATACCTGAAAGTTTTCGCAAATTTGGGAATTTGGAGCTCGCAGCGATGTTGAGCCCTTCCTGATTTTGCAGAGACTTTGAGGTTTCGAAAGTTTGGAGTTTCGGAGCTTACAGCGATGTTGAGCCCATCTTCAAGCTTTCTATTTCTTTCGGGATAGTTCCTTTTCTTCGGAATTGCCCCGTCATCATGTCAAAATTTCGCCAGATTTTTAGCGAAATTCTGTCATTTTGATGTTTGATCTTTTTCTTTTCCATCCTTTGCAGGTGGTTCCTCCAGAACGAACAAGGGTAAAGAGCCTGCTACAAGCGTACCTCGTCGATCTTCTAGATCTTCTAATCCGGCCGTTCAGCAGGCCTTTGAGAAGGTCCAGTATGTTGAGAGAAATCTGGAAGAGTGCGACTCCCTCAACAGAGATGAGATGAGGCAGCGACTGATCGCTCTCAAGGGAGAGGAATTCTATAAGATCATGGTAAGCAGTCGTCCATGGGTGATGGAAGATCAGAGCGTTTTGCCCAAGCCTACCTTCTTCTTTGGTGATGCTGTCCCTGATGACATGACATACCAGAGGAGGTGTTTTCAGTTTTCTTTCATAGCAGATGGTGAGAAGAAGACTGTTGTTACCCGGTCGACGTTTGATCGCACCGTCTCGATTCTGAGCCTTGCCCCCACGTGCCCTAAGAGGGAAGATCCTCCAAGCTGGGTGAGAAGCACAAATGTAATAAAGACCAGGGTTTTTGTTGGCGGTTCTCCGGGATATACGGAGAGGTCGCCTGTTGACATGGACCTATTGATGCCATCCAGCGGCTACCAGGGCTCTGATTATCCGTCGATCGATTTGAGACCGGTGGGCCTTGGTATTTTCAGTGGTGACGGCAGCAATTGGATCAAGCCTTTTCGACTTCGTGGCCGTTTCAATGCTGACTCCGCATGGAAGTCGTGGACTGATCGCGTCCTGCTGATTGGTGGCGCCGTTTTGAAGGAAGCCGGGATTTTTGATGCGGTCCGCGCCTTTAGGGAGACCGTGATCTTTTCCGATGAGGCCTTCATGGCTATGCTAGAATCATTCCTCCCACAAACCAATACCTTCGTTGTGACGAATGGTGAGATTGGTTTTTCTTTGAAGGAGCTGAGCGCCATTACTGGATTGCCCATCCTCGGTAAACTCTATGAGGAGTTTATCCCGATTGACAGCGTCCTTGAGGGGCAGTCTGAGGAGTTCAGGCTTCTGTACTTTCAGCTCGTCGCCTTCTATGATTTTTTAAAGGAGAAGGAGGGTTTTAAAGTAAGATCTAGCAGTTGGAAGAGTTCTAGCTCTTCATTCCCTAACATTTTTTATAGCAGGGAGTCTTCTGACAGTGTGACCCAAGAAGCCAGGGCCCAGGATCCAAGTTCGAAGAAGATCTTGGCCATGCAAGAAGAGTTGAGAGATTTCTGCGCGAGTACAAACGCCATATGTCCTGACATAGCACTGCGGAGAGATCTCGCTGTTTACCTCACTTATTAGCTTGGTGAGGCTTTTTTTGCTGGAGGAGATGGAACGCACATCAGGCCGCATTGTACTTTTCCGGCTTGTCAGATGGCATTTGGAGAGCAGCTTGCTTTGGTGCCAGCTCTTTACTCCTACCTGTGTACCGAACTGCAGGCTGCTGCTTTTTTGGTTCGGCTTGAGCTTCCCATGAATAGGGTATTTTCAGCCCATATCTTTTATTCATGGTTTGTATACCACTGTCCTGGCTTCCACCGGCTGGGTGCCGCACAGGATGATGATCCTCTGATGATTCGACTGGCTAAGGGCAAAGCCGTGTCCGAATCACTTTTGTTTGCCCGCATGAGGATCCGACGGTTCAGGGACGTCGAGATGGGGCAGTCTTCAGTGAAGCTTTCTCCAGAGTTGCGGAAGAAGGCTTGTGATTTTGGTGCCTCCCGAGACTCTACCAGGGCGGGGTCGGGAAGGCATTATTCCTTGACGAATACAGAGAGAGAGTGGCTTTTCAGCATAAGTGTAGGCACGATGGTGTACCGTAGACATCTTTTCGTCAACATCCAGCCGTATGTACCCTCTCGCTTTGCTTTGCAGCTGGGCTTTTCTCAAGGCGTTGTTGGAGCGCCTTCAAGCATGGTGAAGCGCTTTGGAGGCTTACAGGACGGGAGAAATGCATGGGCTTTCTATAGTGCTGAAGACACTACAGCCATGATTTCTTATCCTGTGTTGCTGACTTCCCGGACTACCGGCTTTGCGAAGTGGTTCACGGAGAGCTTTTCGGCATATCGGGGGCTTTCCAGGAAGGAGCTTGATGTGAAGCTAGCATCTGGAAAGGGCCTCGGAAAGTCGGATGGCGTCCGGCGAGAGGAAGTTTGGGCCTTCCTTTCTGGAGAGAAGCACAAGATAGGCTTTCTTGGTGACCAGGGCGTCATTGGTTCTGAAGCTGTTCGAGAAATACCTGATGATGCTTTAGAGCAGCTAGAACAGGAGGAAGCCGAACTTGGTGCTTGGATGCAATCGGCACAGAGGCAAGCTTCCGTGGAGTCTACTGGCAAGAGTAGACCATCCAGTGAGGAATCAAGTGGGAAACCTGACTCTGACAACGGGGCAGGTTCCTCTAAGAAGCGAGCCCGCCGGGGTAAGAGGGGGAGGAGTCATCATCACAGCAAGGGGCAGTATGAGGACTCTCCTAACTTGGGAGTACCTCTTACTATCAATGATGAGGCGCCAGGGGATGTTGACGAGCCTCCAGAGAAGAGAAGCCGAGAAGAAGAGACCGTCGGTGAAGGTATGATTCTTCCTTTTTCTCTTTCCATTTCTTTTCATGGGAATTTTCCATGTTCTGATTTGCTTCTTGTTTCTGCTTTCTTTTTTTTTTTTTTAGCAGAGGAAGACTTGGTGATGCCTGAGGTTCCAACCGATGCGGTGGTGACGGATCCTGTCGGGGCACCTGAAGAAGAACCGAGGGATTCTGGAGTGAATCCAGAGTCTCCAATTAGTATGACTTCTTTTGCTTTTTTTTTGTGTCTGTGACTTGGTTTGCTAACACATTTCTTGCCAGCTGATTTGCCACAGGATTCCGATGACTTTGAACCCTCGATGGACGCAAATGTTGGGGATGCTTCCAATGAGTTCATGGAGGAGGAAAGTGTTCCACCAGTCGTCGAAGAAGGTATTTTGTAGTTATAACCCTGATAATGATTTTCAAACAGGATCATATTCATACCTTTTTGTGTTTCTTTGGCAGGTTTTGAAGTGACAGAGGAGGGTCCATCGCTTCCTTCAGAACCAGAGCAAGGGATGCCAGAGGTTGATCCAGAGGTATAGACTCCTGGGACCAGTTCTGACAATGTTGAGGAGATACCTCGTGCTGAGATTCCTTCCCGAGCAGGAGCAGCTTCAACTGGAAAGAGTTCTTTTGTTACTCTTCCAACAGATGATGATATGAGCAGCCGACCAACGGAGTTGGGCGAATCTTCAGCTCGGCCATCTCTTCTTTTTGCGAAGAAGGTGGTGGTGCGAGTTCTGAGCTCTTGGATTGAGACTCTCTTTTCTGGGCACTTGGATGCCGGATTTGGCATGATCCAGCATGTGCAGGAGATTCTCGGTGATGCCGAAGAGGCTGGTCTGGATGTCACAGGTGCCAGGGCGATCGTTGATAGGATCATTGCACTGGGTGATAAGTGGTTTGAGACTGTGGGTTTGGCTGATGACCGGTTCTTCCAGGAGATGTTCCTGGACCCTGCTGATAAGGCTAAGTCTGACCTGGATGAGGCTATAGAAAGCAGGAAGCAGGCAGTCCGAAAGAAGAACTTAGAAGAGCTAAACATCATTGGGCTGACACATGACCTGAACATCCTTGATAGGGAGGTCGATGAGGCCAGGAGACGTCTTGAGCATCTGCAGGCACAAGTCGCTGCCAAGTGGAGTGCAATAACAGAGGCTCGTGAAAGGGAGACTGTTCTGATTCACCGGGTTGCAGATGCCGATCGGGTTCTCAAAAGGAAGTCTGATGAGAACAAACAATGGCGAACTGCTCGAGATAAGCTTCCTGGTGCAAAAGAAGGGGTACAGCCCACTCCAGCATCTCATGGCAAATTCCTGAAGAAGCGTGCCTTGGAATCCTTGACGGCTGAGGCCAAAAGTTTGCTTAAGGAGCTGAACTCTTGGCTGGAGACCATTTTTTATTGAGCTCCTGATTTTGTAGCAGAAACCATCCTTCTCTCTTCTTTTTTTTTTGTTTTTAGTGTTTGTGAACACTTTTTTTTTTTTTAGTACCACATGTATTTTTTGGTACTTTTTTTTAGTGCTTGTGAACACTTTCTTTTTTTTTGTACCACATGTATTTTTTGGTACTCTTTTTTTTGTTATCCCTACGCTCACTTGAATCCTTTTTTTTTGTGATAAAAGTAATTGCTAAATGGGATGCTCTTCTTTTTTTTGTTATCCCTACGCTCACTTGAATCTTTTTGTGATAAAAGTAATTGCTAAATGGGATTTGATCAAAAGCTTATCATTTTGTGAAAATCTTTTGTCAAATGATTGTTTTGGCATGGGAGCCAGATTTTGTTTGTGGCATGGAAGCCGATTTTGGCATGAGAGCCAGCTTTTTTTGTGGCATTGATAGCCGAGTTTTTTTTTTGTGGCATCTATAGCCGGTTTTTGGTGGCGTTGATAGCCGGTTTTTTTTTGAAATCCAAGTTTTTGTTTGTGGCATTGATAGCCGGTTTTGTTTTGGTGGCATTGATAGCCGGTTTGTGGCATTTATAGCCTGTTTTGATTTGGTGGCATTGATAGCCGGTTTGTGGCATTTATAGCCTGTTTCGATGGCATTTATAGCCGGTTTGGTTTTCAAAAATGCAAGTATCGACTAAAAGTTGCCTCCCTGCTGAATGTTCTTACAAGTATCGATGGAATCAATGGAATGTCGCATCCTCGCGGATTTGGGTGCAAGTATTGATGGAATGTCGCATCCTTGCTTTTCAAAAATTTTGGTTTTGCGGGTACTGACTTGATGTCGTTTCCCCACGATTTTTGAAATTTGTGGTTTTCTCGAACCTTTGGGTTATGGATATCAACTGAAATGTTGCGTCTCCATGGTTTTTTAGGTTTTTTCGAACCTTTGAAATTTGGGTTGTGGATATCAACTGAAATGTTGCGTCTCCATGGTTTTGGATTTTGCAAGTATCGACGAAATGTCGCTTCCCTGCGATTTTGGAAGTGTCGAACATGGTTCATATGCTTCCGATTTGTGCGAGTATCGACTAAGCGTCCCTTCTTCGCGGTTTTTTGAAAAACCATTTTTTTTTGTTTAAAGACACGAGGGTCATAAGTTTTGACCTAAAACCATTTTGGTGGTAAAAGGCAGGGTGGACTAGGGTGGAAATCCCTGAATCCGGATTTTGTTTCAAACCATGAATTTTGGGTTCAAGGGTTGAAAATTTTGGTCAAGTTAGGGAAAGGTTCCTAAACTTAGGTTTTTTTTTTTTTTTGAACAATGAAACGATGAAAGTAAGCACTGTTTGAATTTCTAGAAATTTCAACATTTGATATGAAAATTCTAAATAAAAGGTGGGTTTAGCGAGCGTGTACCTGGAAACCAGTTTTGGCCATACAGGCATTGCTCTTACCCAGTTGGGTAAGTCTTCAGGGGTAGTACCGCTTTAAGAACTTGCCGTTGATGGGCAGCATACATCTGTCACCTTCCATATTTAGGAGTGCGTATGCGCCATTAGAGAAAACCTTGTCGATGACGTAGGGTCCCTCCCATTTTGGCACAAATTTGCCTTTGGACTTGTGAGCGAAGACCATTGGTCTTTTTACCGCAAGAACCAAGTCACTCTTTTTGTAGGCGCGTTGCCTGACTTTTTTATCGAAAGATCCTGCCATGCGTGCTTGGTAAAGTTCAATGCTTTGTTGAGCTTCGAGCCGTCTCTCATCGAGATTGTCCAGCTCATGGAGTCGCAATTTGACATTGCTTTCTTGAGTCATGTCATTTTGCAAGGATACCCTTAAGGAAGGAATTTGTACTTCCAAGGGTACGACAGCTTCGCATCCGTAGACCAAGGAGAATGGTGTGCTATGGGTTGGTCCTCGAACGGTGGTTCGATAGGCCCACAAAGCTTCAGACATTTTGTCGCTCCAGTCTCTTTTATGACTAGAGACCATTTTTTTTGAGGATTTTGCAGAGTGTCTTGTTGAAAGCTTCTGCTAACCCGTTTGCTGCCGGATTGTATGGAGTCGAAGGACAGCTTTGGATTTTGTATTTGTCGCAGAACCTGTAGAATCGTTGATCCCGGAACTATGGTCCGTTATCATGGACGAATCTTTTGGGTATGCCGAAACGACAAATGATGTTGGTGTGCAGGAACTGAAGGACCGATGAGGTCTTCATTTTGTTAAACGCAAATGCTTCTGACCACTTAGAGAAATAATCCGTAGCGGCGAAGATGAAGCAATGACCTTTGCTCGAAGGGGGAGAAATAGGACCTATGATGTCCATACCCCAGGCTTCGAAAGGCCATGAGATCGCTGTAGGATGCAGCCATTCTGGAGGCATGTGAATGTAATCTCCATGAACTTGGCATTGTTGGCAGCGCTTAGCAAATTGCATTGCGTCAGCTACCATGGTAGGCCAGTAATATCCTAACCTTTTTATCTGATCATAGAGCTTAGGACCTGCCTGATGAGCTCCGGAAAGACCAGCATGAACTTCTTTGAGTGTTTCTTCAGCCTCTTGTTGTGACAAGCAGTATAGAAGTACTCCGTTGAAGGATTTCCTGTAAAGGATTTTTGAAGGAATATCCAAATGAAAGCTTGGGGTTCGCCTTTGGATGCTTACCCATTCTTTTGGATCTTCAGGTAGGATTCCGAACATAATGTAATCAATGAACGGATCCCTCCAGTCGCCGATTGAAGTTTGAAGGATTGAAATCCGACTTCCGACCACTTGGTGGGATTCAGCAACTGCTTGGTGTGTGTTAAGAGGAGGAAGGATTCTTCTTTCGCACACTGTGATTTGCATGTTTTCCCCTTCCTGGATTGCCATGGATGCGGCAATTCCAGCTAGGGCATCTGCACATATGTTTTCACCTCTACGAATGTGGGTGATGTGACAGATGTAAAACTTTTGCAGAAGCGACTGTGCTTTGTTGTAGTAAGGCAGTAAATCTGGCTTCCTGACTTCAAATTTCTGATTCATCTGGTTGACGATCAGTTGAGAGTCTCCAAAGACTTCCAGCATGGTGATACTGGATTCGATGGCGAGTTCCAATCCTAGGATCAGAGCTTGATATTCAGCTGCGTTATTTGTGCATGGTTCCAGTAGTGAGAAAGCGTGTGGAATCATATATTTGTCGGGGCTAACAAAGAGGATGCCAACTCCCAAGATCAGCTGTCTTTTTTCGTTTGTCCTGGTTGCACCGTCAAAGTACATGTCCCAGGAGGCACTTTGCGAGAAAGTCTCCACATTGTAGACTGGTTCGTCTGGGAGATCATCTCTGAGTGGAGAATCTTTAGGCAATGGATGCTCTGCGAGGAAGTCCGCTAGAGCTTGCCCTTTGATTGCCTTTTGTGGTACATACCTAATATCAAATTGTGACAGAAGGATGGACCATTTTGCCAGTCGAGCATTGAGAGAACCTGCCTTTGTGACAAGGACCTTCAAGAGGTTGACTCTCGAGACCAGGTATACTGTGTTGGAAAGCAAGTAGTGATGCAGCTTTTGTACGGCGAACATCACTGCAAGACATTCTTTTTCGACTGGAGAGTAGCGATGCTCTGCACCTACTAGCATGCGGCTGAGGTAATATAGAGCAGCTTCTTTTCTTTGATCATTTTCTTGCGCAAGCAGAGCTCCCAAAGAGTGATCAAGGGCTCTTGTGTACAAGATGAATGGTTTTCCAGTGGTAGGAGCAGCTAACACTGGAGGCTTTGTCAGGTATGACTTGATGTCTTGGAAAGCAGCTTCACAGTCAGCATCCCAAACAAAGTTTACACCTTTTTCCATCAATCGGGAGAATGGACGGCATTTCCCCGAAAGATTGGAGATGAACCGTCTGATGTAGGCCAATCTCCCTTGAAGCCCTTTGAGTTCTCTCAAGGTTCTTGGAGAGGGCATTTCTAGAATGGCTTTGACTTTTATGGGGTCAAGCTCTATTCCAGCTTTCCGAACTAGGAATCCGAGGAACTTACTCGACGAGACGCCGAAGAAGCATTTCAAAGGATTCATTCGCAGTTTGTGCTTGCGAAGCCGGAGGAAGACTTCTCGAAGGTCTTCGAGATGATCTTCTTTTCTTTTGCTTTTGACGGCGAGGTCATCGACGTAACATTCAACCGTCTTGTGCTGCATATCTTGGAATATTTTCATCATAGCCCTCTGATATGTGGCACCAGCATTTTTCATACCAAATGGCATGACAGTGTAGCAATACACCCCAAATGGGGTCCGAAAAGATGTATGTTTTTCATCTTCAGGATGCATCTTTATCTGATTGTAACCAGAGAAACCATCCATGAATGTCATTCGCTCGAATCCACAGGTATTATCAATCATTACCTCTGGTATGGGGAGTGGAAATTCATCTTTAGGGCATGCGCCATTCAGGTCTTTATAGTCAATACAGACCCTGATCTGCCCGTTCTTCTTTGTCACGGGGACAATGTTGGCCAACCATTCAGGATGTTGTTCCTCACGGATGAAGCCGACGCTTTTGAGTTTTTGAACTTCTTGTTCAATTTTATCCATCACATCTGGACGGAATCTTCTTTGGCCTTGCTTGACAGGCTTGATGTCTTCTTGAAGATTGAGTTGTGAACCGTTATTTTGGGGTCTAAGCCTGGCATTTCAGCGTAAGACCATGCAAAGCAATCAACGAACTCACGAAGAAAGGCGATATACTCGGGTAACTCATCATCCTTTATATTCTTGCTTATGAATACAGGACGTGGGTTATCTGGTGTTCCCAAGTCTATCTTTTGAACATGATCTTCTGTTGGAAGGTTCGAAGGTGGTTCCTCCACAATATTTTTGGAGGCTTCCAGCTCAACGAAACCTTCTGGGGTTTCAAAGGCATTTCCAGACCAAGGTTTTGTTCCTTTCCACGGGTCTTCTTCATCGGTAATTTTCCCAAGGCTTGCTATGAGATGATCCCAATCACCTGTTGAAACCGGATCGAAGTAGGCTACTTCTTTTGGAGATGAGGGTTCTTCTGGGTCAGAAGACCACACGTCTGTTCCATCGGACAACTCCTCTTCATTTTCGGAGAAATCGTGCCAATTGGATGAGCTTCCTGGATCTTTGTCAGGTGACTCTTCAAAGAGATATCCAGGGAGATCGATGTCTTCATGGACTTGAGATGTTGAGGCTTGGTCAGTATATTGACTTTTAAGCCTTTGTGTCAACTGTCTCAGGGGAGTGTCGGGATCATACCCTAACCCATGTGAAGACTTTTTTACATAGCCGTAGAGTCTCCAATCTTCCAGCTGGCTTTTGGTCAAGACGGGCCCCAATGGCGTGAGAATACCGCATCCTTCTCCCAAACCGACTGGGTTTTGAGCGTCATAGCCCATTTTCTTCATAATAGCTTGTGCCACAGAATTGTATAAGGATAGTTGAGGCATACCTTTATTTTGGAAAGGTTCAAGCATGGAGTTTGATGAAGAAGCATCCGATCTATGGAAGAAGATCGGCTTTTCCTTTGCTGAAGTTGCTGGAACAACGAAGGAAGCTGACGTAGGATATTCTATGTCAGAAGTTGTCTCCATTGGAGTGAGAGCAGGCTGAACTTGTTGAGTGTCAGCTTGGCTTGACGATGCGTCGTCTTCTGGCTCTGAATCCGAGTCCGTGTCTTGCATGATAGACACGAAAGAGACAACAAATTTGCCCCCAGGCTTTTGCTTTGCCTTTTTCACTTTAGTTGTGATGACCAAAGGCTTCGAAGGTTTGAGGGAGATGGTGAAGGGAGTTTGAATGCTCTCTTTGGATTTACCGGATGATTCGTTTTCTTTCGGCGATTGTTGAGGAGCCTTGCCTTTATCTTTCTGGAGATTTTCGGCAAAGGGTGCTGTGTGCTTCTCCTCTTCTTCTTTTTCATCTTCATACATCTGTGAGTCTGCGAAGTGGACTTCTTTACCTTTGAAGGGTTTTCTGTCCGCAAAGACTCGATGTATCATGCCGTTGTCGCCAACAAACTTGATGCATTGATGTAGAGTTGAAGGGACAACACCATTCTCGTGGATCCAAGGGCGTCCGAGAAGGATGTTGTAGCATGAAGGGGTTTTCATTGCATACACAGTGACCTCAGAAATAAGATCACCGATCTGCAATTTGAACCTGATTTTGCCGATAGGCCTTTGAGTACTCCCATCGTATCCAAAGATAGATACAGATGTGTGGCTCAGCTTGCTGGGTGGGATGCCCAACTCTTCAAGAGCCAATGTGGAGATGAGGTTGAGTGCAGAACCTGGGTCGATCTGAACTCTGTGCATAGGCATTTCCTTGATGTACCCTGTGAAGTACAGGGGTCGGTTATGCCTGGTTTCACCAAGTAGGAGGTCGTCCTTTGTGAAGGCGATGGTTGCACTGGCAGCTTTTTTAACCGAGAGGCATTCAATACATGATCCCTCAGTTTTCTTCTTTTCTCCCTTTGAGGAGGCTTCTGAGTTTTTGACCCGGTAATCCATTTCAATTTGGAGGACTTGCGGGGCATGTTTGTCGACATCCTCATTCAGCTTTTGTAATTCTGAGATGAGATTATCACGAGTGTGCGGAGACATTCGTAATAAATCTAGGATGTGCAGACGTGCAGGTATGTGCTTGAAGTGTTCAATCAAGTCATACTTGAAAGCCTTCTTAGGGCCTGCATGTTCATCATTGTTGCCACTAGGGGTGCTTACAACATCTTTTCCCGAAGGATTTACATATGTAAAGGAAGATTGGTTGTAATTTTTGTGGTAGTCCCGGCCAGAGCGGGTGCCTCTACCAACTTCGAGAGCTTCTTGAGAAGGGTCTTCGTTTGGAAGATTGTCTTCAGGATCAAGAGGCTGTCATTTTTCATTTGCTGAGGATGAATCAGCAGCAGAGTTGCCATCCTCAGTGATTGTGTTGCACGGAGCATTTTCCGGGAACAAGTCCTGAACAGCATCCAGCAACCTTTCTTCTTCGTTGACTAATTCATCATCCCAAGCATCAATAGCTGGGAATTCTTCAGTCAGGAAGGGTGTAAACTTTGAAGTCACAGTCTCAGGAGAAGAAACCTGAGGGGGTGTCATCTCAGTGAAAGTCACGTGAGACGAGGTGGCTTCAGAAGATACATTGCTAGGCGTCGCCGGAGTGTATGTGCTCTCATCAGACGATGCTTCGGAAGAGCTATAATCCCAAATTATCATATTACAGGAAGCTCTGATGGGAGACGTTGCCTGATCGGAGTCAGACTCATCCTCGGATGTAAGAGGATCGTCTATCCAGCAATTTTCTCCATTTTCAGGAGTTAAGGGAGAATGTACCTGGTGGTCTTCAGGGACTTCAGGCTCTGGGTTGCGAGGAGGCTCGTTGACGCGGTCTTGCTCTTGTTCTAGAGTAAGATGCTGCAAGATCCTTGCATATTCTTCAAGATCAGGCATGGGAGCCGGATCTTCTTCTTCATCAACTCTTTGTGGCTCAACATGGTTGATTCCCACTGGAGTAATGAGAGGTGCTGAGTCAGCAGCATTTTCTTGTACAGCCTCTTGGCCTTCTTCATCATCAGACCAGGATCCTTGTGGCTGTAGAGGATTATACCAGATTACTGGCATAAGATGAGACTCAGGAACCCATTCTTCATCGGAGAGATATTCTCCTGTTTCAAGGGACTCCTCCCACTCATCTGTGTAGTTGGATTCGAATCCATCATCGGTGTCGCTGGACTCATATCCATCAATGTAGAATCCAACTACCGAATTGCAAGAGTATGATGCCTCCTGCATGGCTTCTTTGAATTGAGGTGGCATGAAATCACTGAGAGTGAATTTTCTTACCCCCTTTGAAGTCTCTGGAAGGGATGTTTTTGTTGCCTCCGGTGAAGTGGTAGAGGAAGCCTCTGCCTTTTCTTTGACCTCTAGTTTTGGCTGGGTCTTCTCTTGCCGTTTGAGCTTGAGGAGATGCTTCCTAGCCTGCCTTCGCTGTTGAGCTGTAGGCTTTGTTTTCATGACCTCCCAATTTTCATCTTCTAGGAGATCGGGATGTACCCATATGGGTTGTCCGTCTGGTGTCGGGTAAGGAACCAGCTCCTCGGACGCTTGGATTGTGTTTATCACCTTGAAGGAAGTAATGATCTTTTTCTTCGGTGATTTTGATGTTTGTCCACATGCCACCATGTTGACGGAGGTAGACCCATAGTTTTTGTCAAAGGTGATGACTCCGTTATTCCACATCTCATTTATTTTGTCTCTCACAACGAAGCATTGATTGAGAGGATGCAAGATCATCTGGTGGTATGGACAGTACCGAGGATCGTTGGTTTTGCCAACATCACCCGGTCTTTTTGGTTCAGGCAAGGTGAGCTTGCCGTTTGCCATAAGAGCTCCGAAGATTTCATCAACGTCTTCATCAAACGGGTATTTCTTCTCTACTCGTTCTTTGAAGGCATCTGAGAATTCAGGTCTCTTACCCACAGCTTTGTTTTCAGCTTTCTTTGGTGGCTGAGGAGCTGACTTGGTCTGCACATTGAGGACCTCTTTTTTCTTCGGTTTAGAGGTTGCAATGGCGGTTGGCTCTTTTCTTGATGATTTCTGACTGTTGAGGTCTTTAATCACCGTTTCAGCTTCCATGGAAGCTTCTAGGAGTTCTCCCATGTTTTTTGATTTGTTGCCGATGATCATGGAGCGGATTCTAGCTCTCATATTGTTTCGGCAAATGTCAATTAGCGATGCTTGTGGCAATACATCAGAGCATTTGTTTGCCATTGCTTTCCACTTGTGAATGAAGTCATATGTTGATTCATTCTCCCCCTGTTTTAGGCTGCACAGCTGAGCCATAGTAGCGGGATGATCCTCACCTTTGAAGTGAGTCAGGAAGCGTGTCTCTAGCATGGCCCAGTTTTGGATTGAGTCCTCCGGCAGAGTGGAGTACCAATCGAAGGCCGTACCTTTTAGGGTACTTGCAAAGAGGCGGATCTTGAGTGCATCTTGATCCGCGATAGCTCCCGTCAGGATCTTGAAGTGGATGACGTGCTGTCTGGCTGATCCTTTCCCCGTATATGTTTGGAGAGTAGGATGCTTGAATTTGGTGGGGAACGGGACCGAGTCCATCCATAAGGGATATGGTGGCTTGATCCCATGCTCCTTGAGTATATCCTTTTCTTTTGCTTTGGCGAGGATACTGTATACGTCCTTTTTGGTAAGGGCGCGTGACTCATTTTCTTCTCCATTTACCTCATCGTCTTGATGATTCGGAGGAGGTTCATTGTTCGCCTGACTTTGGAAGGCGAGGAGAAGGTTTTCCATCAGAGTTTCAATCCTCTGCTGGCCTTGTTCCAACTGCTGGATGTGGGTGATCGCTTCTTCTGGAGGTGGATTGCGGGGTGGTGGCTCAGAATTTGTAGCCAAGACATTCATCCTTCGTGATTCGAACGAAGAAACTGTCCTGGTGACTGAGCTGGGGCTCATTCTTTTTGAAGAAGAGCTTGAGGAAGGATCACTCTGCTGTCCTTTGCTTGAAGGAGCAGGGGATTCTTCTGAATGTCTTCTTGTCCTGGAGACGCTGCGGGTCATCGGACGTCGGACATGGATTTTTGTTGCTGACTTTGGGCGCCTTCTGGTTTTTCCAACCATATGGACGGCAACAACTTGGTTGGGTCTTTCTTTTTCGACCCATTTGGGAGAGACTTGGAGTGTAGGAGGCTGGGTCCTTTGCTTCTTTAGTCTCTTTTGCCGGTATGACGCACGGCGGCATATACGACAAGTAATTTAAGCTTCGGTCAGCTCTGGCTGGGCTTTGACGATGAAGGATGTGCTCCCTCGGGCGCAGCAGCCGAGCCTGTTTTCTTTGTAGCTGGGCAAGGACAGGATGCGAACCCTGTCCTTCACCTGTTGCAGCGAAGCTTTGAATTTTTGGAGTTCGGCCCCCGTAGAGATGAAGGGTCGAACTGCAGGTTTGTAGGCCTTAGCAAGGGCTTGCAGAGGCCTTGTGATGCATGATCTGATCTTGGGCTTGTAGGAACAAGCCGGCTCATGCTGGTTTGACTTGAGAGTCAGGTTGGAGATGGGTCTCTCCTCTTTCATGTAAGCAAGAGGGTAGAACTGGTTCTCCTTGAGTGGGGCCAGGAATGCTGGCTTAGTGGATGTTTGGGACCTTCTTTGTTTTGGTGAAGGTCTTGGGGACCAAGTCTTGGGATAGACCTGGTTGCTTGCAGGTCGAGGCTTCGTGGGGGTGCCACGGGCTTCAGGCCTTCTGGTGCTCGCCTTTGGTGTCACGGTAGTGACACGTTGAGAGGCGATTTTCTGCTTCTTAGAGGGAGCAGTTTGTTCTTCGGGAAGTGGGAATGGTCCCAGCGTCCCAAAGACGATAGTCCGGGGAGTCAAGGTCGACCCGAAGTTCAGAGAGTTGCCGAGGGAGTTGGCGCTTCGGCAGCTGATGGGGCGCTTGTAGGTGCGCGTAGTTTGCTTCTGTTGAAGCATGAGTTGGTGCTTGTTTTCATCGAAAGTAATGGTTAGTGAAGCTGCCATTGTTAGTTTTCGAAAATTTCTGAAACAAGACCACATCCATTAGTAATCACAAGAATATAATGATCATAAATGGGAAGTTCTATGGTTTCGTCTTTTCAAATTGCTCGAGGGAGATGTCCCAAGCAATATGAGGAAGGCAAAACGCCATAGAGGGTACAATTGTTCTGATCGTAGGTATGGTAAGCCCAGAATGGGCATCCCAGTGACTGCTAGAAGCAATTGGGAACTTAAATTCGACTTATCGAGAAGCAAAGCTTGCTCGAGGTAAGAAGAATATAAAGTTGGAGTTACAGATGTGCCGGTCGCAATACAGTAGACCCCAAAAGGGCGTACTAGTACCGCTAGACACAAATGTTTTGAGACTGCATCCATGAGATGAGATTCTCTATTTTGAAAGGTCAAGATTGGATTCATCAAAGAGAGCAGATGGTATTCCAATCTGAACACGGGCTCAGCGATTTCCGCGAGCGCCAGTGCTCAGAAAGAAATGAACCATAATTTCTCGGATCTGAATCCAAAAATGACGAGTTTTTTGTTTTGAAAGGCCAAAATCGGGTTCATCAAAGAGAGCAAATGGTATTCCAATCTGAACACGGGCTCAGCGATTTCCGCGAGCGCCAGTGCTCAGAAAGAAATGAACCATAATTTCTCGGATCTGAATCCAAAAATGACGAGTTTTTTTTTGAAAGGCCAAAATCGGGTTCATCAAAGAGAGCAAAAGGCACTCCAATCTGAACACGGGCTCAGCGATTTCCGCGAGCGCCAGTGCTCAGAAAGGAGAAAACAAAGATTTCTCCAATCTAAACCCAAAATGACGGAAGTTTTTTTTTTTTTTTTTTTTTTGAAGATTTTTTTTTTAAAAAAAAATCTTTTTTATTTATTTATTTATTTATTTTATATATTTTTTTAAGATTTTTTTTTTGAAATTTTTTTTTGAAATTTTTATTTTTTAAAAGTTTTATTTTTTAAAAAATTTATTTAAAAGACGAGAGAGTACACATAGGCCTCCTAACCCGGTCTTATGAAATCTTGATTGATAGAATTGCCCCCAGGTAAGGGTAGGATTACTTAATGAACCCGTTTGGAGGACCCTTGCCTAGAACAGTCAAGCTGTCTCCACACTCTGGACAAGGCTTTTCTTGAATCAACCATGATCAAAGAACGCAGTTGGTTTAACCTTAGTGGTCTATGTCTTTTTTTTTATTTTTATATATATATATTTTTTTTTTATCTTTAATGAACTCATCGAAGAGAAACGATGGCCCAAAACCTTAGTCGAACAGGCTCAACATTTCTGCAAGCGCGATGAATGATAGGAACGGATCAAGGTTTCTCAATTTGAATTCAAAAATGAAAAATCTGATTTTTTTTTATTTTATATATATATATATTTTTTTTTAGATCTTTAATGAACTCATCGAAGAGAAACGATGGCCCAAAACCTTAGTCGAACAGGCTCAACATTTCTGCAAGCGCGATGAACGATAAGAACGGATCAAGGTTTCTCAATTTTGAATCCAAACTGAGAAATCTATTTTTTTTTTTTTGAAAAGAGAAAAAGTGGAAATGAATTCAAAGAATTAGAAATTTCCAAAAAATCTCATCTCATTTTTTTTTAGATGCGGAATCCAACATGGCCACCAATTATAAAGTAACCAAGGAATCGAGAAAAGAAATATAAGCATAGAGCAAAAGATATGATATGCAAATATTCTATTTCTAGCATCCTGTTCTTAAATGAACGGGTCCCACCGGGTGGAGCCAGCTTGATGGACCGCGCTCCTGCTCGGTTCCTACCGAGGTCGGCGGACGTGGGAGTCCGTTGGGTCCGACCCTTTCGTAACCGGGGGGAAAGGGCGTGCATCAACATTTTTGTTGTGTGGGTGTGCCAGATTTTCTATTTTACTTGGAATTGCAAGTGGTGATCCGGAGATCAACCTTCGCAAGCAAAAAGGAAATCAACTTCTTTCAAGTTTTACATTGCACATATATTTAAGAAAAGAGACATTTTCTTGGTTTGCCGTGAAAGGCGATTTTTTTGGCATTTATAGCCGATTTGGGCGTTTATAGCCGATTTTTGGCGTTTATAGCCGATTTTGGCGATTATAGCCGATTTATAATCCTTATCAATAATGAAAGACAAGAGTTGTGATTTTTGCCTCTTTAAAAAAATACAAACTACAATGAAAAGCAAGAAAAGGAGGATCTAACTTCTCAGGAGATTGTGGGGGACCCGTTCAGATTGACGGTCGCAAGCCATATGTGGGCTTCGCCACCATCCATGCAAATGAGAACAGAGGATGCTATTGATTCGCTTGGCTTGGCTATAACCTCAGGTTTTTAGAGAACAAAGACCAAAAGAAGGTCCTATGTCCAATAAAAAGCCGAGTAGACGGGCTTGAAAAGCCACATCTAAGCCATTGGAGGCAGGAGGAGAAGGCAAGGACCTTGGGGGGGGCGGGTACCCCCAAGGGACTTTTGTCACCTTGTAGTGGTGGCCGGTGTAGAACTTCCGCAGAGTTTTCTCTCTTTTCTTTCTTTGAATTTTTTTGCTTTGTCTGTGATTTTCTTTCTTCGATCTTCTCTCTCTCTGTTTTCTTCTTGGAGAGCTCTCCTATTTATAGGCTTTTAGGTAGCCATTTAGGAGGGTTTATGAGCCTTAATTGTCATAAAGCTACATAAAGGGAGGAGTTACAAAATTGAATTCTTTATTTTGTAACTCCTTTTTCTTGGCTTCTGATTGGCCGGAGGAGATTGAGGGCATTTAATCGCCTTTAATCGCCATGATGGGAGGAGTTTCGTGGGTTAAATGCCATGAATCTCTTGACTTGTAACTCCCAGATGCTTGCTTCTGATTGGTCCGTCCAAAGAAATGGATTAATGACTGTAATAAAGCTAGTCAATTAATCGCATTAAGTGGTCGCCGAGCATCTGAAGAGTCGCGGGCCGTGCCGCGTCTTTTGGGATTCTTCTGGTGATGATCATCGATGGATCTTCATGTAGATCGACATCAGATTGCCATGTAATTTCAGGTGTTTGTTGCCAACAGCGGGTCGGTGCCATCTGTCCTGTCGATTTCTCGATCGGTCGGGTAGAAAGCACACCTTTTTTTGGTTGACCGGGTGGCGATCAATATTGTTTTCGATACTCTTGATGATTGACCCGTGTTTTGGACGGATGTCGGAGGATTTGGTGTCTCAAAAGTATGAATTTTGGAAAATACCAGAGGCTGGGTGCTTCGAATCGCGAAAAAACGGTGAAAACCGGGGTTTCCGGGGCCTTCCCGGCGACCCCGGGCTCCAAGGTCGCCGGCGACCCTGGCCCAGGGTCGCAGGGGCCTGCGACCCTGGGGGGGTTTTCCCCCCTTTGTGTCCCGTTTTGTGTCCGTTTTTGCTGTTTTTCGATTCTTTCTTCTTCTGTATTTTTCCTTGACATTTTGACCATTTATTGGCCTGATTTCTTTGTAGGAAACCTGATGAGAATCCTTGCATTTTATTTTGCAAAGTTTCCAATTTCCTGAGAAAGCCGAAGACTTTGTCGCGCAGAGCTGCCGATTTTCCGTCAGAAGCGGAAACTGGGTCAAACGATGTTGGAATGACCTGAAATTTGGTGTGAAGCCTCCTGAGCAATAAATAAGACCAACCATAGGCTTTTTTTTTTGAGTTCTGATGCCGTTTGGGGTCCTATCACCAGTAGACTTGCTTTTGTCGCGATGAAGATGTCGCGGTTTGATGTGCGGTCAACCGATGTCCGATTGACTTGAAATTTGATAGGGAACCTATTGGAGTCATTTTAAGATGATCCATAGGCTCTGTCTTGGAAACCATGGTCCAGAAGAGCTTTGCCGCCGAGAGGCCTGATTTGGCTTCCGAGCGTCAAACTATGGTCAAATTTTGTCGAAATGACCTGAAATTTGACGTGTAGCCCTTTATAAGCATTTTGAAGCCGTCCATATCCTCTATCTGATGAGTAATGGCCTTGGTGGTTCTTGCCGCCGAGAGGCTTGATTTAGCTGTTCGAGGGTTGATGTAGGGTCAAACGTTGTCGGTTTGACTCGGAACTTGACGTGGAGCCTTTTGGAAGTATTTTGAGACCATCCATCGGCTCTGATCGAAGATTTGGTGTCTCCGATGCTTTTGCCGCCGAGAGCTCCTTTTTAGCTGTCGGAGAAGCGAAGTTAGACCAAATGATTTTGAAATGGCCCGAAACTTCTTGTGTACTCCTCTTTTGGCTGTCTTGAAGGATCTTGCAGTTTTTGTTTGATTCTGACAAGATTTGATTTTTGGAAGTAGCATTGCCTATTTATGGCAGGTTGCGACTTCATGTAGCTCTTTGGATCTTGAAGAGGCAAAGTGACATTTTTGGTGTCAACAACGCCTTTGGCGTATACAGACTCTGATTTCCAATCTGATAGAGATGCCAGAAAGTCTACTTCAGGATACATTTTTACTCTATCAGGAGGGGCTATATCATGGAGGAGTGTCAAGCAATCCTGTACTGCTGATTCTACCATGGAAGCAGAGTATGTGGCGGCATCGGAAGCTGCGAAGGAAGCAGTATGGCTCAGAAAATTCCTATTGGAATTAGGAGTTGTTCCTGCAGTGCAGAAATCGATTGTCATGTACTGCGACAACACTGGTGCTGTAGCACAGTGCAAAGAGCCAGGAATCACAAGAAAGGCAAGCACATTCAGAGAAAGTACCACTTGATCCGGGAATTCATTCATGATGGAGAAATAGTGGTGGAGCATATTGCTTCAGCGAATAACTTAGCTGACCCATTCACTAAGACTCTTACTGAGAAAGTCTTTACTTCTCATGTTGAGTCTATGGGTGTTAGGTTAGGAAGTAGTGATCTTTAGTGCAAGTGGGAGTTTGTTGGGATTGGTGTATGCCCTAAAGCCCACTAGCTGCACTCTCATCCTTTGTTACTGGATATTTACTGGTTATTTAATGGAATGACTCTTTTCTCTTTGAACATGTATATATGTATGGTTGTGTAAGGCCCATTGTTTCTAGTGAATGAATTAGGTGTGTAGTGCCTACACACAGGTAGGTCTGATTCATGGACACTGGAAACAACATATTTGTTCATAACTGAGAGATGGAGCTGGGCACTTCATCTTGGTATAAGTTATAGTGAGAGACTCTCCTGTATTCAGGGTGACTTACCTAAGTCATGGGAGGACTTTCCTGGATTTATCTCATTAGTGCATATGCAATGCATTGAACATGACCATGGTAGGTGTGATCTCTAAAATAGTACTATCACTGAGAGAGATCAAGTCACCTCATGCTACTGAGTGACCATTGCTCTTAATCTTGAGCATTTGTGGATGAACTGACGAAGTCAAGTTCTTGTGCTTTAATTCACTATGGGTGAGATTCTTTTCATGGGTCAACAGCTCTGTGTTTTGGGTACTCGGACTTGATCAGTTGGGACGTGCAGATGCAATAAAGAATCTATGCCATCTAATGATGGAATGATCATACCCTTAGAATTATCCGATTAATCATCAAAATCTAAGATCTTAGTATATGGATGTTCCATATGGATATTGAACTTGTGGCTCGCTCCCTGGACCAAGAGAATGATATCCGGATGATGATTAAGTTAAGGATATGAAGTTCTAAGGTTTAGATGTAATCGAGAAGGTTGATAGTACATTGGATAACCTGACTTGATTATGGATGTTACATAGAGGGGCATTCAGGTCATTACACTTAGTAGGTCGAAGACAACTGTCATTTTATGACGAGCTTATTATATTATATATTTGTCCCTGGAGTTCAACCATAACTCTTTAGTGGAATGAGTTAAGGTTAAAATGGTCTTAATGTTGCTATGGGTTTAGCATGGACATTTTGGTCATTTTGGGAGCCAATGGCAAATATGTCTTTTGGTCCCTTCTCTAGTCACTTTCCAAGATTGGCATGATTTCCTAAGTTGTTTAGATGACATATGGTTGAATTATTTTAGTGGAAAAATAATTTTGAGCTTAACTTCAAATAGGCCTTTGATGGCATACATGAATCTAATTCTAGATAAATTATTAGTGGGCCATGGTGTGCATTAGGATGTGGGACGTCCATAATGGGAATTCCATGGGTAAGGTTTCCAATTTTGAGTAGGTCTCTCTACTTGGAAGGTTGGACTCCTCTTTAAATTAGTATTCCTATAAGAAAGTTTCCTTTTTGAATTAGAAACTTAAATTAGTAAGTGTTGTGCAACTAGGACTACTAATTACCAAAGTTTGTGGGATGTTCCTTTAGTTTCCTTTTCTAATTAGAGTGTATCTAAAAGGAAATAAATCTTTAGATTATACTTTCCTTTTAGGACATCTCTGAGAATTAGAAGAGATAAATTTTTAGGAAAGCAATCCAAAAGTTTCTATAAAAGAGGAAACCCACCCCCTTGGATGTCCATCCCTATGCTACAAAAGGTTCCACACGTCCAGCCCCTTTTCTTCTTCATTGAAGAGAGTTTGTGGTTTGAGATTTTTCCATAGAAAAAGGTTCTCAAATCCCATCTAGAAATCTAGATTAAGATCCCACCATCTTAGCCAATCAGATTTGGAAGTGAGATAGAGAAGAAGATCAAAAGCAACTCTACTGCAGAAAATTCCAGCAAGTTGTTTGCTAATTGCAAGTCTGAGTTCGGCCCTTTGGATCTATTATTTCAGAGATTCGAAGTCTACAAATCTTCAAGGTAATAGTCTTCATGAATCTCCTTTAATTATACACTTATTGGTCATGAATTCATGGAGTTATTAAGCGATCAACATGGCTGATTTATGCTGCCAAGATCAAATTTATTAAAACCTATTTTGATAAAAATCAGCCATGGACGTCCTTCCTTAGTGAAGTTCAGATCTGAATCACAGTTTCTTTCAGAGGGAGGATGTACCTGATGGTCTTCAGGGACTTCCGGCTCTGGATTGCGAGGAGGCTCGTTGACGCGATCTTGCTCTTGGTCGTCTTCATTATCAGACCAGGATCCAGAGCCTCTTGGTCGTCTTCATTATCAGACCAGGATCCTTGTGGCTATAGGGGGTTATACTAGATTTCTGCCATAAGATGAGTCTCAAGAACCCATTCTTCATCGGAGAGATATTCTCCTGTTTCAAGGGACTCCTCCCACTCGTCGGTGTAGATGGATTCGAATCCATCATCGGTGTCGCTGGACTCGTATCCATCAATGGAGAATCCAACTACCGAATTGTAAGAGTATGATGCCCCCTGCGTAGCTTCTTTGAATTGAGGTGGCATGAAATCACTGAGAGTGAATTTTCTTACCCTCTTTGAAGTCTCTGGAAGGGACATTTTTGTTGCCTCCAGTGAAGTGGTAGAGGAGGACTCTGCCTTTTCTTGGACTTCTTGTTTTGGCTAGGTCTTCTCTTGCCGTTTGAACTTGAGGATATGTTTCCTAGCCTGCCTTCGCTGTTGAGCTGTAGGCTTTGTTTTCATGACCTCCCAATTTTCATCTTCTAGGAGATCGGGATGTACCCATATGGGTTGTCCGTCTGGTGTCTGTTGGATACCGCGATCACTGAGAGGGGGGGGGGGGGTGAATCAGTGATTTCTAAAAACAGGTCCAATTCAACAACAAAACAAGTCAAATCACACAATGACACCAGATTTAACGTGGTTCACCGAAAGGCTACGTCCACGGTTCAAAGACTGTCCGAACACCAATCCGGGACAGATCTGAATCTTATTTAGTCGCACCAACGACAAAGAGCACCAACCCTTAGTTTCAGATAGCACCAACTATCTAGGAAGCACCTACTCCCTTGAGTTTCAGATAGCACCAACTATCTAGGAAGCACCGACTCCCTTTACAATTTATCTGCACCCACAGATAGGATCACCAAACCCCAGACACAAGCACCAACTTGATGTTCTACAGAACAAGAATAGAAACCCTTTTCTATAAGCTTCCCCTCTACAATCTCTCTCTCTCAATCCCTTACAAATTGAAATTAAAGCATAAAAGAGAGACACTTAACTCATGGACGAATCACCATCTTCTAGAGCATAATCTCGTCCACAATTGCTGTAGAAAGATGCAGCACAACAGCACACAGCAACAGCACCAGCACACAGCACACTCTTCTCTCTTCTCTTCTCTCTCTTCTCTTCTCTTCTGGTGTCTCTTCTTGGTGTCTTTATGAACGACCCAAGCATGCCTTTATATAGGTTTTAATAACCCTTAATTGTATTCAAAACGGGCTACAATTCGTTTAGAAAGATTCCCAAACGAAATAGATAACTGTGCTGAATTTTCGTGCTCAACTTCTAATTCTGCGCAACTCTGGTTCCCGTGCTCGGTCGACATCCTGGCTTGCTCGGTCGACCGAAGACACTGACTGGAAAACAGACAATTTCGAGCTCGGTCGACATCCTGAGGGCTCGGTCGACCGAAGACACACTGTGTCACGAAAATAACTGAGAGCTACCAAAATCTGTTTTCTGCAGGTTTCTTCTTTCTCGGTCGACCGCATGAAGAGCCCGGTCGACCGCGTGCTCTGCTTTAGGAATTCTGAATTCCTGACTTTTTCAATTCTGTTTCTAATTCTGATTTCTTCTTTTAAGCTCTATCAACACCAATCTATTAACATCACGTTTGTGACAATGTGTTGACAAGAATTCCAACTCAAATCCATACTTGAGATGCTAACTTCTTCAAATTCTTCAAAAGACTTTCAGGTCATCTCAAATTCATCTCAAATTCCAACAATCTCCCCCTTTGGAATTGTTGGCAACACTATTGGAACTTCAACACTTTCAACTCCAGCTTGCAGCTCTTCCAAGTTCTTTTCAACACTTACTTGGAACCAATTCTGAAATTCTGAAATAACAACCATGCACTGTCAACAATCTCCCCCTAGCTTTCATAGCATAACATCTCTCCTTGCTATCATAGCATAACATCTCTCCTTGCTATCGTAGCATAACATCTCTCCTTGCTATCGTAGCATAACATCTCTCCCCCTTTGACAACAAGTCCAAAGGGACCAAACCGAGGAGCGAATAGGATATTCAATGAATGCATTGCTCCCCCTTTCAAGCACAACTCCTACGGTTTAGGAGAGTGAGTAACTCCTAACTTTTTCCGGAGATACTCGAAGACTTCCTTTGGCAGAGGTTTCGTGAAAATATCAGCCACTTGCTTAGTTGTTGGAACATACTCCAACTTGACCTCTCCATCAGCAACTTTATCTTTAAGAAAATGATAACGAATTGCTACATGCTTTGTTCTAGAGTGCTGAACAGGATTCTTGGAGATTGACATCTCAAATTCTTTCTTCATCTCTTCAGCAAAATTCCTGCACATCTCCTCATGCATAGCTTTCAACCAACTTTTATCGAGACTGGCTTCAGCCACAGTCTTGGGTTCAATGGTGGACATAAGTGAGTAATTGCTAACTACACTTTGTCTAGTTTGAACGCCTGCCTTAGGATCTCCAATGATTTGATCCTTAGGGTGTTGCTCTACCCAAGTGCTGTGCTTCTTAGGTGTAGTATCTTCTGAGTCATCCTTTGATTTCTCAGAATCATTAGATTCAGCCATCTCATCATCAATCTCACTCGAGTCCTCATAAACTGGACTGTCATAATGAGTTCCATTCTTTGGTTCAATATTCTCATCTATTCTTACATCAGCACTTTCTATGATTTTTCTGGTTTCTTTTGTTAAGACACCTATATGCCTTGCTAGTAGAGGAGTAACCCAGAAATATACCTTCGTCAGCTCTTTCTTCAAATTTGCCCGGATTTTGTTCGAGCCGCTTGATGTAACACTTGCTGCCGAAGACTTTGAAGTGCTTGACTGTTGCTTTTCTTCCAAACCATAGCTCATAGGGAGTTTTGTCTTCATGTGGCCTGATCAAGCATCGGTTTTTGAATGTATACAGCCGTATGAATTGCCTCTTTCCAATACTTGTCAGCCATCTTGCTTTCACTTAGCATCGTACGAGCATCTCTTGTACGGTGCGATTCTTCCGTTCCACAACTCCATTTTGCTGTGGAGTTCTAGCGGCTGAGTACTGTCTTTGAATGCCATGATGTTCACAATATTTAGTGAACTCTTCAGATGTGAACTCGCCTCCACGATCAGACCTTAAGATCTTGATACGTTTTTCCAATTGATTTTCAACCTGTGCTTTAAACACTTTAAAACGATCAAGTGCTTGATGCTTATGCTTAAGAAACAATACCCATGTCATACGAGTATAATCATCAATGCATAACATGAAATACTTATCTCCATTGGTGCTTTGAGTTCGCATCGGTCCACAGAGATCAGTGTGCACTAGCTCAAGAGGTTTCTTGGAATGATGCTCCTTTGACTTGAACATAACCCTCGTTTGCTTTCCCTTTTGGCAAGAGTCGCAAATGGGATTGGAAGGCTTTTCAACTTTAGACATGCCTCTTACAGCCTTTGAATTGCAAATCTTTGACATGTTATCAAAGCTTAGATGCCAAGGCTTTTGTGCCACAACCAACTTTCCTCTGTCCGACTCATCAAGCAGGTCTTTTCAGCTCCATCTGACAATGTATAGAGATTTCCAGCAGTTCTTGATCCAGTTGCCACTGTTTTCCCGTTGCTACTCTTCTTGATGGCAAACCCATTCTTTGTGAAGATAACTTCGTGACCCTTGTCACAGATCTGGCTCACACTAAGCAGGTTGTGTCTCAATCCAGACACATATAAGACTTCTTCAGATCTGATCTTGTTTGCCATAAGCTGAATAACACCTTTTCCGCAGATTTTGGCACCATCATTGTTGCCAAACTTCACTGAACCGCCTTCATAGTGCTGTAATTTGATGAATTTCTCTTTATCACCAGTCATATGGCTTGAACAACCACTATCAAGGACCCATGGTGCTGTCTTCTTTTGTGCATTGAATGCCGTTGCACAATGAGAGATTCTTTGGAATTTCCTTCCCTTTTCTTTGCCCTCCATGCCTTAACTAACTTGGGTTTCTTTTCAACCTGAAATTGGTTAGCTATAGGCAACCTACAATCCCTAGCCAAGTGTCCATAATTATGACATATATAGCACTCAATTTTGTGGCTACTTAGGATTGAAAAAGGATTCCTAGTCACAAATGGACTGTTTCTTACATAGAATCTGCAATCAGCTCTTTTATGTCCAAACATATTACAATGAAAGCAATAACCATAGAATTTGTATCTTCTTTGTGGCTGGTTAGTCTTCATTACCTTTCTAACAGGAATGGACTCCTTTCTAGGTTGAGTGGGCTTCATAGTGTTAGAAGGTGCAGTGACTTGCTTCACAAACTTTTTCTTTTCAGGAGGTGCAATCTTAGAGGATTCTCCTTTCTCAAATCCTAGACCAAATCTGAAGTGGGCTGGTCTTTGAACTTTCAGTAGTTCATTGAGTTTCATAGTCCCTTCAATCGCTTGGAGCGCTTTGAGTTTTTTGCTATTTTCCAAATTTTCAGCCTTTGCTCTAGCGATCTCAGTTTCAAGTTTCATAGCCTCTTCCTTTTTGATACTTATTTGGTTTTCAAGGACTTCTACCATTCTTTTATATTCCTCTACTTGAGTTTTCAAAGCAATAATAGAACTTTCAGATTCATGGAGAAGTTTCAGATTTTTCTTACTTGATTTGCGTTCCATGCTTAGCTCCTCAAGTGCGGCTATGAGTTCCTCTTCAAGATTGACTTCAGCCTCCTCATCCTCTTCCGGATCTAGCTCTTCTTCTTCTTCAACAGTGACCATGAAGAGAGCTTCGGTTGATTCATCATCGTCTGAAGTTTCAGACGTGCTGTCATCTTGTTGACATAGAAAGTTCTTAGTTTTGCCCCTTTTTCTGAAATTTCTCTTTCCTTTACTCTTTTCAGCATAAGAGTCATTATCATTGTCTTCTTTTAGGGGACACTTCGCAGCAAAGTGACCAATACCTCCACAATTGAAGCATTTAAAGGGTAGCTTCCCTTTGTACTTTCCATTGCTTCCTTTCTTCAACTTTCTAACAAATTGAGCCTCAAGCTCATCATCATCAGAATCAATATCATGACCAGCAGTCTCTTTTGCCTTTTTCTGAACTTTGAAGGCCGCTTCTTTATCAGATGAAGATGTTTTTCCTATGCGCATCTCATAGGCAGTTAGAGAACCATGTAATTCATCCATGGAAAATGCATTCAGATCTTTGGCTTCTTCAATGGCTGAGACTTTTGAATCAAACCGGGGAAGAAGAGATCTTAGAACCTTTTTGACGATGACCGGCTCTTTAATCTCCTCCCCTAGTCCACGAATGTCATTCGTGACTTCATTCACTCGTTGCATATACGAGTCAACATTCTCGCTTTCCTCCATGCGAAGAGATTCAAATGAGAGCGATGAGTTTGCAATTTGGCTTCTTTAATCTTCTCATCACCTTCATGTATGCTTTGCAACTTGTCCCAAATTTCCTTGGCTGTTTTGCATGCAATTACTTTGACAAGCTCGCTGTCCACAAGGCCACTAAAGAGTGCATTCTGCGCCTTGGAGTCGTTCTCTGCCAACTTCTTCGATGCTGTATCATTGGGTACAGTGGCAGCATTGTAACCGGCTCTGACAGCCTCCCAAACATCATAGCCAAGAGATTTGATGAAGGCTTGCATCCTAATCTTCCAGAAAGAGTAATTAGAACCATCAAACAGAGGTGCTTTCATATTCCCTGTATTGACTGCCATGTGATTTGACAAGAGATCACCCTTAGCGTATTAAACTGATCAAGGGAACCTCGCTCTGATACCAATTGTTGGATACCGCGATCACTGAGAGGGGGGGGTGAATCAGTGATTTCTAAAAACAGGTCCAATTCAACAACAAAACAAGTCAAATCACACAATGACACCAGATTTAACGTGGTTCACCGAAAGGCTACGTCCACGGTTCAAACACTGTCCGAACACCAATCCGGGACAGATCTGAATCTTATTTAGTCGCACCAACGACAAAGAGCACCAACCCTTAGTTTCAGATAGCACCAACTATCTAGGAAGCACCTACTCCCTTGAGTTTCAGATAGCACCAACTATCTAGGAAGCACCGACTCCCTTTACAATTTATCTGCACCCACAGATAGGATCACCAAACCCCAGACACCAAGCACCAACTTGATGTTCTACAGAACAAGAATAGAAACCCTTTTCTATAGACCTTCCCCTCTACAATCTCTCTCTCTCAATCCCTTACAAATTGAAATTAAAGCATAAAAGAGAGACACTTAACTCATGGACGAATCACCATCTTCTAGAGCATAATCTCGTCCACAATTGCTGTAGAAAGATGCAGCACAACAGCACACAGCAACAGCACCAGCACACAGCACACTCTTCTCTCTTCTCTTCTCTCTTTTCTCTTCTCTTCTGGTGTCTCTTCTTGGTGTCTTTATGAACGACCCAAGCATGCCTTTATATAGGTTTTAATAACCCTTAATTGTATTCAAAACGGGCTACAATTCGTTTAGAAAGATTCCCAAACGAAATAGATAACTGTGCTGAATTTTCGTGCTCAACTTCTAATTCTGCGCAACTCTGGTTCCCGTGCTCGGTCGACATCCTGGCTTGCTCGGTCGACCGAAGACACTGACTGGAAAACAGACAATTTCGAGCTCGGTCGACATCCTGAGGGCTCGGTCGACCGAAGACACACTGTGTCACGAAAATAACTGAGAGCTACCAAAATCTGTTTTCTGCAGGTTTCTTCTTTCTCGGTCGACCGCATGAAGAGCCCGGTCGACCGCGTGCTCTGCTTTAGGAATTCTGAATTCCTGACTTTTTCAATTCTGTTTCTAATTCTGATTTCTTCTTTTAAGCTCTATCAACACCAATCTATTAACATCACGTTTGTGACAATGTGTTGACAAGAATTCCAACTCAAATCCATACTTGAGATGCTAACTTCTTCAAATTCTTCAAAAGACTTTCAGGTCATCTCAAATTCATCTCAAATTCCAACAGTGTCGGGTAAGGAACCAGCTCCTCGGACGCTTGGATTGTGTTTATCACCTTGAAGGAAGTAATGATCTTTTTCTTCGGTGATTTTGATGTTTGTCCACATGCCACCATGTTGACGGAGGCAGACCCATAGTTTTTGTCAAAGGTGATGACTTCGTTCTTCCACATCTCGTTTATTTTCTCTCTCACAACGAAGCATTTATTGAGAGGATGCGAGATCATCTGGTGGTATGGACAGTACCGAGGATCCTTGGTTTTGCCAACATCACTTAGTCTTTTGGGTTCAGGCAAAGTGAGCTTGCCGTTTGCCATAAGAGCCCCGAAGATTTCATCAACATCTTCATCGAATGGGTATTTCTTTTCTACTCGCTCTTTGAAGGCATCTGAGAGTTCAGGTCTCTTACCAGTAGCTTTGTTTTCAGCTTTCTTTGGTGGCTGAGGAGCTGACTTGGTCTGCACATTGAGGACTTCTTTCTTCTTTGGTTTAGAGGTTGCAATGGCGGTTGGCTCTTTTCTTGATGATTTCTGACTGTTGAGGTCTTCAATCACTGTTTCAGCTTCCATGGAAGCTTCTAGGAGTTCTCCCAGGTTCTTTGATTTGTTGCCGATGATCATGGATCGGATTCTAGCTCTCATGTTGTTTCGGCAGATGTCGACTAGCGACGCTTGTGGCAATACATCAGAGCATTCGTATGCCATTGCTTTCCACTTATGAATGAAGTCATATGTTGACTCATTCTCCCCCTGTTTTAGGCTGCACAACTGAGCCATAGTAGCGGGATGATCCTCACCTTTGAAGTGAGTCAGGAAGCGTGTCTCTAGCATGGCCCAATTTTGGATGGAGTCCTCCGGCAGAGTAGAGTACCAATCGAAGGCCGTACCTTTTAGGGTACTTGCAAAGAGGCGGATCTTGAGTGCATCTTGATCCGCGATAGCTCCCGTCAAGATCTTGAAGTGGATGACGTGCTGTCTGGCTGATCCTTTCCCCGTATATGTTTGGAGAGTAGGATGCTTGAATTTTGTGGGGAACGGGACCGAGTCCATACATAAGGGATATGGTGGCTTGATCCCATGCTCGTTGAGTATATCCTCTTCTTTTGCTTTTGCGAGGATACCGTCTACGTCCTTTTTGGTAAGGGCGCGTGACTCATTTTCTTCTCTATTTACCTCATCGTCTTGATGATTGGGAGGAGGTTCATTGTTCGCCTGATTTTGGAAGGCGAGGAGAAGGTTTTCCATCAGAGTCTCAATCCTTTGTTGGCCTTGTTCCAACTGTTGAATGCGTGTGATCGCATCATCTTGAGGTGGATTGCGGGGTGGTGACTCAGAATTTGTAGCCAGGACGTTCATCCTTCGGGATTCGAACGAAGAAACTATCCTGGTGACTGAGCTGGGGCTCATTCTTTTTTATGAAGAGCTTGAGGAAGGATCACTTTACCGTCCTTTGCTTGAAGGAGCAGGGGATTCTTCTGAATGTCTTCTTGTCTTGCAGACGCTGCGGGTCATCGGACGTCGGACATGGATTTTGGATGCTGACTTTTGGCGTCTTCTGGTTTTTCCAACCATACGGACAGTAGCAACTTGGTTGGGTCTTTCTTTTTCAAACCATTTGGGAGAGACTTGAAGTGTAGGAGGCTGGGTCCTTTGCTTCTCTAGTCTCTTTTGTTGATACGACGCGCGGCGGCATATACGACAAGCAATTTGATCTTCAGTCAGCTCTGGCTGGGCTTTGACAATGAAGGATGTGCTCCCTAAGGTGCAGCAGCCGAGCCTGTCTTCTTTGTAGCTGGGCAAGGACAGGATGCGAACCCTGTCCTTCGCCTGGTGCAGCGAAGCTTTTTGAATTTTTGGAGTTCGGCCCCTGTAGAGATGAAGGGTCGAACTGCAGGTTTGTAGGCCTTAGCAAGGGCTTGTAGAGGCCTTGTGATGCATGATCTGATCTTGGGCTTGTAGGAACAAGCCGGCTCACGCTGGTTTGACTTGAGAGTCAGGTTGGAGATGGGTCTCTCCTCTTTCTTGTAAGCAAGAGGGTAGAACTGGTTCTCCTTGAGTGGGGCCAGGAATGCTGACTTAGTGGATGTTTGGGACCTTCTTTGTTTTGGTGAAGGTCTTGGGGACCAAGTCTTGGGATAGACCTGGTCGATTGCTGGTCGAGGCTTCGTGGGGGTGCCACGGGCTTCGGGCCTTCTAGTGCTCGCCTTTGGTGTCACGGTAGTGACACGTTGAGAGGCGAGTTTCTGCTTCTTCGAAGGAGCAGTTTGTTCTTCGGGAAGTGGGAATGGTCCCAGCGTCCCAAAGACGATAGTCCGGGGAGTCGAGGTCGACCCGGAGTTCAGAGAGTTGCCGAGGGAGTTGACGCTTCGGCAGCTGATGGGGCGCCTGTAGGTGCGCGTTGTTTGCTTCTGTTGAAGCATGAGCTGGTGCTTGTTCTCATCGAAGGTAATGGTTAGTGAAGCTGCCATTGTCAGTTTTCGAAAAGTTTCTGAAATAAGACCACATCCATTAGTAATCACAAGAATAAAATGATCATAAATGGGAAGTTCTGTGGTTTTGTCTTTTCAAATCGCTCGAGGGAGATGACCCAAGCAATATGAAGAAGGCAGAACGCCATAGAGAGTACAATTGTTCTGATCGCAGGTATGGTAAGCTCAAAATGAGCGTCCCAGTGACTGCTAGAAGCAATTGTAAACTTAAATTCGAGTTATCGAGAAACAGAGCTTGCTCGATGTAAGAAGAATATAAGTTTGGAGTTACAAATGTGCCGGTCGCGAATACAGTAGACCCTGAAAGGGCGTACTAGTACCGCTATACACAAATGTTTTGAGACCGCATCTATGAGATGAGATTCTCTGTTTTGAAAGGTCAAGATTGGATTCATCAAAGAGAGCAGATGGTATTCCGATCCAAAGACGGTCTCAGCGATTTCCGTGAGCGCCAGTACTCAGAAGGAAATGAACCATAATTTCTTGGATCTGAATCCAAAAATGACGAGTTTTTTTTTTTTTTTTTTGAAAATCCAAGATCGGGTTCATCAAAGAGAGCAAAAGGCATTCCAATTTGAACACGGGCTCAGCGATTTCCGCGAGCGCCAGTGCTCAGAAAGGAGGAGACCAAAATTTCTCCAATCTCAACCCAAAATGGCAAAAAGTTTTTTTTTTGGAGAAGATATTTTTTTAAAAAAAATCTCTTTTCTTTTAAGATTTTTTTTTTAAAAAATCTTTTTTTATTTATTTATTTTTTAAGATTTTTTTTTTGAAAGTTTTTTATTTTTTATTTTTTTATTTTAAAATTTTTATTTTAAAGTTTTTATTTTAAATTTTTTATTTTGATTTTTTTTTATTTAAAAGACGAGAGAGTACACATAGGCCTCCTAACCCGGTCTTATGAAATCTCGATTGATAGAATTGCCCCCAGGTAAGGGTAGGATTACTTAATGAACCCATTTGGAGGACCCACGCCTAGAACAGTCAAGCTGTCTCCACACTCTGGACATGGCTTTTCTTGAATCAACCGTGATCAAAGAACGCAGTTGGTTTAACCTTAGTGATCTATGTCTTTTTTTTGTTTATATTTATTTGTTTTTTTTTAAATTTAATGAACTCATCGAAAAGAAACGATGGCCCTTTCCACAATTCGAACCGGCTCAACGATTTCCGCGAGCACAGAGACGAAACGAAAAGGATCAAAGTTTCTCAATTTTGAATCCAAAATGAAAAATCTGATTTTTTTTTGTTGTTTTTTGTTTTTTTCACTTTTTTTTCTTTTTAGATTTTTAATGAACTCATCGAAGAAAAACAATGGCCATTTCCACAATTCGAATCAGCTCAACGATTTCCGCGAGCACAGAGACGAAATGGAAAGGATCAAAGTTTCTCAATTTTGAATCCAAACTAAGAAATCTGATTTTTTGATTTTTTTTTTCTAATTTCTAATGAACTCATCAAAGAAAAACAATGGCCATTTCCACAATTCGAACCGGCTCAACGATTTCCGTGAGGACAGAGACGAAACGGAAAGGATCAAAGTTTCTCAATTTTGAATCCAAACTAAGAAATTTGATTTTTTATTTTTTTTGTTTTTTTTTTTGAAAAGAGAAAGAGTGGAAATAAACTCAAAGAATTAGAAATTTCCAAAAAATCTCATCTTATTTTTTTTAGATGCGGAATTCAACATAGGACACCAATTAGAAAGTAGCCAAGGAACCGAGAAAAGAAATATGAGCATAGAGCAAAAGATATGAAATGCAAATATTTCATTTCTAGCATCGTGTTCTCAAATGAACGAGTCCCACCGGGTGGAGCCAGCTTGATGGGCAGTGCATCTATCGCTCGATTCTACCGAGGTCGGCGGACGTGGGAGTCCGTTTGGGTCTGACCTTTTCGTAACCGGGGGGCAGAGGCGTGCATCAACATTTCTTTTGTGTGGGTGTGCCAGATTTTCTATTTTACTTGGAATTGCAAGTAATGATCCGGAGATCAACCTTCGCAAGTAAAAAGGAAATCAACTTCTTTCATGTTTTCCATTGCACATAAATTTAGGAAAAGAGACATTTTTCTTGGTTTGCCGTGAAAAACGATTTTTTTGGCATTTATAGCCGATTTTGGCGTTTATAGCCGATTTTTGGCGTTTATAGCCGATTTACAATTCTTATCAATAATGAAAGACAAGAGTTGTGATTTTTGTCTCTTTTGAAAAAATACAAACTACAATGAAAAGAAAGAAAAGGAGAATCTAACTTCTCAGGAGATTGTGGGGGACTCGTTCAGATTGACGGTCGCAAGCCATATGTGGGCTTCGCCATCATCCATGCAGATGACAATAGAGGATGCTCTTGATTCGCTTGGCTTGGCTATAACCTCAGATTTTTAGAGGACAAAGACCAAAAGGAGGTCCTATGTCCAATAAAAAACTAAGTAGACGGGCTGAAAAGCCACGTCTAAGCCATTGGAGGCAGAAGGAGAAGGCAAGGACCTTGGGGGGGGGGGGTACCCCCTAAGGGGCTTTTGTCACCTTGTAGCGGTGGTCGGTGTAAAATTTCCACAGAGTTTTATCTCTTTCTTTCTCTGGATTTCTGTGCTTTTTTCTGATCTGGGATCTGTCTTGTTTTTCCGATCTGGATTCCTCTGGAGTGCTCTCCTATTTATAGGCTCCTGGTAGCCATTTAGGAGAGTTTATGGGCTTTTATTGTCATTAAGCTGCATGATGGGAGGAGTTACAGGATTTAATTCCTTTATTTTGTAACTCCTTTTTCTTGGCTTCTGATTGGCCGGAGGAGATTGAGGGCATTCAATCGCCTTTAATCACCATGATGGGAGGAGTTTCACGTTTTAAATGTCATGAAACTCTTGACTTGTAACTCCCGAATGCTTGCTTTTGATTGGGCCATCCAAAGAAATGGATTAATGACTGTAATAAAGCTAGTCAATTAATCGCATTAAGTGGTCGCCGAGCAGTTGAAGAGTCGCGGGCCATGCCGCGTCTTTTATGATTCTTCTGGTGATGATTATCGATGGATCTTCATGTAGATAGACATCGGATGACCATGCAACTTCACGTATTGGTTGCCAACAGCGGGTCGGTACCATCTGTCCTGTCGATTTCTCGATCGGTCGGGTAGAAAGCACACTTTTTTGGTTGACCGGTTGGCGATCAATGTTGATTTTGATACTCTTGATGATTGACCCGTGATTTTGAAGATGTCAAAGGATTTGGCATCTCAAAAGTATGAATTTTCGAAAATCCTAGAGGTCGGACGCTCCGAATCGCTAAAAAAGGGCGAAAAACTGAGTTTCCAGGGGCCCTCCCGGCGATCCCGGGCTCCAGGGTCACCGGACACCCTGGGCCAGGGTCGTAGGGGTTTGCGACCCTGGAGGGGTTTTCCCCCTTTTTGCATCCATTTTTGCTGTTTTTCGATTCTTTTTTCTTCTGTATTTTTTCTTGACATTTTGATCATTTATTGGCCTGATTTCCCTATAGAAAACCTGATGAGAATCCTTGCATTTTGGTTTGCAAAGTTTCTAATTTTCCGAGAAACCGAAGACTTTGTCGCGCACAGCTGCTGATTTTCCGTCAGAAGCTGAAACTGGGTCAAACGATGTCAGAATGACCTGAAATTTGGGGTGAAGCCTCCTGAGCAATAATTATGACCAACCATAGGCTTTCGTTTGAGTTTTGAAGCCGTTTGGGGTCCTATCACCAGTAGACTTGTTTTTATCGCGATGAAGATGTCGCGGCTTGATGTGCGGTCAACCGATGTCCGATTGACTTGAAATTTGACAGGGAACCTATTGGAGTCATTTTAAGATGACCCATAGGCTCTGTCTTGGAAACCATGGTCCCGTGGAGCTTCACCGCTGAGAGACCTTATTTGGCTTCCGAGCGTCAAAGTCTGGTCAAATGTTGTCGAAATGACCTGAAATTTGACGTGTAGCCCTTTGTAAGCATTTTGAAGCCATCCATGTGCTCTATTTGATGAGTGATGGCCTCAGTGGTTCTCGCCGCCGAGAGGCTTGATTTAGCTGTTCGAGGGTTGATGTAGGGTCAAACGTTGTCGGTTTGACTCGGAACTTGACGTGGAGCCTTTTGGATGTATTTTGAGACCATCCATCGGCTCTAATTGAAGATTTGGTGTCTCCGATACTTTCGCCGCCGGGAGCTCCTTTTCAGCTGCCGAAGAAGCAAAGTTTCGGCCAAATGATTTCGAAATGGCCCGAAACTTCTTGTGCACTCCTCTTTTGTCTGTCTTGAAGCATCTTGCTGTTTTTGTTTGATTCTGACAAGATTTGATTTTTGGAAGTAGCATTGCCTATTTATGGCAGGTTGCGACTTCATGCAGCTTTTTGGGTCTTGAAGAGGCAAAGTGACATTTTTGGTGTCAACATCAATTAACTTGTAACTCCTAGATGCTTGCTTCTGATTGGCCCGTCCAAAGAAATGGATTAATGACTGTAATAAAGCTAGTCAATTAATCGCATTAAGTGGTTGCCGAGCAGTTGAAGAGTCGCGGGCCGTGCCGCATCTTTTGGGATTCTTCTGGCGATTATCATCGATGGATCTTCATGTAGATCGACATCGGATGACCATGTAACTTTAGGTATTGGTTGCCAACAGCGGGTCGGTGCCATCTGTCCTGTCGATTTCTCGATCGGTCGGGTAGAAAGAACACTTTTTGGTTGACCGGTTGGTGATCAATGTTGATTTTGATACTCTTGATGATTGACCCGTGATTTTGACGGATATCAAAGGATTTGGTGTCAAAAAAGTATGAAATTTGGAAAATCCCAGGGGTCGGACGCTTCAAATCGCGAAAAACAACGAAAAATGGGGCTTCCGAGGCCCTCCCTGAGATCCCGGGCTCCAGGGTCGCCGGCTTCCCTGGGCCAGGGTCGCAAGGGTCTGCGACCCTAGGTGGGTTTTCCCCCCTTTTGTCCAGTTTAGTGTCCGTTTTTTATTTTTTTTATTCCTTTTTCTTCTGTATTTTTCTAGACATTTTTTTGATCATTTATTGGCTGATTTCCCTGTAGAGAACCTTATGAGAATCCTTGCATTTTGGTTTGCAAAGTTTCTAATTTTCCGAGTAAGCCGAAGACTTTGCCGCGCAGAGCTGCCGATTTTCCGTCAGAAGCTGAAACTGGGTCAAACGTGTTAGAATGACCTGAAATTTGGGGTGAAACCTCCTGAGCAATAAATAAGACCAACCATAGGCTTTTGTTTGAGTTTTGAAGCCGTTTGGGGTTTTACCGCTAGTACACTTGTTTTTGTCGCGATGAAGATGTCGCGGCTTGATGTGCGGTCAACCGATGTCCGATTGACTTGAAATTTGACAGGGAACTTATTGGAGTCGTTTTAAGATGATCCATAGGCTCTGTCTTGGAACCCATTGTCCCAGGAAGCTTCACCACCGAGAGGCCTGATTTGGCTTCCGAGTGTCAAAGTTTGGTCAAATGCCGTCGAAATGACTTGAAATTTTACGTGTAGCCCTTTGTAAGCATTTTGAAGCCGTCCATGTGCTCTATCTAATGAGTGACGGACTCGGTGGTTCTTGCCGCCAAGAGGCTTGATTTAGCTGTTCGAGGGTTGATGTAGGGTCAAATGTTGTCGATTTGACTCGGAACTTGACGTGGAGCCTTTTGGATGTATTTTGAGACCATCCATCGGCTCTGATCGAAGATTTGGTGTCTCCGATGCTTTTGCCGCCGGGAGCTCCTTTTCAGTTGTCGGAGAAGCGAAGTTAGGCCAAATGATTTTGAAATGGCCCGAAACTTCTTGTGTACTCCTCTTTTATCTGTCTTGAAGAATCTTGCAGTTTTTGTTTGATTCTGACAATATTTGATTTTTGGAAGTAGCATTGCCTATTTATGGCAGGCTGCGACTTCATGTAGCTTTCTGGATTTTGATGAAGTAAAGTGACACATTTTTTTTGTGTCAACAAATGCCCCCTCGAGGTGCAGCGATGAGTTGCTTAACATTTGTAGTCGATGTGCCTCGAAGAGATTTTTCGAAGGAGAGCTTGTGACTTGACCAAGAGTCTTTGTGTAGTCTTTCTTTTGGTATTTGTAGCCTTTTGAGCTTCCAGGGGAATTTTATGGTAGTGAAAGGGATCACGTACCATCTCGAGGCAAAGTTTTGAAGATGACATCAGGGATGTGGATTTAGGTTTTGACCTTGTGACCTAACAAGCTGTATGTGGAATGTTGGGGGGTCGATTTTGGTTTTGATCTTGTGACCTAACAGGCTGTATGTGGCAAGTTAGGGGATCAAGTTTTGGTTTTTGGTTTTGGTCTTGTGACCTAACAAGCTGTATGTGGCAAGTTAGGGGACCAGGATTTGGTTTGGATTTTTGTGGAATGTCAATTTCAAGATTTTGGCTCAATTTGGTATATGAGGCTGGATCGTTTGATTTCTGGAAGCTCATGGGGCTTGGAATTCTTTTTTTTTGTATGGTCCAATCAACTCAAAAGAGGCATGGAACCATTTTTGTATGCTCTTGGTAAGAGGGATTTCTCTTTGACTAAAAGCCCAAATTTTTTTTTTTTTTGTGCCTAGGTGGTCAAACCTGACTCATATGGGCTAACCCATGGGACCTTAAGCTTTTGAAATGGCTTAGATCTCATATGGTGTCATTTTTGTAAAGAATATATAAAAATATCTCCTTTGGAAAGAGAATATCTAATAATATCTTTACTTGGAGAGAATCTCTCATGTTCCCTTTATTTTGGGAGAGAATATCTCAAGATATCTTTCTTTGGGAGAGAATATCTCAAATCTCCTATCTTTTGGGAGAAAATCTCTCATTGATTTCTTTTTGGGAGAGAATCCCTCAAGATATCTTTCTTTTGGGAAAGTATCTTTCTAATTTCTTTCTTTTGGTAAGGTTACTAATTAGTAACACTTACCTTTTTCTTCTTTCCTTCTTTGGTTTGCTCTCTTCTATAAAAGCAAGGAGGAGGTTGGATCTCTTGCTCTTATTGCTTTCTTTTGCAACAATCCCAAGAGGGCTTCAAGACCAAGAGTTCTTCTTCTTCGAGATCTTCAAGACATTTTTTCTTCTTCTCCATCAATGGCTTCAAGTAAGTTCCCTTTTTCAAGAAAACTCCATTGTTGGAAATAAAAAGTTCTTTTTTTTCTTTTCCACGTGTTTTCTCTTCTTTTTTTTTTACACGTGTTTTCCCTCTTTTTTTTTCGTGCTTTCTCTTTTTTTTTGCACTTTTTTTTTGGTACGGATCTGTCCGTACGGCCACCTGGCCTGTGGGCAGCCCTCTTCTTTTTTTTTGCTGATCCTTTCTTCTTTTGAAGATTTTCCTCTCTTTTTTTTTGAGAAAGTTTTTTTCTTCTTCTTATTTTTTTTTTGCTCATCATGATAATGCATTTTTTTTTTGCAAACCAAGATGTTCATGCATGTCTGTTTTTTTGTAAATTGAATTGTAGCATGATGTGATAGCATACCTGAAAGTTTTTGCAAATTTGGGAATTTGGAGCTCGCAACGATGTTGAGCCCTTCCTGATTTTGTGGAGACTTTTAGGTTTCGAAAGTTTATGGTTTCGGAGCTCGCAGCAATGTTGAGCCCATCTTCAAGCTTTCTATTTCTTTCGGAGTAGTTCACTTTCTTCGGAATTGCCCGGGAATCATGTCAAGGAATCATGTCAAAATTTCGCCAGATTCTTTTTAGCTAAATCGTGTCATTTTGATGATTGATCTTTTTCTTTTCCATCCTTTACAGGTGGCTCCTCCAGAACGAACAAGGGTAAAGAGCCTGCTACCAGCGTACCTCGTCGATCTGCTAGATCTTCTAATCCGGCCGTTCAGCAGGCTTGGGACAAGGTTCAGTATGTTGAGAGAAACCTGGAAGAGTGTGACTCTCTCAATAGAGATGAGATGAGGTAGCGACTGATCGCTCTCAAGGGAGGGGAATTCTATAAGATCAAGGTGATGGAAGATCAGAGGGTTTTACCCAAGCCTACCTTCTTCTTTGGTGATGCCATCCCTGATGACATGACATACCAGAGGAGATGTTTTCAGTTCTATTTCACAGCTGATGGTGAGAAGAAGACTGTTGCTACCGGGTTGACGTTTGATCGCACCATCACGATCATGAGCCTTGCCCCACGTGCTTTAAGAGGGAAGATCCTCCAAGCTGGGTGAGAAGGACAAATGTAATCAAGACCAGGGTTTTTGTTAGCGGTTCTCCTGGATATGCGGAGAAGTCGCCTGCTGACATGGACATGTTGATGCCAGCCAGCGGTTACCAGGGCTCTAATTATCCGTCGGTGGATTTGAGACCGGTGGGCCTTGGCATTTTCAGCGGTGACGGCAGCAGTTGGGTGAAGCCTTTTCGACTTCATTGCCGTTTCATTGCTGACTCCGAGTGGAAGTCGTGGACTGATCGCGTCCTGCTGATTGGTGGTGCCGTTTTGAAGGAAGCCGGGATTTTTGATGCGGTCCGCGCCTTTAGGGAGACCGTGATCTTTTCCGACGAGGCCTTCATGGCTATGCTGGAGTCATTCCTTCCACAAGGCAATACCTTCGTTGTGACGAATGGTGAGATTGGTTTCTCTTTGAAGGGGAGCCGAGCGCCATTACTGGATTACCCATCCTAGGCAAACTCTATGAGGAGTTTATGCCGATCGACAGCGTCCTTGAGGTGCAGTCTGAGGAGTTCAGGCTTCTATACTTTCAGCTTGTTGCCTTCTATGATTTTTTTAAGGAGAAGGAAGGCTTGAAACTTAGATCCAGCAGTTGGAAGAGTTTTAACTCTTCTTCTCCTAACTTCTTTGAAAGCGGGGAGTCTTCTGATAGCATGACCCTGGAAGACAGGGCTAAGGATCGGGGTTCGAAGAAGATCTTGGCTATGCAAGAAGAGTTGAGAGATTTCTGTGCGAGTACAAACACCATATGTCCTGACATTGTATTGCGGAGAGATCTCGCTGTTTACCTCACTTATTGGCTTGGTGAGGCCGTTTTTGCTGGAGGAGATGGAACGCACATCAGGCCGCATTGTATTTTTCTGGCTTGTCAGATGGCGTTTGGGGAGCAGCTTGCTTTGGCGCCAGCTCTCTACTCTTGTGTACCGAACTGCAGGCTGCTGCTTTTGTGGTTCGGCTTGGTCTCCCTATGAATAAGGTATTTTCAGCCCACATCTTTTATTCGTGGTATGTGTACCACTGTCCTGGCTTCCACCGCTTGGGTGCTGCACAGGATGATGATCCTCTGATGATTCGACTGGCTAAGGGCAAAGCCGTGTCCGAATCACTTTTGTTTGCCCGCATGAGGATCCAACGATTCAGGGATGTCGAGATGGGGCAATCTTCAATGAAGCTTTCTCCAAAGTTGCGAAAGAAGGCTTTTGATTTTGGTGCGTCCCGAGACTCTACCAGGGCGGGGTCGGGAAGCCATTACTCCTTGACAAATGCAGAGAATGAGTGATTTTTCAGCATACATGTCGGCACGATGGTGTACCGCAGACATCTTTTCGTCGATATCCAGCCGTATGTGTTAGTTTTATGGACTCAATCCAGTAGATGATATAATAAATTGATTAAATTCTTTATTTATTCATATATTCATGCTTACTTTTCATGAGATGAATGGTGATTTATTATATATATCCACATAACCAATACGAATGACATGATGGTTCATTCCACAAGTATATTAGATGTAACACATGTGTATGGATGAGATCCACATACGGGAGACATGTGTGACAAATCTTATACTTAATTATCTTCACAACTAGTGATGAGACTAGACATCTCATACTGACAAGGTTGCAGCACTTTGATCACTATTGAGATAGTGTGATTTGTCTCGATCATCAGAATGGAAGATTCTGGATCATAGTGCTGGTACATTATATGTATTGAAGGACCATGAGAAGCACCTTATAAATACTGTCTTCATTTTAAGGTCTACTCTCATAATTCCCTAGCAATAGGCTCTCAATCCTGAGACATTAATGAACTCAAGTTTCTATCTATTCATTTGCTTTGAGTCACCAATGAGTGAGGCCAACTGTAGGTCAACACCTCGGTGATTTGGATACGTGGTAGTAGAGCTGTGGGAACATTCAATAGTCAAGATGGAATCTATCTTTAATATCCCCTTGTGCCAATTAATGGATTTATCATTGGTAAGTGCACACCCATTCCGGTTAAGAGTTAATTGGAAAGGTACCTATTGATCATTATAATTAATTGGGGCTCAAGGATAATAAGATATGGATCTAGTTTGGAAGACAGGTCCAATTGATCCATGGATATTGATAGAGGGGTCTACTTGTGGTACTGTGGAAGTTTAGGGTCTTCTATGTAATATTCCTAAGACTGAAGTTCAATTGCATTTATATAGTGGAGTTATTTGCAATTACCTGTGGGCCCAGATTACACATGAGATGTGGGGTCGCGTGTCCTAGTTGGAGCCAGCTTTCTAAGGAATCCTTAGTGGTCCCCACGCTAGCCCAATTATTAGAAAGTATCTAATTCTAGTTGAACTCTAAAATGAAAATTACTATTTCTATTTGAAGTGAGACTTCTAGTAGTGGTAATAGTAGACTTACTAATTTTAGTAGAAGTGAGACTTCTATTTTAATTAGAAAGGAATTAGAAAGTTACTAATCATATTTGAAGTGAGACTTCTAATTATGATATGGTAAGTTACTAATTAATGGAAGTAAGACTTCTATTGTAATTAGTAAAGAGGAGGCAACTTGCAAAAGCTATAAATAAGAGGAGAGGAGGCCTTGGACGTCCAAGCACTATCCTTGCATTGGGATTCATGCCCAAGGCCCCTAGAGCTAGTGTTGCTCGAGTTTTTCCTCTCTCTCCCTCTTCTAGTTCTTCTTGTTCCTGCCTAGAGTTCCTAGTAGTTTTCTCTTGGAGATCCCACCATCTTCTTGAGAAAAAGGAGAATCTGATACTGGTCATAGCGTGGAAGATCAAGAGGTCTTGGAGATCCCTATTTGATTAGTGAAAGTGTTTCATCATCAAAGAAAGACGCAACTTCTCCATTAGAGCACAACCGAGCTCCAAAGGTATAATCTACTTCCTTGCATGTTGTAGATTTATTTGTTGCTTATATGTTGCTGGTTTTATCTTCTAGATAAATTGTTTTACTAATCATGATGGCTGAGATTGAGGACATAGATCTTGGACTGGGTTTTATAGCCTTCTGGATAGTTGATCCCTGCATCAAGTGGGTCAAAAGTTTTTGAAACCTATCCTAGAGGCCCACCCTATTTCCAACAGTATGTACCTTCTCGCTTTGCTCTGCAGTTAGGCTTCTCTCAAGGCGTTGTTGGAGCACCTTCAAGCATGGTGAAGCGCTTTGACGGTTTGTAGGATGGGAGAAATGCATGGGCTTTCTATAGTGCTGAAGACACTACTGCCATGATCTCTTATCCTGTGATGTCGACTTCCCGGACTGCCGGCTTTGCGAAGTGGTTCGCGGAGAGCTTTTCGGCATATCGGGAGCTTTCCAAGAAGGAGCTTGATGTGAAGCTGTCATCTGGAAAGGTCCTTGGAAAGTCGGATAGCGTCCGGCGAGAAGAAGCTTGGGCCTTCCTTTCTGGAGAGAAGCACAAGATAGGCTTTCTCGGTGACCAGGGTGTCATTGGTTCTGAAGCTGTTCGAGAAATACCTGATGAGGCTTTAGAGTAGCTAGAATAGGAGGAAGTTGAGCTTGATGCTTGGATGGAAGTGGCATAAAGGCAAGCTTCCGTGGAGTATACTGACAAGGGTAGACCATCCAGTGAGGAGTCAAGTGGGAGACCTGACTCTGACAGCGGGGCAGGTTCTTCTAAGAAGCGAGCCCACAGAAGTAAGACGAAGAGGGGTCATCATCACAGCAAGGGGCAACATGAGGACTCTCCTGACTTAGAAGTCCCTCTTACTATCAATGAGGAGGTGCCAGGGAATGCTGATGAGCCTCCGAAAAAGATAAACCGAGAAGAAGAGACTGTCGGCGAAGGTATGATTCTTCCTTTTTCTCTTTCCATTTCCTTCCATGGGATTTTTCCATGTCTTGATTTGTTTTCTCCCCTACTGCTTTTTTTTTAGCAGAGGAAGAGTTGGCGATGCCTGAGGTTCCAACAGAAGAGGCGGTGACGGATCCGGTCGCGGCACCAGAAGAAGAACTGAGGGACTCTGGAGTGGTTCTAGAATCTCCAACTGGTATGACTTTTTTTTCTTTTGCTTTCTTGTTTTGTCTGTGACTTGGTTTGCTAACATTTTTCTTGTCAGCTGACTTGCCACAGGATTCCGATGACTTTGAACCATCGATGGACGCAAATGTTGACGATGCTTCTGATGAGTTCATGGAGGAAGAAAGTGTTCCGCCAGTCATCGAAGAAGGTATTTTGGAGTAATAACCCTGATAATGATTTTCAAACAGGATCATATTCATACCTTTTTGTGTTTCTTTGGCAGGTTTTGAAGTGACAGAGGAGAGTCCGTCGCTTCCTTCAGAACCAGAGCAAGAGATGCAATAGGTCGATCCAGAGGTAGAGACTCCTGGGACCAGTTCTGACACTGTTGAGGAGATACCCCGTGCTAAGATTCCTTCCCGAGCAGCTCCAACTGGAAAGAGTTCTTTTATTTCTCTTCCAACGGGTGATGACATGAGCAGCCGACCAACAGAGCTGGGCGAATCTTCAGCTGGGCCATCTCTTCTTTTTGCGAAGAAGGTGGTGGTGCGGGTTATGAGCTCTTGGATTGAGATTCTCCTTTCTGGGCACTTGGATGCCGGATTTGGCATGATCCAGCATGTGCAGGAGATTCTTAGTGATGCCGAAAAGGCTGGTCTGGATGTCACAGGTGCCAGGGCGACGTTGATATGATCATTGCACTGGGTGATAAGTGGTTTGAGACCATGGGTTTTGCCGACGACCAGTTCTTCAAGGAGATGTTCCTGGACCCTGCTGATAAGGCTAAGTCTGACCTGAATGAGGCTACACAAAGCAGGAGGCAGATAGTCCGAGAGAAGAACTTAGAAGAGCTAACCATCATTGGGCTGATACATGAACTAAAAATCCTTGATAGGGAGGTCAATGAGGCCAGGAAACGTCTTGAGCATTTGAAGGCACAAGTCGCTTCCAAGTGGGCTGCTATAATAGACGCTCGCGACAGGGAGAGTGCTCTGATTCGCCGGGTTGCAGATGCTGATCGAGTCCTTGAAAGGAAATTTCAAGAGGACAAACAATGGCAAACTGCTCGGGATAAGCTTCCCGGTGTGAAAGAAGGGTTACAGCCCACCCCAGCATCTCATGGCAAGTTCCTGAAGAAGCGTGCCCTGGAATCCCTGACGGCTGAGGCCAAAAGTTTGCTTGAGGAGCTGAAATCTTGGCTGGAGACCATCTTTGGGCTGAGCTTCTGATTTTTGTAGCAGAAGCTATCCTTTTTTTTTTGGTACCACATGTATTTTTTTGGTACTCTTTTTTTTTGTTTTGTAGTGTTTGTGAACACTTTCTTTTTTTTTGGTACCGCATGTATTTTTTTTGGTACTCTTTTTTTTTCCCTACGTTCACTTAAATCTTTTTGTGATGAAAGCAATTGCTAAATGGGATGCTTCTTTTTTTTTCCCTACGCTCACTTAAATCTTTTTGTGATGAAAGTAATTGCTAAATGGGATTTGATCAAAAGCTTGTCATTTTGTGAAAATCTTTTGTCAAATGATTGTTTTGGCATGGGAGCAAGAGAATTTTTTGTGTAGCATGGAAGCCAGTTTTGGCATGAGAGCCAGTTTTGTGGCATTGATAACCGGGTTTGTGGCATTGATAGCCGGTTTGTGGCGTTGATAGCCGAGTTTTTTGAAAGCCAAGTTTTGATTTGTGGCATTGATAGCCGGTTTTGTTTTGTGGCTGATAGCCGGTTTGTGGCATTTATAGCCTGTTTTGGTGGCATCTATAGCCGGTTTTGGTGGTGTTTATAGCCGGTTTTGTTTTAAAAAATGCAAGTATCGACTAAAAGTCGCCTCCCTGCTGAATGGTCTTGCAAATATCGATGGAATGTCGCATCCTTGCTCATTCGATTGCGAGTATCGATGGAATATCGCATCCTCGCGGATTTGGGTGCAAGTATCGATGGAATTTCGCATCCTTGCTTTTCATAAATTTTGGTTTTGTGGGTACTGACTTGATGTCGTTTCCCCACGATTTTTGAAATTTGTGGTTTTCTCGAACCTTTGGGTTATGGATATCAACTGTAATGTTGCATCTCCATGATTTCTTGGTTTTTTCGAACCTCTGAAATTTCCGTTGCGGATATCAACTGAAATATTGCATCTCCACGGTTTCCTTGGTTTTTTTTAACCTTTGAAATTTGGGTTGTGGATATCAACTGAAATGTTGCATCTCCACGATTTTGGATTTTGCAAGTATCGACAAAATGTCTATTCCCTGCGATTTTGGAAGTGTCGAACGTGGTTCTCATGCTTCCGATTTGTGTGAGTATCGACTAAGCGTCGCTTCCCCGCGGTTTTTGAAAAACCATTTTTTTTGTTTAAAGACACGACGATCATAAGTTTTGACCTAAACCATTTAGGCGGTAAAAGGTAGGGTGGACTAGGGTGGAAATCCCTGAATCCGGATTTTGTTTCAAACCATGAATTTTGGGTTTAAGGGTCAAGTTAGGGAAAGGTTCCTAAACTTGGAATTTTTTTAACAATGAAAAGATGAAAGTAAGCATTGTTTAAATTTCTAGAAATTTCAACATTTGATATGAAAATTCTAAAAAGAGTGGGTTTAGCGAGCGTGTACCTGGAAATCGGTTTTGGCCGTACAGGCATTGCTCTTACCCAGTTGGGTAAGTCTTCAAGGATAGTACCACTTTAAGAACTTGCCGTTGATGGGCAGCATACATCTGTCACCCTCCATGTTTAGGAGTGTGTATGTGCTGTTGGAGAAAACCTTGTTGATGATGTAGGGTCCCTCCCATTTTGGCTCAAATTTGCCTTTGGACTTGTGAGTGAAGACCATTGGTCTTTTTACTGCAAGAACGAAGTCACCCTTTTTGTAGGTGCGTTGCCTGACCTTTTTATCGAAAGATACTGCGATGCGTGCTTGGTAAAGTTCAATGCTTTATCAAGCTTCGAGTCGTCTCTCATTGAGATTGTCCAGCTCATGGAGTCGGAATTTGACATTGCTTTCTTGAGTCATGTCATTTTGCAAGGATACCCTCAAAGAAGGAATTTGTACATCCAAGTGTAAGACAATTTCGAATCCATAGACCAAGGAGAATGGTGTGCTATGGGTTGGTCCTCGAACAGTGGTTCGATAGGCCCATAAAGCTTCAGACAGTTTGTCGCTCCAGTCTCTTTTGTGACTAGAGACCATTTTTTTGAGGATTTTGCAGAGTGTCTTATTGAAAGCTTATGCTAATCCGTTTGCTGCCGGATTGTATGGAGTCAAAGGACATCTTTGGATTTTGTATTTGTCGCATAACCTGTAGAATCGATGATCCCGGAATTGTGGTTCGTTATCATGGACGAATCTTTTGGGTATGCCAAAACGACAAATAATGTTGGTGTGCAGGAACTGAAGGACTGATGAGGTCTTCATTTTGTTGAGCGCAAATACTTCTGACCACTTGGAGAATTAATCCGTAGCGGCGAAGATGAAGCGATGACCTTTGCTTGAAGGGGGAGAAATAGGACCTATGATGTCCATACCCCAGGCTTCGAAAGGCCATGAGATCGCTGTTGGATGCAGGATCTTCTGTTTGAAGGTGGTTCCTCAACAATATTTTCGGAGGCTTCCAGCTCAACGAAACCTTCTGGGGTTTCAAGGGCATTTCCAGACCAAGGTTTTGTTCCTTTCCACAGGTCTTCTTGATCGGCAATTTTCTCAAGGTTTGCTATGAGATGATCCCAATCGCCTGTTGAAACCGGGTCGAAGTAGGGTACTTATTTTGGAGACGAGGATTCTTCTGGGTCAGAAGACCACATGTTTGTGCCATTGGACAACTCCTCTTCAATATCAGAGAAATCGTACCAATTGGATGAGCTTCCTAGATCTTTGTCAGGTGACTCATCGAAGAGATATCCAGGGAGATCGATGTCTTCATGGATACGAGATGTTGAGGCTTGGTCAGTAAATTGACTTTTAAGCCTTTGTGTCAACTATCTCAGGGGAGTGTCGGGCTTATACCCTAGCCTGTGTGAAGACTTTTTTATATAGCCGCAGAGTCTTCAATCTTCCAGCTGGCTTTTGGTCAAGACGGGCCCCAATGGCATGAGAATACCACGTCCTTCTCCCAAACCGACTGGGTTTTGAGCATCATAGCCCATTTTCTTCATAATAGCTTGTGCCACAGAACTATATAAGGATAGTTGAGGCATACCTTCATTTTGGAAAAGTTCAAGCATAGAGTTTGATGAAGAAGTATCCGATCTATGGAAGAAGATCGGCTTTTCCTTTCCTGAAGTTGCTGGAACAACGAAGGAAGCTGACGTAGGATCTTCTATGTCAGAAGTTATCTCTATTGGAGTAAGAGCAGGCTGAACTTGCTAAGTGTCAGCTTGGCTTGATGATGTGTCGTCTTCTGGCTCTGAGTCCGAATCCGTGTCTTGCATGATAGACACGAAAGAGACAACAAATTTGCCCCCAGACTTTTGCTTTGCCTTCTTCACTTTAGTTGTGATGACCAAAGGCTTTGAAGGTTTGAGGGAGATGATGAAGGGAGTTTGAATGTTCTCTTCGGATTTACCGGATGGTTTTCTTTCTTCCGGTGATTGTTGAGGAGCCTTGCCTTTATCTTTCTGGAGATTTTCGGCAAAAGGTGCTGTTTGCTTCTCCTCTTCTTCTTTCTCACCTTCATACATTTGTGAGTCTGCAAAGTGGACTTCTTTACCTTAGAAGAGTTTTCTGTCCGCAAAGACTTGATGCATTGATGTAGAGTTGAAGGGACAACACCATTCTCGTGGATCCAAGGTCGTCCGAGAAGGATGTTATAGCATGAAGGGGTTTTTATTGCATACACAGTGACCTCAGAGATAAGATCACCAATCTGTAATTTGAACCTGATTTTGCCGATAAGCCTTTGAGTACTCCCATCATATCCAAAGATAGATACAGATGTGTGGCTCAGCTTGCTGGGTGGGATGCCTAACTCTTCGAGAGCCGAAGTGGAGATGAGGTTGAGTACAGAACCTGGGTCGATATGAACTTTGTGTATAGGCATTTCCTTGATGTACCCTGTGAAGTACAGGGGACAGTTGTGCCTTGTTTCGCCAAGTAGGAGGTCATCCTTAGTGAAGGCGATGGTTGCACTGGCCGCTTTTTTAATCGAGAGGCATTCAATGCATGATCCCTCAGTTTTCTTCTTTTCTCCCTTTGGGGAAGCTTCTGAGTTTTTAACCCGGTAATCCATTTTAATTTGGAGAACTTGCGGGGCATGTTTGTCGACATCCTCATTCAGATTTTGTAATTCTGAAATGAGATTATCACGAGTGTGCGGAGACATTCGCAATAAATCTAGGATGTGCAGACATGAAGGTATGTGCTTGAAGTGTTCAATCAAGTCATACTTGAAAAAGCCTCCTTAGGGCCTGCATGTTCATCATTGTTGCCACTAGGGGCGCTTACAACATCTTTTCCCGAAGGATTTACAAATGTATAGGAAGATTGGTTGTAATTTTTTTGGTAGTCCCGGCCAGAGTGGGTGCCTCTACCAACTTCGAGAGCTTCTTGAGAATAGTCTTCGTTTGGAAGATTGTCTTCAGGATCAAGAGGTTGTCATTTTTCATTTGCTGATGATGTATCTGCAGCAGAGTTGCCATCCTCAGTGATTGTGTTGCACGGAGCATTTTCCGGGAACAAGTCCTGAACAGCTTCCAGCAACCTTTCTTCTTCGTTGACCAATTCATCATTCCAAGCATCAATAGCTGGGAATTCTTCAGTCAGGAAGGGTGTGAACTTTGAAGTCACAGTCTCAGGAGAAGAAACTTGAGAGGGTGTCGTCTCAGTGAAAGTCACGTGAGATGAGGTGGCTCCAGAAGATACATTGCTGGGAGTCATTGGACTGTAAGTGATCTCATCAGACGATGCTTTGGAAGAGTTATAATCCTGAATCATCACATTAAGGAAGCTCTGACAGGAGATGTTGACTGATCGGAATCAGACTCATCATCGGATGTAAGAGGATCGTCTATCCAGCAACTTTCTCCATTTTCAGGAGTTAAGGGAGGATGTACCTGATGGACTTCAGGGACTTCCGGCTCTAGATTGCGAGGAGGCTCGTTGGCGCGGTCTTGCTCTTGTTCTAGAGCGAGACGCTGCAAGATCCTTACATATTCTTCAAGATCAGGCATAGGAGCCAAATCTTCTTCTTCATCAACTCTTTATGGCTCAACATTGTTGATTTCCACTGGAGCAATGAGGGATGCTGGTTCAACAACAATTTCTTATACAGCGTCCTGGTCTTCTTCATCATCAGACCAGGATCCTTGTGGCTGTAGGGGGTTATGCCAGATTACTGGCATAAGATGAGTCTCAGGAACCCATTATTCATCGGAAAGATATTCTACTGTTTCAAGGGACTCCTCCCACTCGTCGGTGTAGTTGGATTCGAATCCATCATCGGTGTCGCTGGACTCGTATCCATCAATGGAGAATCCAACTACCGAATTGCAAGAGTATGATGCCCCCTGCGTGGCTTCTTTGAATTGAGGTGGCATGAAATCACTGAGAGTGAATTTTCTTACCCCATTTGAAGTCTCTGGAAGGGACATTTTTGTTGCCTCCAGTGAAGTGGTAGAGGAGGACTCTGCCTTTTCTTCGACTTCTTGTTTTGGCTGGGTCTTCTCTTGCCGTTTGAGCTTGAGGAGATGTTTCCTAGCCTGCCTTCGCTATTGAGCTGTAGGCTTTATTTTCATGACCTCCCAATTTTCATCTTCTAGGAGATCGGGATGTACCCATATGGGTTGTCCGTCTGGTGTCGGGTAAGGAACCAGCTCCTCAGACGCTTGGATTGTGTTTATCACCTTGAAGGAAGTAGTGATCTTCTTCTTTGGTGATTTTGATGTTTGTCCACATGTCACCATGTTGACGGAGGGAGACCCATAGTTTTTGTCAAAGGTGATGACTCCGTTCTTCCACATCTCGTTTATTTTCTCTCTCACAATGAAGCATTGATTGAGAGGATGCGAGATCATCTGGTGGTATGGACAGTAACGAGGATCCTTGGTTTTGCCAACATCACTCAGTCTTTTGGGTTCAGACAAAGTGAGCTTGCCGTTTGCCACAAGAGCCCCAAAGATTTCATCAACATCTTCATCGAACGGGTATTTCTTTTCTACTCGCTCTTTGAAGGCATCTGAGAGTTCAGGTCTCTTACCAGCAACTTTGTTTTCAGCTTTCTTTGCTGGTTGAGGAGCTGACTTGGTCTGCACATTGAGGACCTCTTTATTCTTTGGTTTAGAGGTTGCAATGGCGGTTGGCTCTTTTCTTGATGATTTCTGACTGTTGAGGTCTTTAATCAATGTTTCAGCTTCCATGGATTCTCCCAGGTTCTTTGATTTGTTGCTGATGATCATGGAGTCGATTCTAGCTCTCATGTTGTTTCGGCAGATGTTGACTAGCGACGCTTGTGGCAATACATCAGAGCATTCGTATGCCATTGCTTTCCACTTATGAATGAAGTCATATGTTGACTCATTCTCCCCCTGTTTTAGGCTGCACAGCTGAGCCATAGTAGCGGGATGATCCTCACCTTTGAAGTGAGTCAGAAAGCGTGTCTCTAGCATGGCCCAATTTTGGATGGAGTCCTCCGGTAGAGTGGAGCACCAATCGAAGGCCGTACCTTTTAGGGTACTTGCAAAGAGGCGGATCTTGAGTGCATCTTGATCCGCAATAGCTCCCGTCAAGATCTTGAAGTGGATGACGTGCTGTCTGGCTGATCCTTTCCCCGTATATGTTTGGAGAGTAGGATACTTGAATTTTGTAGGGAACGGGACCGAGTCCATCCATAAGGGATATGGTGGTTTGATCCCATGCTCCTTGAGTATATCCTCTTCTTTTGCTTTTGCGAGGATACTGTTTACGTCCTTTTTGGTAAGGGCGCGTGACTCATTTTCTTCCCCATTTGCCTCATCGTCTCGATGATTCGGAGGAGGTTCATTGTTCGCCTGATTTTGGAAGGCGAGGAGAAGGTTTTCCATCAGAGTTTCAATCCTCTGTTAGCCTTGTTCCAAATGCTGGATGCATGTGATCGCATCATCTTGAGGTGGATTGTGGGTGGTTGCTCAGAATTTGTAGCCAAGACGTTCATCCTTCGGGATTCAAACGAAGAAACTGTCCTGGTGACTGAGCTGGGGCTCATTCTTTTTGAAAAAGAGCTTGAGGAAGGATCACTCTGCCGTCCTTTGCTTGAAAGAGCAGGGGATTCTTCTGAATGTCTTCTTGTTTGGAGACGATGCGGGTCATCGGACGTCGGACATGAATTTTGGATGCTGACTTTTAGCGTCTTCTGGTTTTTCCAACCATATGGACAGCAGCAACTTGGTTGGGTCGTTTTTTTTTCGACCCATTTGGGAGAGACTTGAAGTGTAGGAGGCTGGGTCCTTTGCTTCTCTAGTCTCTTTTGTCAATACGACGCGCGGCGGCGTATACGACGAGTAATTTGAGCTTCGGTCAACTCTGGCAGGGCTTTGACAACGAAGGATGTGCTCCTTCGGGCGCAGCAGCTGAGCCTGTCTTCTTTGTAGCTAGGCAAGGACAAGATGCGAACCCAGTCCTTCGCCTGTTGCAGCGAAGCTTTGAATTTTTCAAGTTCGGCCCCTGTAGAGATGAAGGGTCGAACTACGGGATTGTAGGCCCTAGCAGGTGCTTGTAGAGGCCTTGTGATGCATGATATGATTTTGGGCTTGTAGGAACAAGCCGGCTCATGCTGGGTTGACTTGGGAGTCAGGTTGGAGATGGGACTCTCCTCTTTCATGTAGGTAAGAGGGTAGAACTGGTTCTCCTTGAGTGGGGCCAGGAATACTGGCTTGGTGGATGTTTGGGACCTTCTTTGTTTTGATGAAGGTCTTAGGGACCAAGTCTTGGGATAGACTTGGTCGTTTGCTGGTCGAGGCTTTGTGGGGGTGCCACGGGCTTCGGGCCTTCTGGTGCTCGCCTTTGGTGTCACGGTAGTTGCACGTTGAGAGGCGACCTTCTGCTTCTTGGAAGGAGCAGTTTGTTCTTCGGGAAGTGGGAATGGTCCCAGCGTCCCAAAGATAATAGTCAGGGGAGTCGAGGTCGACCCGAAGTTCAGAGAGTTACCGAGGGAGTTGACGCTTCGGCAGCTGATGGGGCGCTTGTAGGTGCACGTGGTTTGCTTCTATTTAAGCATGAGCTGGTGCTTGCTCTCATCGAAAGTAATGGTAAGCGATGCTGCCATTGTTAGTTTTTTTCGAAATTTTTTTGAAATAAGACCACATCCATTAGTAATCACAAGAATATAATGATCATAAATGGCAAGTTCTATAGTTTTGTCTTTTCAAATTACTCAAGGGAGATGACCCAAGCAATATGAAGAAGGCAAAAGGCCATAGAGGGTACAATTGTTCTGATCGCAGGTCGACTTATCGAGAAGCAGAGCTTGCTCGAGGTAAGAAGAATATAAGTTTGGAGTTATAAATGTGCCGGTCGCGAATACAGTAGACCCTGAAAAGGCGTACTAGTACCACTAGACACAAATGTTTTGAGACCGCATCCATGAGATGAGATTCGCTGTTTTGAAAGGTCAAGATTGGATTCATCAAAAAGAGCAGATGTTATTCCGTTCCAAATATGGTCTCAGCAATTTCCGCGAGCGCTAGTACTCAGAAGGAAATGAACCATAATTTCTAGGATCTGAATCCAAAAATGACGAGTTTTTTTTTTTTTTTGAAAGGCCAAGATCGGGTTCATCAAAGAGAGCAAAATGCATTCCAATCTGAACACGGGCTTAGCGATTTTCGCGAGTGCCAGTGCTCAGAAAGGAGGAGACCAAAATTTCTCCAATCTGAACCCAAAATGACGGAAGCTTTTTTTTTTAAGATTTTTTTTAAAAAATTTTTTTTTTATTTATTAATTTTTTTAAGATTTTTTTTTGAAATTTTTTTTATTTTAAAATTTTTATTTTAGAAATTTTTATTTTGAAAAAAATATTTATTCAAAAGATGAGAGAGCACACATAGGCCTCCTAACCCGGTCTTATGAAATCTCGATTGATAGAATTGCCCCAGGTAAGGGTAGGATTACTTAATGAACCCGTTTGGAGGACCCTTGCCTAGAACAGTCAAGCTGTCTCCACACTCTGGACAAGGCTTTTCTTGAATCAACCGTGATAAAAAAACGCAGTTGGTTTAACCTTAGTGGTCTATGTCTTTTTTTTATTTATTTTTTATTTTTTATTTTTTACTTTTTTTAGATCTTTAATGAACTCATCGAAGTGAAACGATGGCCCAAATCCTAATTCGAACAGGCTCAACAATTTCTGCGAGCACACGAACGAAAGGAAAGGATCAAAGTTTCTTAATTTCGAATCCAAAATGAGAAATCTGATTTTTTCTAATTTCTAATGAACTCATCGAAGAAAAACAATGGCCATTTCCACAATTCGAACTGGCTCAATGATTTCCGCGAGCACAGAGACGAAACGAAAAGGATCAAAGTTTCTCAATTTTGAATCCAAACTAAGAAATCTGATTTTTTTATTTTTTGTTTTTTTTTTGAAAAGAGAAAGAGTGGAAATAAACTCAAAGAATTAGAAATTTCAAAAAAATCTCATCTCATTCTTTTTAGATGCGGAATTCAACATAGGCCACCAATTAGAAAGTAGCCAAGGAATCGAGAAAAGAAGTATAAGCATAGAGCAAAAGTTATGATATGCAAATATTTCATTTCTGGCATCGTGTTCTCAAATGAACGAGTCCCACCGAGTGTGTCAGCTTGATGGACATCGCTTCTGCTCGGTTCTACCGAGGTCGACGGACGTGAAAGTACGTTTGGGTCCGACCCTTTCTTAACCAGGGGGCAGAGGCGTGCATCGACATTTTTTTTTGTATGGGTGTGCCAGATTTTCTATTTTACTTGGAATTGCAAGTGGTGATCTGGAGATCGACCTTCGCAAGTAAAAAGGAAATCAACTTCTTTCAAGTTTTCCATTGCACATATATTTAAGAAAAGACACATTTTCTTGGTTTGCCGTGAAAGGCGATTTTTTTGGCATTTATAGCCGATTTTGGCGTTTATAGCCGATTTTTGGCGCTTATAGCCGATTTACAATTCTTATCAATAATGAAAGACAAGAGTTGTGATTTTTGTCTCTTTTGGAAAAATACAAACTACAATGAAAAGCAAGAAAAGGAGGATCTAACTTCTCAGGAGATTGTGGGGGACTCGTTCAGATTGACGGTCACAAGCCATATGTGGACTTCGCCATCATCCATGCAGATGAGAACAGAGGATGCCCTTGATTCGCTTGGCTTGGCTATAACCTCAGGTTTTTAGAGGACAAAGACCAAAAGGAGGTCCTATGTCCAATAAAAAACTAAGTAGACGGGCTGAAAAGCCACGTCTAAGCCATTGGAGGCAGAAGGAGAAGGCAAGGACCTTGGGGGGGTACCCCCCAAGGGACTTTTGTCACCTTGTAGCGGTGGTCGGTGTAGAACTTCCGCAGAGTTTTCTCTATTTCTTTCTCTTAGATTTCTGATGCCTTTTTCTGTCTGAATTTCTGGATTTTCTGCAGTCTGTCGTGCTGTTCTTTCTTTTTGGAATGCTCTCCTATTTATAGGCTTTTTGGTAGCCATTTAAGAGGGTTTATGGGCTTTTATTGTCATTAAGACGCATAATAAGAGGAGTTACAGGGTTTAATTCCTTTATTTTGTAACTCCTTTTTCTTGGCTTCTGATTGGCCGGAGGAGATTGAGGGCATTTAATTGCCTTTAATCGCCATGATGGGAGGAGTTTCATGGGTTAAATGCCATGAATCAATTGACTTGTAACTCCCGGATGCTTGCTTCTGATTGGGCCGTCCAAATAAATGGATTAATGACTGTAATAAAGCTAGTCAATTAATCGCATTAAGTGGTCGCCGAGCAGTTGAAGAGTCGCGGGCCATGCCGCGTCTTTTGGGATTCTTTTGGCGATGATCATCGATGGATCTTCATGTAGATCGACATCGGATGACCATGTAACTTCAGGTATTGGTTGCCAACAGCGGGTTGGTGCCATCTGTCCTGTCGATTTCTCGATCGGTCGGGTAGAAAGCACACTTTCTTGGTTGACCGGTTGGCGATCAAAGTTGATTTTGATACTCTTGATGATTGACCCGTGATGTTGACGGATGTCAAAGGATTTTGTGTCTCAAAAGTATGAATTTTGGAAAATCCCAGGGGTCGGACGCTTAGAATCGCGAAAAATGACGAAAAATGGGGCTTCCAGGGCCCACCCGGCGATTCCAGGCCCCATGGTCGCCGGCGACCATGGGCCAGGGTCGCAGGGGTCTGCGACCCTGGGGGGTTTTGCCCTCTTTTGTCCCGTTTTTTATGTTTTTCGATTCTTTTTTCTTCTGTATTTTTTCTTGACATTTTTTATCATTTGTTGGCCTGATTTCCCTGTAGAAAACCTGATGAGAATCCTTGCATTTTGGTTTGCAAAGTTTGTAATTTTTCGAGAAAGCCGAAGACTTTGTCGCGCAGAGCTGCCGATTTTCTGTCAGAAGCTGAAATTGGGTCAAACAATTTCGGAATGACCTGAAATCTGGGGTGAAGCCTCCTGAGCAATAAATAAGACCAAGCATAGGCTTTTGTTTGAGTTTTGAAGCTGTTTGGGGTTTTATCACCAGTAGACATTTTTTTGTCGCGATGAAGATGTCGCGGCTTGATGTGCGGTCAACCGATGTCCGATTGACTTGAAATTTGACAGGGAACCTATTGGAGTCATTTTAAGATGATCCATAGGCTCTGTCTTGGAAACCATGGTCCTGGGGAGCTTCGCCACCGAGACGCCTAATTTGGCTTTCGAGCGTCAAACTCTGGTCAAATGTTGTCGAAATGACCTGAAACTTGATGTGTATCCCATTGTAAGCATTTTGAAGCCGTCCATGTGCTCTATCTGATGAGTGATGGCCTCGGTGGTTCTCACCGCCGAGAGGCTTGATTTAGCTGTTCGAGGGTTGATGTAGGGTCAAACGTTGTCGGTTTGACTCGGAACTTGACATGGAGCCTTTTGGATGTATTTTGAGACCATCCATCGACTCTGATCGAAGATTTGGTGCCTCCGATGCTATCGCCGCCGGGAGCTCCTTTTCAGCTGCCGGAGAAGCCGATCTTCTTCCATAGATCGGATGCTTCTTCATCAAACTCTATGCTTGAACCTTTCCAAAATGAAGGTATGCCTCAACTATCCTTATATAGTTCTGTGGCACAAGATATTATGAAGAAAATGGGCTATGACGCGCAAAACCCAGTCGGTTTGGGAGAAGGCAGTGGTATTCTCACGCCACTGGGGCCCGTATTGACCAAAACCCAACTGGAAGATTGGAGACTCTACGACTATGTAGAAAAGTCTTCACACGGGCTAGGGTATGATCCCGACACTCCCCTGAGACAGTTGACACAAAGGCTTAAAAGTCAATTTACTGACCAAGCCTCAACATCTCGTATCCATGATGACATCGAACTCCCTGGATATCTCTTCGATGAGTCACCTGACAAAGATCCAGGAAGCTCATCCAATTGGTATGATTTCTCTGACAATGAAGAGGAATTGTCCGATGGCACAGACGTGTGGTCTTCTGACCCAGAAGAATCCTCGTCTCCAAAAGAAGTACCCTACTTCGACCCGGTTTCAACAGGCGATTGGGATCATCTCATAGCAAAGCTTGAGAAAATTGCCGATCAAGAAGACCCATGGAAAGGAACAAAACCTTGGTCTGGAAATGCCCTTGAAACCCCAGAAGGTTTCGTTGAGCTGGAAGCCTCCGAAAATATTGTGGAGGAACCACCTTTAAACCTTCCAACAGAAGATCCTGTTCAAAAATAGACTTGGGAACACCTGGTAACCCACGTCCTGTTTTCATAAGCAAGAATATAAAGGATGATGAGTTACCCGAGTATATTGCCTTTCTTCGTGAGTTCGTTGATTGCTTTGCATGGTCTTACGCTGAAATGCCTGGCTTTGACTCCAAAATAGCAGTCCACAAACTCAATCTTCAAGAAGACATCAAGCCTATCAAACAGGGCCAAAGAAGATTCCGTCCAGATGTGATGGATAAAATTGAACAAGAAGTTCAAAAACTCAAAAGCCACGGCTTCATCCGTGAGGAACAACATCCTGAATGGTTGGCCAACATTGTCCCCATGACAAAGAAAAACGGGCAGATCAGGGTCTGTATTGACTATAGAGACCTGAATGGCGCATGCCCTAAATATGAATTTCCGCTCCCCATACCAGAGGTATTGATTGATAATACCTGTGGATTCGAGCGAATGACATTCATGGATGGTTTCTCTAGCTACAATCAGAGAAAGATGCATCCTGAGGATGAAAAACATACATCCTTTTGGACCCCATTTGGCGTGTATTGCTACACTGTCATGCCATTTGGTCTGAAAAATGCTGGTGCCACGTATCAGAGGGCTATGATGAAAATATTCCAAGATATGCAGCACAAGACGGTTGAATGTTACGTTGATGACCTCGCCGTCAAAAGCAAAAGAAAAGAAGATCATCTTGAAAACCTTCGAGAAGTATTCATCCGACTTCGCAAACACAAACTACGAATGAATCCTTTGAAATGCTTCTTCGGCGTCTCGTCGGGTAAGTTCCTCAGATTCTTAGTTTGGAAAACTGGAATAGAGCTTGACCCCATAAAAGTCAAAGCCATTCTAGAAATGCCCTCTCCAAGAACCTTGAGAGAACTCAAAGGGCTTCAAGGGAGATTGGCCTACATCAGACGGTTCATCTCCAATCTTTCGGGGAAATGCCATCCATTCTCCCGGTTGATGAAAAAAGTGTAAAATTTGTCTGGGATGCTGACTGTGAAGGTGTGTTCGAAGATATCAAGTCATACCTGACCAAACCTCGAGTGTTAGCTGCTCCTACTACTGGAAAACCATTTATCTTGTACACAAGAGCCCTTGATCACTCTCTGGGTGCTCTGCTTGCACAAGAAAATGATGAAAGAAAAGAAGTTGCTCTATACTACCTCAGCTGCATGCTAGTAGGTGCAGAGCATCGCTACTCTCCAGTCGAAAAAGAATGCCTTGCAGTGATGTTCGCCGTACAAAAGCTGCGTCACTACTTGCTTTCCAACACAGTCTACCTAGTCTCAAGGATCAACCTCTTGAAGGTCGTTGTCACAAAAGCAGGTTCTCTCAATGCACGACTGGCAAAATGGTCCGTCCTTTTATCACAATTCGATGTTAGGTATGTATCGCAAAAGGCAATCAAAGGACAAGCTCTAGCAGACTTTCTCGCAGAGCATCCATTGCCTAAAGATTCTCCACTCAGAGATGATCTCCCAGACGAACCAGTCTACAATGTGGAGACTTTCTCACAAAGTGCCTCCCGGGACATGTACTTTGATGGTACAACCAGGACAAATGAAAAAAGACAGCTGATCTCGGGAGTTGGCATCCTCTTTGTTAGCCCTGACAAATACATGATTCCACACGCTTTCTCGCTATTGGAACCATGCACAAACAATGTAGCTGAATATCAAGCTATGATCCTAGGATTGGAACTCGCCATCGAATCTGGTATCACCATGCTGGAAGTCTTTGGAGACTCTCAACTGATCGTCAACTAGATGAATTAGAAATTTGAAGTCAAGAAGCCTGATCTGCTGCCTTACTACAACAAGGCACAATCGCTTCTGTAAAAGTTTGACATCTATCACATCACCCACATTCGTAGAGGTGATAACATACGTGCAGATGCCCTGGCTGGACTTGCCGCATCTATGGCAATCCAGGAAGGGGAAAACATGCAAATCACAGTGTGCGAAAGAAGAATCATTCCTCCTCTTAACACACATCAAGCAGTTGCTGAATGGCACCAAGTGGTTGGAAGTCGGATTTCAATCCTTCAACCTTCAATCGGCGACTGGAGGGATCCGTTCATTGATTACACTTCATTGATTACACTATGTTCAGAATCCTACCTGAAGATCCAAAAGAACGACTAAGCATCCAAAGGCGAACCCCAAGCTTTCATTTGGATATTGCTTCAAAAATCCTTTACAGGAAATCCTTCAACGGAGTACTTCTACGCTGCTTGTCACAACAAGAGGCTGAAGAAACACTCAAAGAAGTTCATGCTGGTCTTTGCGGAGCTCATCAGGCTGGTCCCAAGCTCTATGATAAGATAAAAAGGTTAGGTTATTATTAGCCTACCATGGTAGCTGACGCAATGCAACTTGCTAAACGCTGCCAACAATGCCAAGTTCATGGAGATTACATTAACATGGCTCTAGAATGGCTACATCCTACAGCGATCTCATGGCCTTTCGAAGCCTGGGGTATGGACATCATAGGTCCTATTTCTCCCCCTTCAAGCAAAGGTCATCGCTTCATCTTCGCCGCTACGGATTATTTCTCTTAGTGGTCAGAAGCATTTACGCTCAATGAAATGAAGACCTCAACAGTCCTTCAGTTCCTACGCACCAACATCATTTGTCGTTTCGGCATACCCAAAAGATTCGTCCATGATAACGGACCACAATTTCGGGATCATCGATTCGATAGGTTCTGCGACAAATACAAAATCCAAAGCTGTCCTTCGACTCCATACAATCCGGCATCCAAGTGCCCAGAAAGGAGAGTCTCAATTCAAGAGCTCAGAACCCACGCCACCACTTTCTTCACAAAAAAAAGAGATGGCCCAGCTGAAGATTCGCCCCGCTCCATCGGTCGGCTGCTCATGTCATCACCCGTTGGAAGAGTAACAAAAGAACTCTTTCTAGTTGGAGCTGCTCGGGAAGGAATCTCAGCACGAGGTATCTCCTCAACAGTGTCAAAACTAGTCCTAGGAGTCTCTACCTCCGGATCAACCTCTGGCATCTCTTGCTCTGGTTCTGAAGGAAGCAACAGACTCTCCTCTGTCACTTCAAAACCTGCCAAAGAAACACTAAAAAGTATGAATATGATCCTGTTTTAAAAAAAAATTATCATGGTTATTACTACCTTCTTCGATGACTGGCGGAACACTCTCTTCCTCCATGAACTCATCGGAAGCATCGTCAACATTTACATCCATCGATGATTCAAAGTCATCGGAATCCTATGGCAAGTCAGCTGACAAGAAAAATGTTAGCAAAACAAGTCACAGACAAAAAAAAAAGAGAAAGCAAAAGAAGTCATACCAGTTGGAGATTCTGGAATCACTCCAGAGTCCTTCGGTTCTTCTTCTGGTGCCGCAACCGGATCCGTCACCACCTCATCGGTTGGAACCTCAGGTGTGTGGGGAGATTTTCAAGACACCAGGATTATGCTAATCTCGGCTATAAGATGTCAATTAGCACTCTCACTTGCCATCCAGACACGCCTCGGCTGCCGGGACAAAGGCCTCAGCCGAAACTAGACTGACTTTGGCTGCTAGCGCCGAGCTCGGCTACCAAGGATCGACTTCGGCTGAGAGCCTGGCCTCGGTCGAGGGAGCCGGGATGGAAGCCGAAATGAAGAAGAACCCCTCTCGGCCCTACGCCCGCCACGTCATTGGACACGTGCCAGAATAGGGGCGCGAGCCAGTGGGACGGATGCGACATCCCAGCCGTCCACAATCTTCGCCAGATAACTGACAGGGCGGCATCCAGCGGCTGTAGCCAAATCAGGGCAGAGCCCGAGGATGGATCCGATGGGACCTCTACCGCAAAAGGCGTCCAACATGATCTGCCCAACATGACATGCATTTAATGCAATGTGGGCTGATCGGACTGGCAATAAATACTTTGTGGGCTGTGATGGACCCGCATTTATTACTTTGTGGGCTGATAAGAGCCTCCCTATCAAATCAAGGGACCCACTCCAAAATATCATCCAAAACATCAGGTAGAGTCCTCTATAAATAGGACAACATTCCATAACCAAGGTACGTAATATACACACTTGAGAGCTGTTACTCTGCCTCTCTTCTTTCTCTCCTTCCTTAGTTCAAGTTCATACACTAACTTAGGCATCGGAGAGCCTTGCGCCACCTAGGCCAAGGTCCTTTGACTGTTTGTTCTTCCCTTTCAGGCTTTGAGGCAGCTGATCTACATCTTATGTTTGGATAGGTCCTATCAGGAACCCCCTAATCTTGTGAGTGATTATTTTTGCACTTACAATTGGCGCCGTCTATGGGGAAGTATTAGCCCAATCTTCCCAAATACCATGCCTCCAAAAGCTAAGAAAGGCGGAGAGTCTTCAAGACCGATGATTCAGCTACCGGGCCCGGTGGCGGACACCCCTCCTCAAAGGCGATCCAGGGCAGGGCCTGGCACGTATGCAGGCGAGAAGCGCTCAGACTTGCACCTCTTCGTCTCAGTCCCATTCCCAGAGCAAGTTGAGGATTCGTCCCCGGACAAGGAAGTTACGCCTCCCCGACGGGACGAATGGCGATAGGAGCGTCCCCAGAAGGACAAAGCCATAGCAGTCGACAGGCCACACCGTTCGTGACACCTCTATGACAGAGGAGATGTCGCAACTCAAAACGCCCTTATCCAGGAGCAGGAGAAGTTAATCCGCCAGCTCCTGCAGCAACTGAGAGCAGCAGGAGCTACCTCGTTGAGGCAGCCCTCCGGGCACCAAAGCGAGAAGAAAGCCGCCTAGAGCAAGGCAGCCCAGTCCTCCCACGGGGATTTGAGAGCTTATCTGGACAAAAAGCGCGATCGGGCCCATGACGAAGGCTCGAGTAACAGTCGAAGCCATCATGGCCGAGACGGCCGAGCTCGCAGCCATCACAGTCGAGGTCACTCGAAGCGGAAGTCAGAAGCACTGTCGCCATAGAAGGATGACGAGCAGGAGCGGCTCGACAGGCGTATTAAGCTGGCTCTTCAGCATAACTTGGAGATGGCTGTTCTCGCCCGAGACCAGCAAGATATTTGCGGCCCCGCCGATCTGGGGGTCTCCACCTTTACACGGGACATAAAGAAGACTCCCCTGCCCAAGAAGTTTTCTGTTCCACGATTCGTCCTCTACGACGGAGTCTCGGATCCTGCCGCTCATCTCCGACATTTCTCTCAGAGGATGTCCATTTGGGGGGGAGGAGGGCCACCTCAACTGCAAAATATTCTCCTCTAGTTTGGGCGACCTCCCCCTGAAGTGGTTCTGCACCCTCCCAGAGAAATCTATCTCGAGTTGGAGACAGCTCCAGCTCTCCTTCTTAAAGAAGTTTTAGGCCTACAGCGTCGTCCCCAAGACCGATGCTGATATACTGGCTCTGAAGATTAAGCAGGGCGAGATCATCACCCAGTTTGCCCAACGGTTCTAGGCGATTTACAACCAGATCAAAGTTTCCAAGGACGAAGTGGCGGTTTTCGCCTTCCAGAATGCCCAGTTGCCGGGGAACGAGCTTAGGAAAGACCTGGCCGGAGACCCCGCAACCTCTTGCCAACCTTGACGTCCAGGATAAAGCGCTATGTCGCCCGGGAGGAAGATGATAACCGGGCTCGAGAAAGCCACGACGCGGGACACAAGGATAAGAGCAACCAGCCCCAGATGAAGGATAAGAAGCCCTTCCGAAAAGAATAACTGAAACAAGCCTGGGTCTCCACCTCGGCAAAAGCTCCAGCGTCCAGGTCTGGGGGCAGCAGGAAGCCCAGACCTCCTCCTGATGCCTATCAGGCTGTGAATGTCGTCTTCAGGGAGCCGATCCATCAGATCATGAACAAGATCAAGCACAGGCAATTCTTCAGCTAGCCTCAACCCATGCAGAGTGATCCCTCCTCCCGTGACCAGAGCAGGTTCTGCGCCTACCACAAATAGAATGGGCATAAAACCAAGGAGTGCAAGATCCTGAAGTTCCACCTGGAGAAGCTCGCCAAGGAAGGCCACCTGGAGGAATTCGTCAAGGCAGGAGATGCTGGCAGTGGCCGGACTCATCAGAGCGCTGACAAGGACCCAGACAGCGAAGAATCTGAAATGATCATCAATGTCATCCATCTGGCGCCCTCAGTCCCTTCTCCCTCAGCTAGAGGCAACACCCAGGCTCGTGCCGAGGCCAGGCAGGCCTCGCATGGGAAGGAGGTGATGAGGGCCGAGCTCGGACTAGCATCCAAGCGAGTACGGCGCAAGCGCGCAGCTATCTCATTTTCAGATAAGGACCTCGAAGGAGTGCAGCTTCCCCATAACGATCCCCTGCTCCTGACGATGAAGCTGCGAGACTTCACTGTGAAATGGATCCTCATCGACTCCGGCAACTCGTCTGAAATCCTCTACTATGGATGCTTCAAAAAGATGGGGCTCTCGGAGGCTGATTTGAAGGAAGCTCGTATGCCTCTGATAGGGTTCAGTGCCAAGCCGGTCTACCCCAGGGGAGAATCACTCTAGAGACCAGAGTGGGCGGAGTCTCTCTGATGACCGACTTCCTAGTAGTGGACGCCCCCTCCCCCTACAATGCCATTATGGGTAGGGCGTGGCTCCATAGGATGGAAGCAGTTCCCTCCACTCTCCATCAGAAGCTGAAGTTCATGTTTGAAGACAAGGATGGCAAGATGGAGGTGATTACAGTGGAAGGGGATCAGTAGCTGGCCAGGCAGTGTATGATGGCCGTAGTCCCTGGAGAGAAGGAGCCGGAGCGAGTGCATGTGGCAAAGTTCGAAAGGGGGCTGGACGAGATCGCCCGAGATCCTGACAAGAAGAGCATTGAAGATCTAGCCGAAGTCAGGATCGATCCACTCGACCCTGACAGATTCTTCCTGATTGGCACCCAGCTTCCCGACCCCGAGAGAGCCGAGCTCTCGAGATTCCTGATGCAGAACAGAGACGTCTTCGCCTGGACCCCGAGCGAAATGCCTGGGATCGACTCCGAGGTCATGTGCCACAAGCTGAACGTGGATCCTAACCACAAGCCAGTGGTGCAGAGGGCCCGCAGGACGGGGTTGCAGCAGACAGAAGCTGTGGTCGAGGAGGTCGACAGGTTGCTGGAGGCAGGCGCGATCAGGGAAGTCCAGTATCTGGTCTGGCTGGCCAATACGGTGGTGGTCAAAAAGAAAACTGGCAAGTGGAGGGTATGCGTGGATTTCACCGACCTTAACAGAGCTTGCCCGAAAGATAGCTTCCCTCTTCCAAAGATTGATCAGATGATCGACGCCACTGCTGGCCATGACAGAATGAGCTTCCTCGACGCTTACCGAGGCTATCACCAGATTCCGATGTTTGAACCGGACAAGGAGAAGACTGCATTCATAACCCCCCGCGGCACTTATTGTTATAAGGTGATGCCCTTTGGACTGAAGAACGCGGGAGCAACCTATCAGCGACTCGTCACAAAGATGTTTCCGGCTCAGCTCGGCAAAACCGTCGAAGTCTACATTGACGACATTGTCGTTAAATCCAAGCAGTCCAGCAACCATCTGGCAGACCTGGCCCAAGTCTTCAGCATCCTCCGAGAATTCAAGATCAAGTTGAAAGCCTCCAAATGCGCTTTCGGCATCGCTTCTGGAAAATTCCTCGGAAGTCTAGTAACGTGGAGAGGGATAGAGGCCAACCAGGACCAAATCACAGCGATCCTGGGAATCCAAAGCCCATCTACTACCTAGGAGGTCCAGAAGCTGACTGGCATCGCTACAGCACTCAACCGCTTCATCAGCAGATCATCAGATAAGTGCCGGCCTTTCTTTCAGCTTCTAAGAAAGAATTTAAAATTTCAATGGACTCCTGAGTGCGACCAAGCATTGGAAGCACTCAAAATTTATCTATCTTCACCACCTTTGCTCTCTACCCCAACTCAGGGGGAGACATTGTATATGTATCTGGCGGTCTCGGATCATGCAGTGAGCTCCGTCCTTGTTAGAGAGGACGATGGAGTACAAAAACCAATCTACTATATGAGCAAGATCCTCCTTGATGCCGAGACCAGATACCTTTTGCTTGAGAAGCTCGCGCTGGCACTCGTCAGTGCCTCCCGCAAGCTCTCTCATTATTTCCAATCCCACACCATTGTGGTTATCACGGAGCATCCACTCTGATCTATCTTCAAGAAAGCTGACTTTTCAGGGCGAATCTCAAAGTGGGCGGTCGAATTGGGGTAGTATGACATCCAGTACCGTCCCAGGACTGCGATCAAAGCCTAGATTCTGGCAGACTTCATTGTTGAGTTCGTCTCTTTGAGCTCGGCTTCGACCCAGCCCGACACCGAACTGGGGGGCATAGGGCATGAGCATGATGTCACCGAGGTTGACCAACTTTCTCAGAGCCAAGTCCCTGTCTCGGCATGGAGAGTCTTCGTCGACGGCTCGTCTACCTCCAAAAGAGCTGGCGCGAGCATAGTTCTCCAATCGCCAGAAGGACTGGTCATAGAACAGCCTTGACCTTGGACTTCAAAGCAACGAACAATGAAGCTGAGTACGAAGCTCTGATAGCAGGGCTGAACAGCGCCCGAATCCTTGGAGCCCGGCAATTGGTGGTCTACAGCGATTCACAACTAGTAACTAGCCAGCTCACTGGAGACTACCAAGCCCGGGACGACAGGATGGTGGCCTACTTAGCCCTCGTGAAGAAACTGCTCACCCATTTCCAGACAGCCGAGGTCAGACAGATCTCCAGAGATACTAACACACACGCTGATGCGCTTGCAAACCTGGCCTCCGCTGTCGAAGCAGGAAAGAAAAGGACCGTTGAGGTTGGATCGATACCGAGATCAAGCCTAGAGCTCCATTCATCTCGGCAAGTCCTATGCATTGACCTCGGCCCAAGCTGGATGGACCCAATCATTTCTTACCTCAAGGACGACCAGCTCCCCGAAGACAAGAATGAAGCCCACCGAATCAGACTCAAGGCAGCTCGATTCTGGCTATCCCCTGAAGGCAAGCTCTACAGAAAATCCTTCACAGGTCCCTACCTCCAATGCGTCCATCTGAGCAAGGTGGACGACCTTTTATATGAGATCCACGAAGGAATCTACGGAAGTCACATCGGAGGACGGTCACTGGCGTACCGAGCCATAAGCCAAGGTTACTGGTGGCCGTATATGCAGAAGGACGCGCAGGTATATGCCAAGAAATGTGAAAAATGCCTGAAGTTCTCCCATTCTCTACATCAGCCAGCACAGGACCTGAGCCCCCTCTCTAGTCCATGGCCCTTCGCCCAATGGGGGCTGGACATTGTGGGACCTCTCTACCGGGCTCCAGGGAACAAAAGATGGTTGATAGTTACCACAGATTACTTCACGAAGTGGGTAGAAACTAAACCGCTGTCCTCCATCACTGAAGGGGACTCCAAGAATTTCGTATGGAAGAACATCATAACGAAGTTCGGCATCCCTAGGGCCCTGATCTCGGACAACCGGACTCAGTTTGACTCCAACTTCTTCAGAGACTTCTGTCAAAAGCATGGCATCAGGAACCACTACTCCGCCCCGGCGTACCCGCAGATCAATGGTCAGGCCGAAATTCTAACAAAGTACTGCTTCACGGCCTGAAGAAGCGATTGGACAGAGTGAAAGGAAGATGGGTAGAGGAGCTCCCCAGCATGTTGTGGGCATACAGGACAACTCCGAGGCGTTCCACCTCGGCGACAGCTTTCTCTCTGGCCTATGGGATGGAGGCGGTCATTCCCTTGGAAATTGGCCTCCCTACCCTGAGAACAGAGCTTGTCGACCAAGGCCGAAACGAAATGAACCTGGCAATGGAGCTGGACCTAGCCGACGAGCGCCGAGAAGCAGCGGCCATACGACTGACCGACTATCAGCAACGGCTAGCCAGAGGATACAATGAAAAGGTTAGGGAGAGAAGTTTCTCGGTGGGAGAACTGGTCCTGAAGAAGACCCTGCCGGCTGACAGAGATCCAAATGAAGGCAAACTGGCCCCGAACTGGCATGGCCCGTTCAGGGTGGTTTCAATGGCAGGACGATCTTCTTAAAAACTCGAAAGACTTGGAAAGCAGGCAGTTGCCGAGATCATGGAATGCATCCCACTTGAAGAAGTTCTTTTTCTAAGATGTAATGAGAGTCTCATGATCAATAAAAGCAGCATTTGCCCTGTCATCAATCTGTGCCATCTAATCTGAGTTCGGCAGCTTCGGGTTCATACACCCAGGGATTGACTTCGGATTCACGCATCCAGTCTTCCCTAAACTTTGGGTTGACGCGCCCATGGACTGGCTTAGGGTCCATACACCCAGTCGCTCCTAAAACCCTGGGTTCATACACCCTGGGACTGACTTCGGATTCACATATCCAGTCTTCCCTAAACTTTGGGTTCACGTGCCCATGGACTGACTTAGGGTTCATGTTAGTTTTATGGACTCAATCCAGTAGATGATATAATAAATTGATTGATTTCTTTATTTATCAGTGTATTCATGCTTTCCTTTCATGAGAGGAATGGTGATTTATTATATACTTGCACATAACCAATACGAATGACATGATGGTTCATGAGATGAACCGGGGTCCACAAGTATATTAGATGTAACACATTTGTATGGATGAGATCCACATACGGGAGACATGTGTGACAAATCTTATACTTAAAATATATTCACAACCAGTGATGAGGCTGGACATCTCATACTGACAAGGTTGCAACACTTTGATTACTATGAGATAGTGTGATTTGTCTCGATCATCAGAATGGAAGATTCTGGATCATAGTGCTGGTACATTGGATGTATTGAAGGACCATGAGAAGCACCTTATAAATACTGTCTTCATTTTAAGGTCTGCTCTCATAATTCCCTAGAAATAGGCTCTCAATCCTGAGATATTAATGAACTCAAGTTTCTATCTATTCATTTGCTTTGAGTCACCAATGAGTGAGGACAACTGTAGGTCAACACCTCGGTGATTTGGGTACATGGTAGTAGAGCTGTGGGAACATTCAATGGTCAAGATGGAATCTATCTCTAATATCTCCTTGTGCCAATTAATGGATTTATCATTGGTAAGTGCGCACCCATTCCGATTAAGAGTTAATTGGAAAGGTACCTATGATCATTATAATTAATTGGGGCTCAAGGATAATAAGATATGGATCTAGTTTGGAAGACAGGTCCAATTGATCCATGGATATTGATAGAGGGGTCTACATGTGGTAATGTGGAAGTTTAGGGTCTTCTATGTAATATTCCTAAGACTGGAGTTCAATTGCACTTATATAGTGGAGTTATTTGCAATTAACTGTGGGCCCGGATTACACATGAGATGTGGGGTCGCGAGTCCCAGTTGGAGCCAGCTTTCTAAGGAATCCCTAGTGGTCCCCACGCTAGCCCAATTATTAGAAAGTATCTAATTCTAGTTGAACTCTAAAAGGAAAGTTACTATTTTTATTTGAAGTGAGACTTCTAATAGTGGTAATAGTAGACTTAGTAATTTTAGTAGAAGTGAGACTTCTATTTTAATTAGAAAGGAATTAGAAAGTTACTAATCATATTTGAAGTGAGACTTCTAATTATGATATGGAAAGTTACTAATTATTGTCGAAGTAAGACTTCTATCTTAGCTAGTAATAGAAGAGAGTTACTAATTGTTAGAGAAGTGAGACTTCTATTTCAATTAGAAAGAGGAGGTGGCTTAATTGCTTTTAAGCTATAAATAGAGGAGGGCAAGGTGTTGCACGTCCATGCATACATCCACCTAGGGATTCACGCCCAAGGCTTCTTTGTGCAAGTGTTGCACATGCCTCTTCTCCTCTCCCTCTTCTAGTTCTTCTTATAGTTCTTCTTCTAGTTCCTCCCTAGAGTTCCTAGTAGTTTTCTCTTGGAGATCCCACCATCTTCTTGAGAAAAAGGAAAATCTAATATGGGTCATAGCGTGGAAGATCGAGAGGTCTTGGAGATCCCTATTTGATTAGTGAAAGCGTTTCATCATCAAAAAAAGACGTACACTACACCAAAATAGGATATTAGTAACGCTCAAGATTTTTGGTAAGTAACGTTTTTTAAGTGTGACTGGTTTCCTAACGTTTTATGGACGTTACCATTGGTTTTAAAGTGTTACAATAATTTTACTCAATTTAATAATTATTTTATTATGATTTCTTTAATTTTTGCTCCACAAGTAAGCGTTAATAAACCGTTACACTATTCGTTCCCTCTTTTTTTTTTTTTTGCTCTCCCGCGCGCGCTCTGCCCTCCCCCTCATTTCCCTCTTATCGATCCCTCACCGCCTAATGAGCATGTTGTTTATACAACCCCCCCCCCTGTTCTTCACTTTTCCCTTCCCCCTTGTTTTTTTCCACTGCTCCCGCGCCAGCCCAGATCAAGGTAGAGACGTTGGATCGTAGATGACCCCGCCCGCGGTCCGCCATGGCGCCGGTTCTCTCCCTCCCTCCCGCTCTATTTCTCTGTCTCTCCCTCCCTCCCCTCTCCTTCTCTCTCCCGCGTTAGGTCGTTAGGTCCATAGCGGCTGGGGTCTTTCCCCTTTTTCTTTTTCTTAATCCCACTTTCCCTTTCTTTCTTTTCATTCTTTCGGTTGTTGCTTCAGGTGGAGGCAGGGGAGGGTGAAAAGTAGAGTTGAGTGGGGAAAGAAGAGGAAAGGAGGAGGAGTAGCGCGCGGGTCTGCCATCGCCCAGGTAAGTGGATCTCGATCCTTCTTTTCATTTTTTGTTTTCTCTTTCCTTTTCTCTCTTTTCTTCTTTCTTTCATTTTTTTTTTTAAACCCTGTTGCTGCTGTTTGCAGGTGGAGACCGAGTGGGCTGAGGAGAAGAGGGAGGAGAGAGAGGGCGGGTATGTGGTTTTACTCCCCTCCTATTTCTATTCTCTGTTCTCTCTTTCTTTTCTTTTTTTTTATTTTTTATTTTTTTTTGCTAACCTGCTGTTGCCATTTCAGGTTGAGGCCGAGTGAAAAGCAGGAAGAGTGGAGGAGAGGAGGGAGGAAGGAGAGGGATCAGAGAGGGGGGAGCTCGCTCCCCACGTGGCCCAGGTATGTGGGTCGCGCCCTTTCTTTATCTTCCATTCTTTTTTTTTTCTTTTTCTTTTTTATCCCCCGCTGATGCCGTTTCGAAATGCTGCTGAAATGGGGTCTTGGGTTTGGTTTTGGCTATGGGTGTCTACGGAAGTGATGGGTGTTTTGGTTTTGATGATATGTGTTATCAAAGTGGCAAAGACAGCTTTGGATAAGGCATTGGTTGAAAACATGGAGGTGGAGGGCATCATAGGCATTGGTTGAAAACATGGAGGTGGAGGGCATCATAGGCATTGGCTGAAAACATGGAGGTGGATGTACTCGTGAAATCACAACGAGACTGGGTATTCCAACAACAATTAAATTAAGGAGTTGGATTTTAATGAGTTTAGAAACAGAAAAAAAAAGGAGATTGGGTATTCCAACAGCAATTAAACCTGTGCAAGCAGGGAACAAGCATGACCATGCCCATATGCTACCTGTATGATAGGGTGGGCCTCTAGGATAGGTTTCAAAAACTTTTGACCCACTTGACGCAGAGGATCAACTATCCATAAGGCTATAAAACCCAATCCAAGATCTATGTCCTCAATCTCAGCCATCATGATCAGTAAAACAATTTATCTAGAAGATAAAAACAGCAACATATAAGCAACAATAAATCTACAACATGCATGGAAGTAGATTATACCTTTGGAGCTCGGTTGTGCTCTAATGGAGGAGTTGCGTCTTTCTTTGATGATGAAACGCTTTCACTAATCAAATAGGGATCTCCAAGACCTCTTGATCTTCCACGCTATGACCCGTATCAGATTCTCCTTTTCTCAAGAAGATGGTGGGATCTCCAAGAGAAACTACTAGGAACTCTAGGGAGGAACTAGAAAGAAAACTAGAAGAGGGAAGAGAAGAAGAGCTCGTGCAACACTTGCACTTAGAGAGCCTTGGGCGTGAATCCCAATGGAAGGAGCAAGCATGGACGTCCAAGGCATCCTCTCCTCTTATTTATAACTTTTTAAGTTGTCTCTTCTTTACTAATTACAATAGAAGTCTTACTTCCATTAATTAGTAACTTACCATATCATAATTAGAAGTCTCACTTCAAATATGATTAGTATCTTTCTAATTCCTTTCTAATTAAAATAGAAGTCTCACTTCTACTAAAATTAGTAAGTCTACTATTACCACTATTAGAAGTCTCACTTCTACTAGAAATAGTAACTTTCCTTTTAGAGTTCAACTAGAATTAGATACTTTCTAATAATTGGGCTAGCGTGGGGACCACTAGGGATTCCTTAGAAAGCTGGCTCCAACTGGGACTCGCGACCCCGCATCTCATGTGTAATCCGGGCCCACGGTTAATTGCAAATAACTCCACTATATAAATGCAATTGAACTCCAGTCTTAGGAATATTACATAGAAGACCCTAAACTTCCACATTACCACAAGTAGACCCCTCTATCAATATCCATGGATCAATTGGACCTGTCTTCCAAACTTGATCCATATCTTATTATCCTTGAGCCCCAATTAATTATAATGATCAATAGGTACCTTTCCAATTAACTCTTAATCGGAATGGGTGCGCACTTACCAATGATAAATCCATTAATTGGCACAAGGGGATATTAGAGATAGATTCCATCTTGACTATTGAATGTTCCCACAGCTCTACTACCATGTACCCAAATCACCGAGATGTTGACCTACAGTTGGCCTCACTCATTGGTGACTCAAAGCAAATGAATAGATAGAAACTTGAGTTCATTAATGTCTCAGGATTGAGAGCCTATTGCTAGGGAATTATGAGAGCAGACCTTAAAATAAAGACAGTGTTTATAAGGTGCTTCTCATGGTCCTTCAATACATCCAATGTACCAGCACTATGATCCAGAATCTTCCATTCTGATGATCGAGACTAGTCACACTATCTCATAGTGATCAAAGTACTGCAACCTTGTCAGTATGAGATGTCCAGTCTCATCACTGGTTGTGAATATATTTTAAGTATAAGATTTGTCACACATGTCTCCCGTATGTGGATCTCATCCATACACATGTGTTACATCTAATATACTTGTGGACCCCGGTTCATCTCATGAACCATCATGTCATTCGTATTGATTATGTGCAAGTATATAATAAATCACCATTCATCTCATGAAAGGAAAGCATGAATATACTGATAAATAAAGAAATTAATCAATTTATTATATCATCTACTGGATTGAGTCCATAAAACTAACAATCTCCCACTTGGGCTCAATGCCAGTTAGAGTTGCATCTCATGCACATCCCGTCTACTAATAGCTCAAAGACTTTGGTAGTCAAAGGCTTAGTAAATGGATCTACTAGATTGTCTGCAGAGGCTATCTTAGTGATCGTACATCACCTCTTTGCACAATCTATCTGACCATGTACAACTTCCTCTGTACATACCTTTTGGCTCTTGGGTTATTTGGACTTAATGACTGCCCTACTGTTATCATAGTAAACTGTGATCGGCTGTCCTGCCAAAAATACCACTTCAAATTCCATAAGGAATCTTTTGAGTCAATCTGCTTCCGTAATTGCTTCTCAAGTAATTACAGCTTAAACACATACCCAGAAGTTGAATTCCTGGAATCCTAATCTGACTAGAAGTCAGTATCTATGTAACCGACTGGAATCAACTCATCACTGCTATAACTCAACATGTGATCTCTAGTCCTTCTCAAGTATTCGAGAACACATCGTACAGCAGTCAATGATAAAGACCTGGGCTAGACTTTATATCTGCTGACTAGGCGTATTGCATGATAGATATCCGGTCTAGTACAAAGCATAGCTTACCGTACCAGAACCTTATCTATGTACACATCATTGGGATAAGCCTATCATCCTAATTTTCCAGTCTCAATGGAAATTGATTCGTAGGATGTACCTGGCTTTTCCAAAGTCCTTTATTATCAAAAGTCTTAGCCAACCAAAACTTTTACTGTTGACGATATCCCCATATCACTCCATAGGAGAAGGATGTCGTCGACATATAATACCAGAAAAACTACCCTGCGTTCTTGACTTTTCATTTACACATGACTTATCCGGATTCTGATAAAAATCAAGTGACTTGATTTCCTTAATCAATACGGATGTTCCTGTTTCGGGATATTTGCTTGAATCCATAAATGGACTTATGCAGCCTGCAAACTCTTCGCACTTGGTTATTAGCTGTAGAACCATCTGGTTACATCATATAGATGTTTTCCTCAAGATTGCCGTCGTGAGACGCTGTCTTGACATCCATTTGCCAAATCTCGTCACCGAGATGAACCGCAATGGATAAGAGTATCTGGATGGAACTCTTCCATCTGGCTCTCATTTTCTTTTGCAGACTCACTTGCACCCAATAGGTTTGCTATTGGCAGGCAAGCCCACAAGTGTCCAGACCTGATTAGAGTACAAAGACTCCACCTCAGCTTTCATAGCATCTAACCAACGTCCCAAAACTATGTCATTAACGGCTTTATCATAGTTATAGGGATCTTGTTCCGGTTACACCGGGATTGCCTTGTAAGACTTTCCCTAGACCGAGAACTTGTCAAGGGTCCTGACAATACTCCCACTACGACAAGGCACTGGTGTAACTACTGGGTCAAATATGACGGATTTTCTTAAAGTTTGGTTATTCTTGGATTTGGAATTGTTCTTTCTTGAATTTCTTCCAAGATAACCATTTTTAAAGATTTCCAATTAATCTTATAATCTCCCTCCAGAAAACCGCATTGGTGCCGCGAAGCACTTTCTGCTCTCTGGGATTATAGAGCAACCAACCTTTAGTTCCTTTTTGGGATAAAATATAAACATATATACTTCCGACTTCGATTCCAACTAATCCGTCTTATCCTTCAGCACGTGTGCCAGACAACCCTGAAAACGTTGTAGACTAGGCTTTCGCCCTGTCCATAACTCTCTGTGAGTCTCAAGTATAGACTTAGATGGAATGAGGTTTAGTATATATATTTCAGTTTCCATATCCCAAAATATAGGTAATCCTAGAAACTCAATCATAGACTTGATCATATTTAAAAGAGTCTTGTTCCTTCTTTATTCTACTCCATTCTGTTGAGGCAAACCAGGAGCAGACTACTGGGATCAAATCCCAAAATCTGATAAGTATCCCATAAAATTAGTGGAGAGATATTCGCCTTATCGATATTATCGAAGAGTATTTATACTTTTACCTAATTGCTTTTCCGCTTCCGCTCGAAACTCTTTGAACTATTCAAAAATCTCGGACTTGCGGTGCATAAGGTATATGTATCCATATCTCGAGTAATCATCGGTGAAAGTGATAAAATACTCGTATCAATCTCTCACTCTAATATTATGAGTCCATACACATCAGTAAACACTAACTCCAATAAATCTTTGGCCCTACTGCCCTTAGATGAATAAGGGTCTTTTAGTCATTTTGCCTTCCAGACAGGATTTGCAGATAGGCATTGATTCTACCACCAATGATGGCAAGATACCATCTTTCACTAGCCTGTCAATCCTGTTTAGGTTTATATGACCTTGCCTCTTGGGTGCCAAAATTTGTTGGATTAGATGAAGGTGACTACCTCTTTAATGATGGTCTATTATTAGCATCAGCGTCATGTATCTCATACATTGTGGGAGTTAACAAATAAAAGCCATTGATTACCTTGTCAGAATATATAAGAGTACCGCTCCTCTTTAAGACGATTTAATTACCAAAAGTAACTGAATAACTCTTATTCATCATACTAGAAATTAAAATTCCGTCTTAAAACGGTACATATAATGTATCTGACAAAATCAACTTAATATCTGAAAATAACTAAGTTTCTACTCCTACTGACACTGCTTCTGCCTTGGCTTCCGATCCCAGGTTAACACTGATTTCCCCGTCATTAATCCTCCTGATTACCTGTAACTCCTACAACATATTACTGATGTAATTAGTTGCACCGAAGTCTACAAACCAAGATTCTGAAGTACTAGTTGTAAAACTAACTTCAGAAACAAATGACTCAATCATACCTGAGGTCTTTTCCTTTGACAGAAATCGTGGACAATTCCTCCTCCAATGTCCTGTCATACCACAATGGAAACACTTTCCCTTTGCTCCCGTACCCTTGACCTTGGCCATACCACTAGTGGAACCATACTCCACCTTAGGACCTTTGATGACTGATTTCTTCTTGCTATCCCGGTCTTTGCCTTTCGGCTTAGACTTAGCAAATGACTTTTCTGTCATGAGGGCAGTTGGTCTTTTCTTCATGATTTCCTCAAACACTACCAGCTGGCGAGACAGCTCAGCTATGGTCATTTCCAATTTACTATAATTGATCTCGAAATGTTTGAATGAGTCTGGTAGTGATTGAATGATAATGTCGATCTGTGTTTCTGTATCAAACGCAGTCCCCAGTACATCTAACTCATTCAATGCCAACTTCATTTGTAACAAATGTTTTTGTACTGGGGTTCCCTCAGCCATCTTTGTCTCCATCAGCACTTTCAGAGCAGCCTGCCTAGCAGGCCTAACCTGGTCTGCAAACATCTCCTCTAAGTTCGATATAATATCGTATGCTGACTTATAGGATTGATGTTGTTCTTGCAAAACAGTAGACATGGATGCCTGAATAAAACATCTGGCTATCTCATTGTTTTTGGTCCACTTGGTGTAAAAGTTTTTCACTAGCTGTGGTGCATCAGGCTCAGGCTCAGGAAGGGGGGGGGGGTATTAGAAGGACATATTTGCAACTTGAAGATGTCAAGATAATATCCAGGTTCCTTTTCCAGTCTACATAGTTGGATCCCATCAACTTGTTCTGGTTGAGGATGGTCGCAAGTGGATTGAAAGTATTCGAATTCATGCTGTATAAATTAAAGCACATAACCATACATTCAATGAAAGAATATAAATGACATTAGGGTTTAGTATTCTACCAAATTCATATGGGAATCCTCATAAGCACTGAATTCAGAATACATCGGAATCCCAATCCCCTAGGGCATGCCTCCTTGGGGAGTGCGTATGTCCTTGGATTGGTGCGGATCAAAGTTCGTCAAAATTGGAATTAAGACTAAGTATCCATGATCCCCATCATTCATTATCATCTAGGTATCTCATACCAAATAATGTATGACTCCCGATTTGCTTTGGTTTCTAAAATACATGAGGCAAATCCTAGGGGATACTACATCATTATTTTAGTTAAGTGTGACCCACCAACTAGCATTGTATGACAACCGTTGTGAGCAGCTCCTCCTAGGGGAGTAAGCCCCCACCCCGTCTCACCAACACTATCCATAGGAGATCCATATCTAGTAGCCAGACAAGTAAAAGCCCTCCGAAGGAACGGCCACTCTCTTGGTGGCGCGAGGCTAATACTTTCCTTACAATGGACCTATGGTGGAAAACCATGGGGATTAAATGCCCCGCTCCCACTTAATATTTTAAAATTGAGGATTTCCTTTTAAGGTATTAGGGCCCACATATATAAATATATGAATCATCAAATCATCTCATGATATGATCTAAGATTGGTTCCAAGTCAAGTTATTTTAAGGAAAGTCCAGTTTCTTAAATTAGTGTTACCAATGTGTCCATCTCATGGGACATCAACACTAATTAGAACTCTTTCCAAAAATTAATTTGATTTGACCAATATTAGTAACTTGCTATGTTTGGATCAGATTTGGAAACATTCTAAATAAAGCATTCAACTATAAATAGAAAACGCTAAAATTAGAAACTAGTCCTCTCCTCCACATGGCCCAAGCGGAATAGACTTCTTGGACTTCTAGACTTTCCAAAATTTTGGAATTCCTCAAACTCTTTGGGAAACTCCAAAACACCTTTGGCAATCTTCAAACTCTTTTGATTAGGAGTCCAACTTCACTTTCCTTCTTAGTCTCGGACATCGCCAGAATTTACAAATTTAGAAAATTACATAAATTCCTATGTCTCTATGATGAGACTTACATGATAATCTATTAATGGAAATAAAAGGCTCATAGGGAATTTCACCATGCCTTGCCCTAAACCGGGAAAACAAGGAAACCATGATGCCCTTTACAACTTGCCAAAAATAAACATTAAACCATAAAAGAAAGTAAAAGACTTGTGGGCCATATGGAGAGGGCATGATAACCTGCATGTTAGTATCTCATACTAGTAAAGCAACTCACAAAGTCGGGTTACCAAACAATAATGGAAAGACAGGATGCCAAATATTGCCACTACTATGATTCATGCCCCCTACGCAGAGGGGGTCCGGGGGTGTCCCCCGGCGGGGGTCGAGCTGTTCGGTCGACCTGCCAGAGGACTCGGTCGACCGGCCTCAGTGTCTTCGGTCGACCTGCCAGAGGGCTCGGTCGACCTGCCTGACAGAAATCTGCAAGTTGGGTTTTTTGTATTTCGTGTCCAACCATCTCCAAAACTCTTATGAAGATTTCCAATGGCTTCCTACCATCATTCCATCATTGTTAGACCCTTTTGTGACTATCCAAACATGGATTTACTAATTGTCCAAGCAAAACCATCAAAACTGATCCATACATAGCCCTTGATCTATCCTCTTCGCATCTCATGTAAAGATTAGATCAAGCTTACTGATCTAACATGATAAGAGATGAGGTAAGGCTCTGATACCAATTGTTGGAAATAGGGTGGGCCTCTAGGATAGGTTTCAAAAACTTTTGACCCACTTGACGCAGAGGATCAACTATCCATAAGGCTATAAAACCCAATCCAAGATCTATGTCCTCAATCTCAGCCATCATGATCAGTAAAACAATTTATCTAGAAGATAAAAACAGCAACATATAAGCAACAAATAAATCTACAACATGCATGGAAGTAGATTATACCTTTGGAGCTCGGTTGTGCTCTAATGGAGGAGTTGCGTCTTTCTTTGATGATGAAACGCTTTCACTAATCAAATAGGGATCTCCAAGACCTCTTGATCTTCCACGCTATGACCCGTATCAGATTCTCCTTTTCTCAAGAAGATGGTGGGATCTCCAAGAGAAAACTACTAGGAACTCAAGGGAGGAACTAGAAAGAAAACTAGAAGAGGGAAGAGAAGAAGAGCTCGTGCAACACTTGCACTTAGAGAGCCTTGGGCGTGAATCCCAATGGAAGGAGCAAGCATGGACGTCCAAGGCATCCTCTCCTCTTATTTATAACTTTTTTAAGTTGTCTCTTCTTTACTAATTACAATAGAAGTCTTACTTCCATTAATTAGTAACTTACCATATCATAATTAGAAGTCTCACTTCAAATATGATTAGTATCTTTCTAATTCCTTTCTAATTAAAATAGAAGTCTCACTTCTACTAAAATTAGTAAGTCTACTATTACCACTATTAGAAGTCTCACTTCTACTAGAAATAGTAACTTTCCTTTTAGAGTTCAACTAGAATTAGATACTTTCTAATAATTGGGCTAGCGTGGGGACCACTAGGGATTCCTTAGAAAGCTGGCTCCAACTGGGACTCGCGACCCCCACATCTCATGTGTAATCCGGGCCCACGGTTAATTGCAAATAACTCCACTATATAAATGCAATTGAACTCCAGTCTTAGGAATATTACATAGAAGACCCTAAACTTCCACATTACCACAAGTAGACCCCTCTATCAATATCCATGGATCAATTGGACCTGTCTTCCAAACTTGATCCATATCTTATTATCCTTGAGCCCCAATTAATTATAATGATCAATAGGTACCTTTCCAATTAACTCTTAATCGGAATGGGTGCGCACTTACCAATGATAAATCCATTAATTGGCACAAGGGGATATTAGAGATAGATTCCATCTTGACTATTGAATGTTCCCACAGCTCTACTACCACGTACCCAAATCACCGAGATGTTGACCTACAGTTGGCCTCACTCATTGGTGACTCAAAGCAAATGAATAGATAGAAACTTGAGTTCATTAATGTCTCAGGATTGAGAGCCTATTGCTAGGGAATTATGAGAGCAGACCTTAAAATAAAGACAGTGTTTATAAGGTGCTTCTCATGGTCCTTCAATACATCCAATGTACCAGCACTATGATCCAGAATCTTCCATTCTGATGATCGAGACAAGTCACACTATCTCATAGTGATCAAAGTACTGCAACCTTGTCAGTATGAGATGTCCAGTCTCATCACTGGTTGTGAATATATTTTAAGTATAAGATTTGTCACACATGTCTCCCGTATGTGGATCTCATCCATACACATGTGTTACATCTAATATACTTGTGGACCCCGGTTCATCTCATGAACCATCATGTCATTCGTATTGATTATGTGCAAGTATATAATAAATCACCATTCATCTCATGAAAGGAAAGCATGAATATACTGATAAATAAAGAAATTAATCAATTTATTATATCATCTACTGGATTGAGTCCATAAAACTAACACATGCCCATATGCTACCTGTATGAGTTTCCCTCATTGGTCTCATGTGTGAGATTCTTTCTTCACACTTTAGCTAGTGTTTTTCTAATTCTATCTGTAATCCGTTTGGCTTTGTAACCATGGTCTAGCACCATGCTTCCTTGTATGAACTAGCTATGGACGCTAACTTTGTTTTTTTTTTTCTTTTCTTTTTCTACATTTTGCTCCATATGTTATTACCAAAGTCACCTCCTCTAGAGAGTTTTGTTTTCTTTTCTTCTTCAAGCCTTTGTTGTCTCTCCTTTGGTTCAACTTTGAGCCTATCATTGAGCTAGCACATGTTGAGTAAATTTAAACAAGATCCACAATTTTTGTATAAATTGGAATTGCTTTTATGTTTCAACTTTCAGGATGCATTTGAGCTAGCACATGTTGAGTAAATTATGTATGTGTGGAACAAATGCAGGTTACGAAATTGTGTGACTTGGGAATGGATCATAGTGTCTGCTCAGTGGAGTGGGCACAGGATGGCACACAGTTGGCTGTAGGGACTAATCTAGGGAAAGTCCAGGTGAGAGATCTTTTAATATTTTAGTTGGTTAGCTGACCAGTCAAGGCATTCTACATGTACTAATCATCTTTGCATCAACTGAACCGCTACATGTATGGTTTTCTACATAAACTCATCAACTTGGTGGAGCGATCTTTAATATTATTGGAAACTTGGAACTATTCTTGACTTTTTTTACTTTATAATATTTTAGTTGGTTACTTCTAGTTGGATGGTATTTTATTAGAGATGGTTTTTATAACTATTCTTGATCCTTATTGTTTTAGGTAGTGTTTTTTAGTAGTTGGTTCGTATTTTATTAGAGATGGTTTTTAAATTTAAAGTTAGAAGGTATTATTGGATTATGGTGTGAAGAAAGAATCATGTTTTATTGCTTTCTATTATAGAGAGTTTACAAGGTCTGGTTTTCCTCCACCAAAACCATCTTTACTCACCTTGTATTTATTTTTTCTGATATTTGTGCTGATTGGAGTTATGTTTCACTTTGCTGGCCATGCTCTGTTTAAAATTTATTCTTTATGTCATGTGATTCACATTTCACACAAGGATGTGCTTGGACATCCTGACCATTTGGGGTTTGTGTTTGCTGTGGGGTTCTTTTGTATTTGTGACCACAAGGATGTCGCATTCACTTCACATTTCTGAGATCTTGAGCATATGAAATCATTACATAATCATTCCCATCCTGTAAATGGTGAAACTTTCTAGTTGCCTTCTCCTCAAAGGTATGCTTAATTGGCTTGTTAATACAAAAAATTGAAATTTTTTTTATCCTTACTGCATATCAGTGACAGTGAGTACTGTGTAGTATAAAATTGTGGTTATACACGATTTCAATGTGTGATTGTCTTTTCTTTTTATGTTTAGCAAACTCTATCCCTATCATGTGCTTCTTTGTACAAATAGCACTTGAAACAACTTTCTAAATTCAAATTCTCCCAATGCAAGCATTTGTGGACATGCTATCTGTGTCAATTGGGTGGAAACCAACTTTCATACTGCTTGAGAGGAGTCAATGAAAAGGTACATCAGCAACTGAGCAGAAAAGGAAAAAAAAGTGTAGAATGAAGAGCAAATGATCCTTTCCCTGAACTGCTCCCAACCCAACAACAAAATATGTTTACTATTAAATATCAAAGTAACAGAATGAGTGATGATCCACCCAAAATTTGCAACAAAGTAAGTAGGAAGAAAGAGTAGGGGTTGTTGAAGAAGAACTCCTGATGGATCATATCCTTCTTGTAAGTCTCTTTTTTTTATGTGTTTTTTTTTCTTCCATGACTAAATAATTTAATTCTATTATCTGCTCCTTTCTTTGCTTTTTTATGTAATGATGTTCTTAACTGGGTTCTTGTGGAATTATGGTTTTCTGCTGAAGGGTTGTGAGGTTTTTGTTGCTTGGATCCATGATCAGGATGGTAAATCATGTGGGTTTTGCAGCTTGGGTCTTAATTTTGTGATTTTGACTTTTTGATTGGTTTTCTGATATGGGTTTTGCAAATTACCCATGCTTCTTCTCTCTGTCTTTTTGTTGGAGTTGCATAAGTGAAAAAAAAGGAGGTTTCAACTCTCTCTTTTCTCTACTTGCCTACCTTTTTAGTTTGTTTGTGTTTGTAATATATTTGAATTTTGTTGTGAAATGGAACTGGTTAATGAGTATATGAACTTTGATCCTGTTTTTTTAAGTTCATGAATTGTCTTAAGATTATTAGATTTAAGTTCATGGGTTGTATGGATTATCGACTATAGGAAGAATTGAAAGATGATGATCGATATTAGATGAAATTGGTGTTAATGATGCTCCACGTGCCCCACCTGAGAGGCAACATGCATCTTTACCGAGGTATATGCCCTTTCCTTTATGCTCAATGTGTTGCTCTCGTTTCTTTACTGGGGTATCGACCAAGCTGCTGATGGTTCCCTTTTATATGCAGGCCTTGTGTATTCCATTCAGAAAGCACATCACAGAACCTGGTAAATGTTATTGAAGTTCTGTCCAAGTGTTCAATTAAGGAATCAGAGAAGCCACAACCAGATCGGAAATATGGGATCCCCATTGCAAGGGTTCCTCTCCAAGTTCCACAGAGGGTACAAGGTAAGAATCCCCTTGCGAACATGTCTCAGTGGATATTACCAATTATACCTGGATATCTACATATGCTTGGGTACTCATATTGGATGGATCGATGCTCATTTTGACATTGTGAGTTCCACATATTTTGGGGTTTTTATGAACGTATATATTTTTCTTTTTTTTTAGTAAATCTATTTTTGTTGAATTATGAAAAGAAAATATTATAACCCATTGGACTTCTCTTCTTCTTGTTGTTGTTCAAGCTTCTACCTTGTAAGTTCTCATTCTTCAGCATTCCTTTTTTTTCCATTTGAACTACTTATCTTGTTGTTCTTGTTTTTAACATTGGTTTCTTGCATGTTACTTATCTTATTCATTCTTTAGATGAAAGATAGTGAAAGATGTGGCCGGATATTTCCCTACTGCTATTGTGAGTGGGAGCCTCCTTTCTTATTAGTATCAAACTCATCCACTGGATATGTTCAAGATGCCTTTGCCGATGGAGCAATTGCTTTAAAAGGAAAGTCATGCCAACAGAGTAATGTTCCAGGTGGTATAGGTTTGCTTATTTTCTTCCTTTAATCTTTGGAGTTCACGGATTGTGATCTAACGCTAAATGTCTGTAGAGATTCCATGTAAAGTCACAAAATATATTTAAGGGTGCACATAAAACTTGTTTCCAGAAAATACTGATAATTAAGAAGTAAGAGTAAGAAAGCAAACATGGTTAATTGGTGACCAAAAACTTTACTTCAATATTTCAGTTGTTAGAGTCAGCATTTTAACTAGAATATATTGGTCTTAAGTGACCTAGTTATTGCTCTGTTCGATCATGATGAAAAGTGTGATATTGTTTTTCACAGTTCTTCTATGAATATGAATTGTTTGAATGTGCAAACAGGGCTCCCAGCAACAACAAACAATATCAACTACATTTCATTTCAATCATCTTCTTAGTGTGCAGGTAAGGCCATAAGTCACTTTCTAATAAATAACCTATTTGTTTCAGTGATGCTTGTGTTCTTCTTTGTTTATATATGGCTTGTTTCAGCCAACTAAATTAGCATATCATACCAGTCCTCAGATTGAAGCATGAGCTCTATATACTTTATTCACAAATTTGCTAATGTCTATGAGATTGAGAACAAAAAGAGTATCCAAGAAACATTCTTCTGTAGGTGGTTTGAGAGTTACAAAGTACTTGTACAGAATTTGACAGGAAAAAGTGAGTTGAGTGCCTTGAATTTTGATAGATGGATTCTGGGGTGAATGGATTTGCAGCCTCTAATGTTAAAAAGAGGTACATGTTTACAGCAATGGAGTTGTTGCTCGGAGTGATGTTTCTGGGATGGTTGTTTATGTGGGTCATGATGCCTACAAAAACTTACAAGCAGACATGGATGGTGAAGCTCCGTGCCGACACGAACTCGACATATATTGGACCATTAGGTTGGGTTTTTCGACGCCTTAATTACATTTTTATTTTGGTTGTTGCTAGAAGTTCCATTGATTAGTTTTGTTTTGAGGTTGGTCATGGATTGTCTGGTTCTGCTGTTCTCTTGCATCAAATGTTGTTTTCTTTATTTGCAGGTGCCAACTTACTGACATTCACATTTCCTATCCTCTTCATTGCTGTTCTGGGGTGTGTATATCTCCATTTGAGAAAGAAATTTGATAACTACACTGAAAGGTATGTGCAGTGTATTTTCTGTAGGACACACCATATTGATATTCGAATTAAGACATTAGTACCTGGATCAAGACCACAGAACTTGGTGAATCAATGGTATGCATGGAAATTTTGTTCTTCATCAGACTCCAAAACTGCTGCATGATGTTTATTAAAAAAATGCGCACACCTTGTTGCATGCCAATGAGGGGTGAATTGGAACATCAACTAAAATATTGAAAGTTGGGCTGATATCTATTTAGAACTATTTCATGATCCTAACTATCTAAGGGTCAAAATTGTGTCACTAGGGTGCCCTCAAATAGATAGATGGTCATGATCGCGACTCACTCATGGTAGAGTAGTGTTGGCACCTTAGCATCATTGACATGCTATGGATCAATCCCTGGGTCTCTCAGTAATATCATTCCTTACCAGTAGCCCAACTTAGCAAAAAAAAAAAAACAGATGGTCATGATCACCCGATCATGCATGCCGTTTATTAGTACCTATAATCTACATTAATAGGTTCCATCCCGCGCCTAAGCGACATGCATCCAGGTGGACCCCACATAGGGATTATCCTTGGTCCGTATGTTCTCCATCCTGAGCGCGCATATCATCCAATAACTGCATTTTGAATGTTAACAAGATTGAGTTTGATTGCAGCAACAGTAAGGCTGGTCATCTGGACTTATGGAGACGGCCAGTGCTTGTTAAAGGTCCACTAGGAATCGAGTTTTGGTGCCAAAACTTGCCTCCTGTGGTCATTTTGGAACCATGTTCTATCTGAGGGGTGGTTTGGTTGCACTCATTTTGAAACCATGTTCTATCTCCCATTTATTGTCTTCCATGTTCCTAATTGTCTTCTTTGATTGTGCTCCCAATCCTTAGATGGTGGACTGCAAATTTATGGTCAAGAATGGAACAAAACTTTCGTACTGAAAAAGCGGCCAAATTTCACAGATAGGCTTTATTGAATGTATTATTTCAATTAATGGGAAAAAGTCTTTTTTTTATTGAAGAAGGAAAATCAGAGTTAAGTATATTTGGTTAAGACTTTAAGAATTCATAGGTGGTAATGAAACTAAAATAAACTTCTAAAAATGTTGCTAGAAGAGATCCATGACCATGAGGAGTATCTCTCTAGTTCCTTTTTTTCTCAAGTGATATGCGACATCATTATTTGGTGCTGAACAATGTAGAAAGCTACATCCATCTTGGATGATGACAGTGAGGCTTATCGAATCGACATTGTGGATCACTGAACAATTACCTCTTATATTCAAACTTAAGGCCCTTTTAAGTTAGACTCTCTTTTCAGTGGATCTAGTTTTTCTATGTACCTTTGGCAACTATGCACTTTTGGCACCACATGTGATTTATAGATGTGTGCAGCTGCATGTCTTATGTTGTTCATGTCTTATTTAGCTTTTCTATGCTATGTGGGCATGAAAACAAGTTGAACTTTAGTTTATTGGAATTTAGTATACTTTGTTGCTTTTCAGGTTTTTTCCTATATTGAATAGGAGTTCATCATGTTATATGTTGCTATATCGATTTTCATATTTTTGTAGCTTCCTTTATTGAATGTGATCATTTGATTCATATTCTTAGGTGGATTAATACTAATTTATGCACGTTTTAAGAGATTGTTATTTTCCATGTGATAGTGTGTTATTTTCCGTGTGATAGTGTGTTGGGGCATTGGGTTGTTTATATGAAGTGTTTTTTTGTCATGTACAGGTACTTAGCAGGTTGTAAAAAAAAATTAAATGTCACACGTACAGGGGAGACTATGCCGAAATTTCGAGAAATCTTTTACATTAGAAATTTTTTTTAAATGTTTCAGGGGTGAAAATGGCTGGGAAATCTAACGGAGGGAAGAACAGAGGAAGAGCATCGAAAGATAATTCTAAGGTTGTGGCTGATGCAAATGGAGTGCAGCAGTCCAATTTGGGTGATAAGCCAATAATTCTAAGGTTTTTCTTGCCTTTTCCCTACATATGCTTTTAAATTGATAGTTTACTAATTTGTAGTGTAGCAACAACTGCAGTTCCCGAACCATTACAGTTTTTGGATAACCTTGCATTACCTATGGTTTGACCGAAAATCTGCATTTCTAGACAGTCTTACCATATATGTCACCTAGCTCTTTGACATGTAGAGAGTATGTTTTGTTTTAACTCCCTGAGCAGCTCCACTTAATATTACATGATTTTATATGTTTCTCTTTTATCTTGGAAGGAAATATAGCAATCAATGGCACCCATTTGCTCCACTTAATATTATACTTATGACTTAATATTACACGCATAGGAGTTCTATGGCAGGATGATGCGTTGTTGAGTAGTACGTAGTGACTATTTTGTTCGTCGTTATTGTTAAAGATTCTACTTGATGTCAATATGTTCTTTTGGTGATGTTATCTTTTAATAAAATTATTTGATTGGGTGTAAGTGTGAGATTTCTTGTTAATGTTTGAACCGTGTAAAAGGGCATTTTTATATATGCAGCAGGTTCGATATTCAGGGGTGGTTTTTGGATAATTTTTTTTTTACATATAAAATAGTTTTGTAACGGTTATAAACCGTTACTAATTTGTGCGAATAGTAACACTTCAAAAACGTTACAAAAGATTTCACAACCGTTAGGAATGTTATGAATCAGTAACAAAAATTTGGCACGAAAAACCGTTACAGAGCTTACAAAACCGTTACTAATATTTAAGTGTAAACTACCATTACAAAACTTGCGAAACTGTTACTGTTTTATTAAAAATTATTAACACAAATGAGTATTAAAACCGTTAGGAACTAATTTCAGTAACGGAAATAAAGCGTTACAATTAATATGTTTGTAACGGTTTACAACCGTTAGGAATGTTTATAACAGATTAGAAACGCCCAAACTGTGACCCAAAAAAACCGTTACAAATTTTTTTAGTAACGGTTTTGGACCGTTAGGTATTTCCTGAAATGGTGTAGTGGTAACTTCTCCATTAGAGCACAACCGAGCTCCAAAGGTATAATCTACTTCCTTGCATGTTGTAGATTTATTTGTAGCTTATATGTTGCTGGTTCTACCTTCTAGATAGATTGTCTTTACTGATCATTATGGCTGAGATTGAGGACTTGGATCTTGGATTGGGTTTTATAGCCTTGTGGATAGTTGATCCCTGCATCAAGTGGGTCAAAAGTTTTTGAAACCTATCCTAGAGGCCCACCCTATTTCCAACAGTTTATACATCCAGTCACTCCTAAAACCCTGGGTTCATACACCCTGGGACTGGCTTCGGATTCACACATTCAGTCTTCGCTAAACTTTGGGTTCACGTGCCCATGGACTGACTTAGGTTTCATACACCCAGTCGCTCCTAAAACCCTGGGTTCATACACCCTGGGACTGACTTCGGATTCACACATCCAGTCTTCCCTAAAGTTTGGGTCCACGTGCCCATGGACTGACTTAGGGTTCATACACCCAGTCGCTCCTAAAACTCTGGCTTCATACACGCCCCGAGATCGATCCCGGACTCAGGCTCGCGCAGCCGAGATCCTCGAGATTCTGGGCTCATCTCGGCTAAAAGCAGTCTTTGAAAGACGAAGCAGTGCAAGCAGAGGAGTGCAGAAAAATAGCACAGAAATGCAGAAAAAAGCAGTGCAAACACAGAAGTGCAGAAAAACACCACAGAAATGCAGAAAAAGAACGTGCAAGCATAGAAGTGCAGAAAAATAGCACAGAAATGAAGAAAAAAGCTGAAAAAAGCACAAAAGCGCAGAAAAGCAGCACAGAAAAGAAAAAAATGAATGTAGAGATACATAATACACATTTCGTTACAAACTTCATTTTTTATTAAATGTAATTTTCTCATTACATGGGTTACAGAAGAGAAAAGCAAAATACAGTAAGGAGGCTAGCAGTCCTCTAAAAACAGAAAAAGAAGGGAAGCTTGGAGGTCTTGATCTTTACGGGCCCGCTGCTTGGAGGTTCTGATCTTCACCGGTCAGCAGCCCGGAGGCTTCTCGATCCGGTCCTTAGTGCCAGGAGCTCTGCAATACGCTTTGGTTGTTCAGACCAAAATTTACAAATAAGCTCAAGCCCCCGGTCCACTGCCTGGAGATCTTCAACCCGAAGGCTTCTCGATCTGGTCCTGAATGCCACACAAGACCCTGCAGGATCAAGACAAGACCCTGCAGGATCAAGTTGGCAACCAACTCCCAACCACATCGACAAGAGTTGATCTCCTCGCAGCCGCATAGGCGGGAGTTGGCCGTGGACCCGCGTTCAGAGAACGCGTGGTCCACGGGGACCAAATTTAGAGAACGCGCAGACCACGAAGGACAGCCCTTTCCAGAGGGAGCTACCTTCAGTCGCAGAGGGTTCGTTCGAAACGAAGGTTCCTAAACAAATTCTACAGGGCGAAACTGCCAGAATGCCTGGCAGGGGCAAACGGATCCTCATGACTATAACAGAATAGAAGGATTACTGGTTCAGGTTCTTTTTCTCTCCCATGGCAGGCTCGCCGCCTCTATTTATAGATAGAGGAAGGGCTCGGTAATCAAAGGCCCATTAATGAGGCGAGGTCTCCCATGCCTCGCGTGGAGTGCACGTTTTCTACCAATTGACTGACGGCTCCGATGGTGACACGCGGAACCATCTACCCGTTTTCCGCATCGGCCGTACCGCTGCACTTATTGCTATTTATGAGCCTCAGAATGCGGGATATCGGAGCAGATAACCATGAAGACCATTCGGTACCCTCTTTCCAACTCAGAACTCTCACGTCACAGCATTCAGCCGAACTCAAACGCAAAGGAGCCGAACTCAAAAAGAAAGAAGAAAAAATCGATAGAGCAAATTGGTTTTCTCATTCAAAGGTCGAGAGGTTACAGGAACGTCTACTTTACATATCCAAAAGATAGAAAGACTACAGGCTAAAAGCGAGAAAAGTACAATGTTTAAAAAAGCTACAAGGACTTCAGCGCCTCAACCGGTACTTTCACTGTGCCTCTGATTGACCGGCGGTCTCGGCGACAACCACGACTGTCTCGGGAGCATCTCTTGAAGGAGAAGTAGATGGTGCGTCACCCGCAGAAGTGGCAGCTGGAGCATCGCCAGCTGGGAGAGTAGATGGAGCACCGTCTAAGAGAGGGTCAGCAGCAGGAGCTTCGACCCGAACACCCTCAGTCAGCGGTGTGGGACTCGGCTCGGGTTCTGGGCCATAGTACTTTGGCAAGTTCTGATAGGCCGGGTGGTCTTCAGGAACCCCCACCCACTTCAATGCGGCCAGACACCCTTCCTCGGACAAAATGGAGGTTATCTCCTCCACCTGCCTCTCGTACTCCTCCGTGGCCTGGTCCACTCCCTTCTGAAAGGAAGCTTGGGCCTCGGCCTGCAGTGAGGACTTGAGGTCAGCGTTCTCCTTCTGCAGCCGTTCCACTTCGGCGTGCCTAGCCTTCAGTTCGGCGTTTTCCTTTTTCAGCTTCTCCACTTCGGCATGACCAGCGAGCACTTCGCCATGCTGCCTCGACGATTCTGCCACCGAATCTGCCTTTAGCTTTGCCCCGTCTCCAGCTCAGCCATCCTCTTTGTCTTCACCCAGATCTCACCCCTCAACTGATGGGTTGTCGATGTGAGATCGGTGATATTGACCAGTGCCACCTCCATCTGCGCATCCGTCTCGGCGCTGCTCTTCTTCATGTCTGCCAGCTCCTTCCTCAGCTTCTCCCTCACGGACTCCAATTGGGTAACCCTGGAGACATTTTTGTCGCTCCTTTCCATCACTAACTGAAGCCTCTGCACATTCTGCAAAAGAAAACAAATCAGGTGGGAACAGTCAAAATAAAGTACTTCAGCAGGGCATCAAGAACACTTACAAGGAGAGCAGCCCCGATCACCGAAGCCAGCAGACTCTCGTTGTCGAACTTCGCGTGCTGCTCCATGTCACGTGGAAGTGCGCAGGCCTTGGCAAGAGCCCCTATGACGAGAGGGTACCCCAATACCCGGGCCTCCACATTTAAGGGCTTCCCAGGCTGAGTCTCCAGTCTCGGCCTCCACTTCGCAGGGGCAGCACGAGGTCCGGAGGCCGATCCGGGCCGTTGCCCTGCAGGGACGCCGAGATCGCGAATCGTCTCGGCAGCAGCCCTGCTCGCTGGCGCACTCTTCTCAGGCGAAGACTTACCTCCAGAAGCACGTGCATGCGTCTTGCACTTAAGGGCCAGCTCAGCCACTAAGTCTTTCTCCCCCATCTTGGACTTCTTCCTGGGTGGAGACCCATCCCTTGTGTGCTCCGGAGAGCGGCTCCGCGCTCCCTCGCTCGGAGTAATGACGAGGGCGGAGGAAACAACGACGCCCCCCGAGCCCAAGGCCGCGCGAGCGCTGGTAAAAGAAGGCGTTGCAGAAGATGAAGGCCTGCGCCTGAACCTCGCCGCCAAATCCTTGGTTCCAAGAACGCGCGAGCTACCTTCCATCCTCTCTTCTTGATCAGAAGTGTAAGCCTCTACAGCCTCCCTCAAGCTCGAAGACTCCGAACTGGAGGAAGAGGATGCCTCGGCACCAGACGCAGTTCGGCTCGCAACAAGATCTGTCAGAGGAATCCCCCCAGGTATGGCCAAGGTAACAGAGGGAAGGTCATACTGCAGCTCATCCTCTGACACCGCTCTAGTCCTCTTGTAATGGCCAGGGTACCTCGGCGTGTACCCTAACAGCTTCCACGCCAACCTATTCTCGTGCCCGGCGTACTTTTCGACCTTTCTGTGGTCGGCGGCGTTTTTCTTCCAACCGTCGCTCGCCGCTCAGGGCTTCCTCTCTCTTAGCTCTGCACAGTAAACAAGAGTATCAGTTCAGCAATTCAAAAGTTAGCCGAAAGAAGTAGAATAGAAGGGCGGTATTTACTTGGGATGGCCCCGAGATGGCGAGGGACCCTGAGCGTCCTGTCCTCACCAGCGCCGAACTCCCATTCCCCTGAAACGCAGAAAACGTCATCCTCGGCGATTTTCCCAGAATCCTCCAAGGCTAGGACGAAGCCCTTTCGGAGCTGCTTCACCCGAAGATAATAGCTGTCTCTCCATCCTTACAGATGTCATACACATCCTCGATGTCGTGGACACCCAAGTTGATCCCCAAAATCTCGTTTAGTCTCGCCGTGCCCATGATGACTTTGAAGTCGTTGGGCATCAGCTGGCAAGGGGCAATGGACCAGGCGCTAAGGCAAGCCCTAAACAGGGGATGCAAGGGAAATCTAACCCCACCCTCGATCACAGAGATCAAGGGGAACGGCATCCAGCCGCTAGACCAGCAGCGCAGAGCATGGTCGCAGGGAGTCGCCGGCCTGAGGCGGAGCCCCTCTGGAATATTATATGCTTCCTTGAACCTAGCCATGCCCTCAGACATATCTAACTGAAAACTAGGGTTTGCCATTTCCACAGCCTAGGAGAAAATGGCAAAAAAGAGAAACCCTAAGGGAAAAACCCTAAAAAGACAGGGGCACGAAGTCATTTACTGGAACAGGAGGGCGAGACAGGAACAGAAATCAGCCTGGGCATGCTTTGCGGTCGTCCTCGCCAGAAGCACTATGGAAAGTTCTTGAGAAGACAGACAAAGACCAGAACAGGAATCAAAGGCAGGAGCAAAGAAAATCAGAAAAGAATATGAAGAAAGTAGAACGGAGGAAGACAACCCTATTTATAGGAGAAGGAAGCCCTCCTTGGGCGCCAATTAAGAATTTGAAAAGACAAGTTTCGCGATCCGCGCCTGTCTCATCAATTTGACGGCGCAATCAGTAAGGAAGCGACACGTGTAGCCACCGGTTCGTTTCTCGGGGCGAACGGGACGCGACATTTATTGCCTCGGAGAAGTCGAAGCGGCGCCAAGCAATGATCAAAACATCTCCAGGCGGACTCTCTAGCTTCCGACCTCTAAAGGCTAGGGCCCTTAAGACGTCACAAGCTAGGGGGCAATTGTGTGGGGATATTTTCAAGACACCAGGATTATGCTAATCTCGGCTATAAGATGTCAATTAGCATCTCACGTGCCATCCAGACACGCCTCAGCCGCCGGGACAAAGGCCTCAGCCAAAACCAGACTGACTTTGGCTGCTAGCGCCGAGCTCGGCTACCAAGGATCGACTTTGGCTGAGAGCCTGGCCTCGGCCGAGGGAGCCGGGACGGAAGCCGAAATGAAGAATAACCCCTCTCGCGCCCCATGCCCGTCATGTCATTGGACACGTGGCAGAATAGGGGCGCGAGCTAGTAGTACAGATGCAACATCCCAGCCATCCACAATCTTCGCCAGATCGCTGACAGGGCGGCATCAAGCGGCTGTAGCCAAATCGGGGCAGAGCCCCAGGATGGATCCGATTGGACCTCTACCGCCAAAGGCATCCAACATAATCTGGCCCAACATGACATGTATTTAATGCAATGTGGGCTGATCGGACTGGCAATAAATGCTTTGTGGGCTGTGATGGACCCGTATTTATTACTTTGTGTGCTGATAAGAGCCTCCCTATCAAATCAAGGGACCCACTGCAAAATATCATCGAAAATATCAGGTAGAGTCTTCTATAAATAGGACAACATTCCATAACCAAGGTACGTAATATACACACTTGAGAGCTATTACTCTGCCTCTCTTCTTTCTCTCCTTCCTTAGTTCAAGTTCATACACTAACTTAGGCATCGGAGAGCCTTGCGCCACCTAGGCCAGGGTCCTCTGACTGTTTGTTCTTCCCTTTCAGGCTTTGAGACAGCTGATCTACATCTTACGTTTGGATAAGTCCTATCAGGCACCCCCTAATCTTGTAAGTGATTATTTTTGCACTAACATCAGGCATCGCCAAATCTTGCTCTGCTAAAAAAAAAAGAAGCGGCAGGGGGAGAAAACAAATCAAGACATGGAAAATCCCATGAAAAGAAATGGAAAGAGAAAGAGGAAGAATCATACCTTCACCGACGGTCTCTTCTTCTCGGCTTCTCTTTTCTGGAGGCTCATCAGCATTCCCTGCACCTCCTCATTGATAGTAAGAGGGACTTCCAAGTCAAGAGAGTCCTCATGTTGCCCCTTGTTGTGATGATGACTCCTCTTCCTTTTACTTCTATGGGCTCGCTTCTTAGAAGAACCTGCCCCGCTGTCAGAGTCAGGTTTCCCACTTGACTCCTCACTGGATGGTCTACTCTTGCCAGTAGACTCCACGGAAGATTGCCTCTGTGCCGCTTGCATTCAAGCATCAAGCGCAGCTTCCTCCTATTCTAGCTGCTCCAAAGCCTCATCAGGTATTTCTTGAACAGCTTCAGAACCAATGACGCCCTGGTCACCGAGAAAGCCTATCTTGTGCTTCTCTCCGGAAAGGAAGGCCCAAACTTCCTCTCGCTAGACGCCATCCAACTTTCCAAAACCCTTTCCAGATGACAGTTTCACATCAAGCTCCTTCTTGGAAAGCCCCCGATATGCCGAAAAGCTCTCCGCGAACCACTTCGCAAAGCCGGCAGTCCAGGAAGTCGACATCACAGGATAAGAGATCATGGTAGTAGTGTCTTCAGAACTTTAGAAAGCCCATGCGTTTCTCCCATCCTATAAACCTCCAAAGCGCTTCACCATGCTTGAAGGCGCTCCAACAACGCCTTGAGAAAAGCCCAACTGCAGAGCAAAGTGAGAAGGTACATACGGCTGGATGTCGACAAAAAGTTGTCTGTGGTACACCATCGTGCCGACACGTATGCTAAAAAGCCACTCCTTCTCTACGTTTGTCAAGGAGTAATGCCTTCCCGACTCCACCCTGGTAGAGTCGTGGGAGGCACCAAAATCAAAAGCCTTCTTCCGTAACTCCAGAGAAAGCTTCACTGAAGACTGCCCCATCTCGACGTCCCTGAACCGTCGGATCCTCATGCGGGCAAACAAAAGTGATTCGGACACGGCTTTGCCCTTAGCCAGCCAAATCATCAGAGGATCATCATCCTTTACAGCACCCAGCCGGTGGAAGTCAGCACGAGCTGAAAGTAAAGAAGCCTAAACTCCTCCGACTTCTCCTCGAGGACGCTGTTGATCGGCATAAACTCCTCATAGAGTCTGCCAAGGATGGGCAGTCCAGTAATGGCGCTCAGCTCCTTCAAAGAGAAAGCAATCTCACCATTCGTCACAACGAAGGTATTCATTTATGGAAGGAGTGACTCCAACATAGCCATGAAGGCCTCGTCGGAAAAGATCACGGTTTCCCTAAAGGCTCGGACCGCATCAAAAATCCCGGCTTCCTTCAAAACGGCACCACCATTCAGCAGGACACGATCAGTCCAGGACTTCCACTCGGAGTCAGCACTGAAATGGCCACAAAGTTGAAAAGGCTTCACCCAATTGCTGTCGTCACCGCTGAAAATGCCAAGGCCCACCGGTCCCAAATCGACCGACAGATAATCAGAACCCTGGTAGCCGCTTGCCGGCATCAACATATCCATGTCAGCAGGCGACTTCTCTGCATATCCAGGAGAACCGCAAACAAAAACCCCGATCTTGATTACATCTGTCCTTCTCAACCAGCTTGGAGGATCTTCCCTCTTAGAGCACGTGGGCGCAAGGCTCATGATCGAGACTGTGCGATCAAACGTTGATCGGGTAGCAACAATCTTCTTCTCACCATCAGCTGTTAAAGAAAACTGAAAACATCTCCTCTGGTATGTCATGTCTGATGGACAGCGCTTCTATCGCTCGGTTCTACCGAGGTCGGCGGATGTGGGAGTCCGTTTGGGTCCGACCCTTTCGTAACCAGGGGGCAAAGGCGTGCATCAACATTTTTTTTTGTGGGTATGCCAGATTTTCTATTTTACTTGGAATTGCAAGTGGTGATCTGGAGATCAACCTTCGCAAGTAAAACAGAAATCAACTTCTTTCAAGTTTTCCATTGCACATATATTTAAGAAAAGAGACATTTTTCTTGATTTGCCGTGAAAGGCGATTTTTTGGCATTTATAGTCGATTTTGGCGTTTATAGCCGATTTTTGGCGTTTATAGCCGATTTTATAATTCTTATCAATAATGAAAGACAAGAGTTGTGATTTTTGTCTCTTTTGCAAAATACAAACTACAATAAAAAGCAAGAAAAGGAGGATCTAACTTCTTAAGAGATTGTGGGGGACTCGTTCAGATTGACGGTCGCAAGACATATGTGGACTTCGCCATCATCCATGCAGATAAGAACAGAGGATGCTCTTGATTCGCTTGGCTTGGCTATAACCTCAGGTTTTTAGAGGACAAAGACCAAAAGGAGGTCCTATGTCCAATAAAAAACCAAGTAGATGGGCTCAAAAGCCACGTCTAAGCCACTGGAGGCAGAAGGAGAAGGCAAGGACCTTGGGGGGGAACCCCCTAGGGACTTTTGTCACCTTGTAGCAGTGGTCAGTGTAGAACTTTCGTAGAGTTTTCTCTCTTTCTTTCTGTTTGATTTCTGATGCCTTTTTCTATCTGAGTTTCCGGGTTTTTTGCAGTCTGTCGTGTTCTTTTTTCTTCTTGGAGTGCTCTCCTATTTATAGGCTTTTTGGTAGCCATTTAGGAGGGTTTATGGGTTTTTATTGTCATTAAGCCGCATAATGGGAGGAGTTACAGGATTTTATTCCTTTATTTTGTAACTCCTTTTTCTTGGCTTCTGATTAGCCGGAGGAGATTGAGGGCATTTAATCGCCTTTAATCGCCATGATGGGAGGAGTTTCATAGGTTAAATGTAATGAATCTATTGACTTGTAACTCCCGGATGCTTGCTTCTGATTGGTCCGTCCAAAGAAATGGATTAAAGACTGTAATAAAGCTAGACAATTAATCGCATTAAGTGGTCGCCGAGCATCTGAAGAGTCGCGGGCCGTGCCGCGTCTTTTGGGATTCTTCTGGCGATGATCATCGATGGATCTTCATGTAGATCGACATCGGATGACCATGTAACTTCAGGTATTGGTTGCCAACAGCGGGTCGGTGCCATCTGACCTATCGATTTCTCGATCGGTCAGGTAGAAAGCACACTTTTTGGTTGACCGTTTGGCGATCAATGTTGATTTTGATACTCTTGATGATTGACCTGTGATTTTGACGGATGTCAAAGGATTTGGTGTCTCAAAATATGAATTTTGGAAAATCCCAGGGGTCGGATGCTTGGAATCGCGAAAAACGACGAAAAACGGGGCTTTCGGGGCCCTCCCTGCGATCCCGGGCTCCATGGTCGCTGGCAACCCTGGCGTGGTTTTCCCCTTTTTTGTCCCGTTTTGTGTCCGTTTTTTATATTTTTTTATTCTTTTTTCTTATGTATTTTTTCTTGACATTTTTGATCATTTATTGGCCTGATTTTCCTGTAGAAAACCTGATGAGAATCCTTTCATTTTGGTTTGCAAAGTTTCTAATTTTCCGAGAAAGCCGAAGACTTTGTCGCGCAGAGCTGCCGATTTTCCGTCAGAAGCTGAAACGGGGTCAAATGATGTCGGAATGACCTGAAATTTGGGGTGAAGCATCCTGAGCAATAAATAAGACCAATCATAGGCTTTTGTTTGAGTTTTGAAGCCATTTGGGGTTTTATCACCAGTAGACTTGTTCTTGTCGCGTTGAAGATGTCGCGGCTTGATGTGCGGTCAACCGATGTCCGATTGACTTGAAATTTGACAGGGAACCTATTGAATTCATTTTAAGATGATCAATAGGCTCTGTCTTGGAAACCATGGTCCCGGAGAGCTTCGCCGCCGAGAGACCTGATTTGGCTTCCGAGCGTCAAAGTCTGGTCAAATGTTGTCGAAATGACCTGAAATTTGACGTGTAGCCCTTTGTAAGCATTTTGAAGCCTTCCATGTGCTCTATCTGATGAGTGATGGACTCGGTGGTTCTTGTCGTCGAGGGGCTTAATTTAGCTGTTCGAGGGTTGATGTAGGGTCAAACATTGTCGGTTTGACTCGGAACTTGACGTGGAGCCTTTTGGATGTATTTTGAGACCATCCATCGGCTCTGATCGAAGATTTGGTGTCTCCGATGCTTTCGCCGCCGGGAGCGCCTTTTCAGCTGTCGGAGAAGCGAAGTTAGGCCAAATGATTTCGAAATGGCCCGAAACTTCTTATGTACTCCTCTTTTATCTGTCTTGAAGGATCTTGCAGTTTTTGTTTGATTCTGACAAGATTTGATTTTTGGAAGTAGCATTGCCTATTTATGGCAGGCTGCGACTTCAAGTAGCTTTTTGGATCTTGAAGAGGCAAAGTGCCACATTTTTTTGGTGTCAACAAATGCCCCCTCGAGGTGCAGCGACGAGTTGCTTAACTTTTGTAGTTGATGTGCCTCGAAGAGATTTTTCGAAGGAGAGCTTGTGACTTGACCAAGAGTCTTTGAGCAGTCTTTCTTTTGGTATTGTAGTCTTTTGAGCTTCCAGGGGAATTTTATGGTAGTGAAAGGGATCACATATCATCTCGAGGCAAAGTTTTGAAGATGACATCAGGGATGTGGATTTGGGTTTTGACCTTGTGACCTAACAAGCTGTATGTGGCAGGTTAGGGGGTCGGGTTTGGTTTTGACCGTGTGACCCAACAAGCTGTATGTGGAATGTTAGGGGATCAGGTTTTGGTTTTTGTTTTTGGTCTTTTGACCTAACAAGCTGTATGTGGCAAGTTAGGGGACCAGGATTTGGTTTGGATTTTTGTGGAATATCAATTTCAAGAGTTTGGCTCAATTTGGTATATGAGGCTTGATGGTTTGATTTCTGGAAGCTCATGGGGCTTGGAATTCTTTTTTTGTATGGTCCAATCAACTCAAAAGAGGCATGGAACCATTTTTGTATGCTCTTGGTAAGAGGGATTTCTCTTTGACTAAAAGCCCAAAATTTTTTTTTTTTAGTGCCTAGGTGGTCAAGCCTGGCTCATATGGGCTAACCCATGGGACCTTAAGCTTTTGAAATGGCTTAGATCTCATATGGTGTCATTTTTTTAAAGAATATCTAAAAATATCTCCTTTGGATAGAGAATATCTAATAATATCTTTACTTGGAGAGAATCTCTCATGTTCCCTTTATTTTGGGAGAGAATATCTCAAGATATCTTTCTTTTTGGGAGAAAATCTCTCATTGATTTCTTTTTGGGAGAGAATCCCTCAAGATATCTTTCTTTTGGGAAAGAATCTTTCTAATTTATTTCTTTTGGTAAGGTTACTAATTAGTAACACTTACCTCTTTCTTCTTTCCTTCTTTGGTTTGCTCTCTTCTATAAAAGCAAGGAAGAGGTTGGAGCTCTTGCTCTTATTGCTTTTTTTTTGCAACAATCCCAAGAGGGCTTCATGACCAAGAGTTCTTCTTCTTCAAGATCTTCAAGACTTTTCTTCTTCTTCTCCATCAATGGCTTCAAGTAAGTTCCATTTTTCAAGAAAACTCCATTGTAGGAAATAGGATGATAAAAGGTTCTTTCTTTTTTTTGTTTCTTTATTTCCTTTTCTTTTTTTCTTTTTCTTTTTTTTTCTTTTCCACGTGTTTTCTCTTTTTTTTTACACGTTTTTTTTTTCTTTTCTCTTTTTTTTTTTGCATGTTTGTTTTTTTTTTCCTTCTTTTGTGGGCCGTACGGACAGATCCGTATGGATTTGGTCGTACGGCCACGTGGCCTGTAGGCCAGGCCTCTTTCCTTTCTTTTTTTTTGTTGTTTTTTTTTCTCTCTTTTTTTTGAGAAAGTTTATTTTCTTTTTTTTATTTGCTCATCATGATAATGCATTTTTTTTTTGGCAAACCAAGATGTTCATGCATGTATATTTTTTTTGTAAATTGAATTGTAGCATGATGTGATAGCATACCTGAAAGTTTTTACAAATTTGGGAATTTGGAGCTCGCAGCGATGTTGAGCCCTTCCTGTTTTTACGGAGACTTTTAGTTTTCGAAAGTTTAGAGTTTCGGAGCTCGTAGCAATGTTGAGCCCATCTTCAAGCTTTCTATTTCTTTCGGAGTAGTTCATTTTCTTCGGAATTGCCCCGGCATCATGTCAAAATTTCGCCAGATTTTTTTTAGCGAAATTGTGTCATTTTGATGATTGATCTTTTTCTTTTCCATCCTTTGCAGGTGGTTCCTCCAGAAAGAACAAGAGTAAAGAGCCTGCTACCAACGTACCTCGTCGGTCTGCTAGATCTTCTAATCCGTCCGTTCAGCAAGCTTGGGACAAGGTTCAGTATGTTGAGAGAAACCTGGAAGAGTGTGACTCTCTCAATAAAGATGAGATGAGGCAGCGACTGATCACTCTCAAGGGAGAGGAATTCTATAAGATCATGGTAAGTAGTCATCCATGGGTGATAGACGATCAGAAGGTTTTGCCCAAGCCTACCTTCTTCTTTGGTGATGCCGTCCCTGATGACATGACATACCAGAGGAGATGTTTTCAGTTTTCTTTCACCGCTGATGGTGAGAAGAAGACTGTTGCTACCCGGTCGACTTTTGATCCCACCGTCTCGATCATGAGCCTTGCCCCCACGTGCTCTAAGAGGGAAGATCCTCCAAGTTGGGTGAGAAGGACAAATGTAATCAAGACCGAGGTCTTTGTTGGTGGTTCTCCTGGATATGCGGAGAAGTCGCCTGCTGACATGGACATGTTGATGCCGGCAAGCGGCTACCAGGGCTCTGATTATCCGTCGGTCGATTTAGGACCGGTGGGCCTTGGCATTTTCAGCGGTGACGGCAGCAATTAGGTGAAGCCTTTTCGACTTCGTGGCTGTTTCAGTGCTGACTCCGAGTGGAAGTTGTGGACTGATCGCATCCTGCTGATTGGTGGCGCCGTTTTGAAGGAAGCCGGTATTTTTGATGCGGTCCGCGCCTTTAGGGAGACCGTGGTCTTTTCCGACGAGGCCTTCATGGCTTTGTTGGAGTCATTCCTTCCATAAACCAATACCTTCGTTGTGACGAATTGTGAGATTGGTTTCTCTTTGAAGGAGCTGAGTGATGGACCGCGCTCCTGCTCGGTTCTACCGAGGTCGGCGGACGTGGGAGTCCGTCGGGTCCGACCCTTTCGTAACCGGGGGGCAAGGGCGTGCATCGACATTTCTTTTTTTGTGTGGGTGTGCCAGATTTTCTATTTTACTTGGAATTGCAAGTGGTGATCCGGAGATCAACCTTCGCAAGTAAAAAGGAAATCAACTTCTTTCAAGTTTTCCATTGCACATATATTTAAGAAAAGAGACATTTTCTTGGTTTGCCGTGAAAGGCGATTTTTTTGGCATTTATTGCCGATTTTGGCGTTTATAGTCGATTTTTGGCGTTTATAGCCGATTTTCAATCCTTATCAATAATGAAAGACAAGAGTTGTGATTTTTGTCTCTTTTGAAAAAATACAAACTACAATGAAAAGCAAGAAAAGGAGGATCTTGTTGGAAATAGGGTGGGCCTCTAGGATAGGTTTCAAAAACTTTTGACCCACTTGACGCAGGGATCAACTATCCACAAGGCTATAAAACCCAATCCAAGATCCATGTCCTCAATCTCAGTCATCATGATCAATAAATACAATCTATCTAGAAGATAGAAAAAACAACTAACAAGCATCCATAATAATCTACAACATGCAAGGAAGTGGATTATACCTTTGGAGCTCGGTTGTGCTCTAATGGAGGAGTTGCGTCTTTCTTTGATGATGAAACGCTTTCACTAATCAAATAGGGATCTCCAAGACCTCTTGATCTTCCACGCTATGACCCGTATCAGATTCTCATTTTCTCAAGAAGATGGTGGGATCTCCAAGAGAAAACTACTAGAAACTCTAGGGAGGAACTAGAAAGAGAACTAGAAGAGGGAAGAGAGGAATAACTTGTGCAACACTTGCACTAGGGGGCCTTGGGCGTGAATCCCTAGGTGGATTTATGCATGGACGTCCAAGGCCTTGTTCTCCTCTTATTTATAGCTTTTGCAAGCCAACTTACTAATTTCCATTAGAAGTCTTACTTCCAAAAATTAGTAACTATCTCTTCTTAATTAAAATAGAAGTCTTACTTCCATTAATTAATTAGTAACTTACCATATCATAATTAGAAGTCTCACTTCAAATATGATTAGTAACTTTCCAATTCCTTTCTAATTAAAATAGAAGTCTCACTTCTACTAAAATTAGTAAGTCTACTATTACCACTATTAGAAGTCTCACTTCAAATAGAAATAGTAACTTTCCTTTTAGAGTTCAACTAGAATTAGATACTTTCTAATAATTGGGCTAGCGTGGGGACCACTAGGGATTCCTTAGAAATCTGGCTCCAACTGGGACACGCGACCCCACATCTCATGTGTAATCCGGGCCCACAGTTAATTGCAAATAACTCCACTATATAAATGCAATTGAACTCCAGTCTTAGGAATATTATATAGAAGACCCTAAACTTCCACATTACCACAAGTAGACCCCTCTATCAATATCCATGGATCAATTGGACCTGTCTTCCAAACTTGATCCATATCTTATTATCCTTGAGCCCCAATTAATTATAATGATCATAGGTACCTTTCCAATTAACTCTTAATCGGAATGGGTGCGCACTTACCAATGATAAATCCATTAATTGGCACAAGGGGATATTAGAGATAGATTCCATCTTGACTATTGAATGTTCCCACAGCTCTACTACCATGTACCCAAATCACCGAGGTGTTGACCTACAGTTGGCCTCACTCATTGGTGACTCAAAGCAAATGAATAGATAGAAACTTGAGTTCATTAATGTCTCAGGATTGAGAGCCTATTGCTAGGGAATTATGAGAGCAGACCTTAAAAATAAAGACAGTGTTTATAAGGTGCTTCTCATGGTCCTTCAATACATCCAATGTACCAACACAATGATCCAGAATCTTCCATTCTGATGATCGAGACAAATCACACTATCTCATAGTGATCAAAGTGCTGCAACCTTGTCAGTATGAGATGTCCAGTCTCATCACTGGTTGTGAATATATTTTAAGTATAAGATTTGTCATACATGTCTCCCGTATGTGGATCTCATCCATACACATGTATTACATCTAATATACTTGTGGACCCCGGTTCATCTCATGAACCATCATGTCATTCGTATTGGTTATGTGCAAGTATATAATAAATCACCATTCATCTCATGAAAGGAAAGCATGAATATACTGATAAATAAAGAAATTAATCAATTTATTATATCATCTACTGGATTGAGTCCATAAAACTAACAGATCTAACTTCTCAGGAGATTGTGGGGGACCCGTTTAGATTGACGGTCGCAAGCCATATGTGGGCTTCGCCATCATCCATGCAGATGAGAACAGAGGATGCTATTGATTCGCTTGGCTTGGCTATAACCTCAGGTTTTTAGAGAACAAAGACCAAAAGAAGGTCCTACGTCCAATAAAAAGCCGAGTAGACGGGCTTGAAAAGCCATGTCTAAGCCATTGGCGGCAGAAGGAGAGGGCAAGGACCTTGGGGGGGGGGGTACCCCCCAAGGGACTTTTGTCACCTTGTAGCGGTGGTCGGTGTAGGATTTCCGCAGAGTTTTCTCTCATAGATTTCTGATGCCTCTTTCTGTCTGAGTTTCCGGATTTTCTACAGTCTATTGTCTGTGTGTCTGCTGTTTTTTTTTCTTGGAGAGCTCTCCTATTTATAGGCTTTTAGGTAGCCATTTAGGAGGGTTTATGAGCCTTGATTGTCATAAAGCTACATAAAGGGAGGAGTTACAAAATTGAATTCTTTATTTTGTAACTCCTTTTTCTTGGCTTCTGATTGGCCAGAGGAGATTGAGGGCATTTAATCGCCTTTAATCGCCATGATGGGAGGAGTTTCATGGGTTAAATTCCATGAATCTCTTGACTTGTAACTCCCGGATGCTTGCTTCTGATTGGTCCGTCCAAAGAAATGGATTAAAGACTGTAATAAAGCTAGATAATTAATCGCATTAAGTGGTCGCCGAGCATCTGAAGAGTCGCGGGCCGTGCCGTGTCTTTTGGGATTCTTCTGGCGATGATCATCGATGGATCTTCATGTAGATCGACATCGGATGACCATGTAATTTCAGGTGTTTGTTGCCAACAGCAGGTCGGTGCCATCTGTCCTGTCGATTTCTCGATCGGTTGGGTAGAAAGCACACTTTTTTGGTTGACCGGGTGGCGATCAATATTGTTTTCAATACTCTTGATGATTGACCCGTGTTTTGGACGGATGTCAGAGGATTTGGTGTCTCAAACGTATGAATTTTAGAAAATACTAGAGGCTGGGCGCTTCGAATGGCGAAAAAATGGTGAAAACCGGGGTTTCCGGGCCCTTCCCGGGGACCCCGGGCTCCAGGGTCGCCGGCGACCCTGGCCCAGGGTCGCAGGGGCCTGCGACCCTGGGGTTTTCCCCATTTTTGTCCCGTTTTGTGTCCATTTTTTGCTGTTTTTCGATTCTTTTTTCTTCTGTATTTTTCCTTGACATTTTTTGACCATTTATTGGCCTGATTTCCCTGTAGGAAACCTGATGAGAATCCTTGCATTTTATTTTGCAAAGTTTCCAATTTCCTGAGAAAGCCGAAGACTTTGTCGCGCAGAGCTGCCGATTTTCAGTCAGAAGCTGAAACTAGGTCAAACGATGTCGAAATGACCTAAAATTTGGTGTGAAGCCTCTTGAGCAATAAATAAGACCAACATAGACTTTTGTTTGAGTTTTGAAGCCGTTTGGGGTCCTATCACCAGTAGACTCGCTTTTGTCGCGATGAAGATGTCGCGGTTTGATGTGCGGTCAACCGATGTCCGATTGACTTGAAATTTGACAGGGAACCTATTGGAGTCATTTTAAGATGATCGATAGGCTCTGCCTTGGAAACCATGGTCCCGGAGAGCTTTGCCGCCGAGAGGCCTGATTTGGCTTCCGAGCGTCAAACTATGGTCAAATGTTGTCGAAATGACCTAAAATAAGACCATCCATCGGCTCTGATCAAAGATTTGGTGTCTCCGATGCTTTCGTCGCCGAGAGCTCCTTTTTGGTTGTCAGAGAAGCGAAGTTAGGCCAAATGATTTTGAAATGGCCCGAAACTTCTTGTGTACTCCTCTTTTGGCTGTCTTGAAGGATCTTGCAGTTTTTGTTTGATTCTAACAAGATTTGATTTTTTGGAAGTAGCCTTGCCTATTTTTGGCAGGTTACAACTTCATGTAGCTCTTTGGATCTTGAAGAGGCAAAGTGACATTTTTGGTGTCAACAAATGCCCCCTCGAGGTACAGCGACGAGTTGCTTAACTTTTGTAGTCGATGTGCCTCGAAGAGATTTTTCGAAGGAGAGCTTGTGACTTGACCAAGAGTCTTTGAGCAGTCTTTCTTTTGGTATTGTAGTCTTTTGAGCTTACAGGGGAATTTTATGGTAGTGAAAGGGATCACGTACCATCTCGAGGCAAAGTTTTGAAGATGACATCAGGGATGTGGATTTGGGTTTTGACCTTGTGACCTAACAGGCTATATGTGGCAGGTTAGGGGGTCGGGTTTGGTTTTGATCATGTGACCCAACAAGCTGTATGTGGAATGTTGGGGGATCAATTTTGGTTTTGATCTTGTGACCTAACAGGCTATATGTGGCAAGTTAGGGGATCAGGTTTTGGTCTTGTGACCCAACAAGCTGTATGTGGCAAGTTAGGGGACCAGGATTTGGTTTGATTTTTGTGGAATGTCAATTTCAAGATTTTGGCTCAATTTGGTATATGAGGCTGGATGGTTTGATTTTTGGAAGCTCATGGGGCTTGGAATTCTCTTTGTATGGTTGAATCAACTCAAAAGAGGCATGGAACCATTTTTGTATACTCTTGGTAAGACGGATTTCTCTGTGACTAAAAGCCCAAATTTTTTTTTTGTGCCTAGGTGGTCAAACCTGGCTCATATGGGCTAACCCATGGGACCTTAAGCTTTTGAAATGGCTTAGATCTCATATGGTGTCATTTTTGTAAAGAATATCCAAAAATATCTCATTTGGATAGAGAATATCTAAGAATATCTTTACTTGGAGAGAATCTCTCATATTCCCTTTATTTTGGGATGGGATATCTCAAGATATCTTTCTTTTGGGAAAGAATCCTTCATTGATCCTATCTTTTAGGAGAAAATCTCTCATTTATTTCTTTTTGGGAGAGAATCCCTCAAGATATCTTTCTTTTGGGAAAGAATCTTTCTAATCTCTTTCTTTTGGTAAGGTTACTAATTAGTAACACTTACCTCTTTCTTCTTTCCTTCTTTGGTTTGCTCTCTTCTATAAAAGCAAGGAGGAGGTTGGATCTCTTGCTCTTATTATTTTCTTTTGCAATAATCTCAAGAGGGCTTCAAGACTAAGAGTTCTTCTTCTTCAAGATCTTCAAGACTTTTCTTCTTCTTTTCCATCAATGGCTTCAAGTAAGTTCCCTTTTTCAAGAAAACCCCATTGTAGGAAAAAAGTTCTTTCTTTTTTTTCTTTTTTTTTGTTTCTTTCTTTTCTTTTCTTCTTTTTTTTCTCTTTTCCACGTGTTTGCTTCTTTTCTTTTTTCACACGTTTTTTTTTTCATGTTTTGTTTTTTTTTTTTTTTGTTTCTGGGCCGTACGGACAGATCCGTACGGATCTGGCCGTACGGCCACGTGGCCTGTGGGCCATCCCTTTTTTTTTTCTTTCCCTCCCCTTTTTTTTTCGAGAAAGTTCCTTTTCTCTTTTTTTTTTTTTTTTTTTCCCCTCTTTTTTTTTTTTTGAGAAAGTTTCTTTTCTTGTTTTTTTTTTGTTGTTTTCTTTCCCCTCTTTTTTTTGAGAAAGTTTCTTTTCTTTTTTTTTTGTTTTCTTTCGCTCATCATGATAATGCCCCTTTTTTTTTGGCAAACCTAGATGTTCATGCATGCATTCAATTGTAAATTAAATTTGTAGCATGATGTGATAGCATACCTGAAAGTTTTCGCAAATTTGGAAATTTGGAGCTCGCAGCGATGTTGAGCCCTTCCTGATTTTGTGGAGACTTTGAGGTTTCGAAAGTTTGGAGTGTCGGAGCTCGCAGCGATGTTGAGCCCATCTTCAAGGTTTCTATTTCTTTCGGGATAGTTCCTTTTCTTCGGAATTGCCCCGTCATCAAGTCAAAATTTCGCCAGATTTTTTTTTTAGCGAGATTCTGTGATTTTGATGTTTGATCTTTTTCTTTTCCATCCTTTTCAGGTGGTTCCTCCAGAACGAACAAGGGTAAAGAGCCTGCTACAAGCGTACCTCGTCGATCTTCTAGATCTTCTAATCCGGCCGTTCAGCAGGCCTTTGAGAAGGTCCAATATGTTGAGAGAAATCTGGAAGAATGCGACTCCCTCAACAGAGATGAGATGAGGCAGCGATTGATCACTCTCAAGGGAGAGGAATTCTATAAGATCATGGTAAGCAGTCGTCCATGGGTGATGGAAGATCAGAGGGTTTTGCCCAAGCCTACCTTCTTCTTTGGTGATGCCGTCCCTGATGACATGACATACCAGAGGAGATGTTTTCAGTTCTCTTTCACAGCAGTTGGTGAGAAGAAGACTGTTGTTACCCGGTCGACGTTTGATCGCACCGTCTCGATCATGAGCCTTGCCCCCACGTGCTCTAAGAGGGAAGATCCTCCAAGCTGGGTGAGAAGGACAAATGTAATCAAGACCGGGGTTTTTGTTGGCGGTTCTCCTGGATATACGGAGAGGTCGCCTGTTGACATGGACCTGTTGATTCCATCCAGCGGCTACCAGGGCTCTGATTATCTGTTCGGTCGATTTGAGACCGGTGGGCCTTGGTATTTTCAGCGGTGACGGCAGCAATTGGATCAACCCTTTTCGACTTCGTGGCCGTTTCAATGCTGACTCCGAGTGGAAGTCGTGGACTGATCGCGTCCTGCTGATTGGTAGCGTCGTTTTGAAGGAAGCCGGGATTTTTGATGCGGTCCGCGCCTTTAGGGAGACCGTGATCTTTTCCGACGAGGCTTTCATGGCTATGCTGGAATCATTCCTCCCACAAACCAATACCTTCGTTGTGACGAATGGTGAGATTGGTTTTTCTTTGAAGGAGCTGAGTCATTACTGGATTGCCCATCCTCGGCAAACTCTATGAGGAGTTTATGCCGATTGACAGCGTCCTCGAGGGGCAGTCTGAGGAGTTCAGGCTTCTGTACTTTCAGCTCGTCGCCTTCTATGATTTTTTGAAGGAGAATGAGGGTTTGAAAGTTAGATCCAGCAGTTGGAAGAGTTCTAGCTCTACATTCCCTAACTTTTTTGATAGCAGGGAGTCTTCTGATAGCGTGACCCAAGAAGCCGGAGTTCAGGGTCCAAGTTCAAAGAAGATCTTGGCCATGCAAGAAGAGTTGAGAGATTTCTGTGCCAGTACAAACGCCATATGTCCTAACATTGTACTGCGGAGAGATCTCGTTGTTTACCTCACTTATTGGCTTGGTGAGGCTATTTTTGCTGGAGGAGATGGAACGCACATCAGGCCGCATTGTATTTTTCCGGCTTGTCAGATGGCGTTTGGAGAGCAGCTTGCTTTGGTGCCAGCTCTTTGCTCCTACCTGTGTACCGAACTGCAGGCTGCTGCTTTTTGGTTCGGCTTGGGCTTCCCGTGAATAGGGTATTTTCAGCCCACATCTTTTATTCGTGGTATGTATACCACTGTCCTGGCTTCCACCGGCTGGGTGCTGCACAGGATGATGATCCTCTGATGATTCGACTGGCTAAGGGCAAAGCCATGTCCGAATCACTTTTGTTTGCCCGCATGAGGATCCGACGGTTCAGGGACGTCGAGATGGAGCAGTCTTTAGTGAAGCTTTCTCCGGAGTTGCGGAAGAAGGCTTTTGATTTTGGTGCCTCCCAAGACTCTACCGGGGCAGGGTCGGGAAGGCATTATTCCTTGATGAATGCAGAGAGAGAGTGGCTTTTCGGCATACGTGTCGGCACGATGGTGTACCGTAGACATCTTTTCGTCGACATCCAGCCGTATGTACCCTCTCGCTTTGCTTTGCAGCTGGGCTTTTCTCAAGGCGTTGTTGGAGCACCTTCAAGCATGGTGAAGCACTTTGGAGGTTTATAGGACGGGAGAAATGCATGGGCTTTCTATAGTGCTGAAGACACTACAGCCATGATTTCTTATCCTGTGTTGCTGACTTCCCGGACTGCCGGCTTTGCGAAGTGGTTCGCGGAGAGCTTTTCGGCATATCGGGAGCTTTCCAAGAAGGAGCTTGATGTGAAGCTGGCATCTGGAAAGGGCCTTGGAAAGTCGGATGGCGTCCGGTGAGAGGAAGTTTGGGCCTTCCTTTCTGGAGAGAAGCACAAGATAGGCTTTCTCGGTGACCAGGGCGTCATTGGTTCTGAAGTTGTTCGAGAAATACCTGATGAGGCTTTAGAGCAGCTAGAACAGGAGGAAGCCGAACTTGGCACTTCGATGGAAGCGGCACAGAGGCAAGCTTCCGTGGAGTCTACTGGCAAGAGTAAACCATCCAGTGAGGAGTCAAGTGGGAAACCTGACTCTGACAGTGGGGTAGGTTCCTCTAAGAAGCGAGCCCGCAGGAGTAAGTGGAGGAGGAGTCATCATCGCAGCAAGGGGCAGCATGAGGACTCTCCTGACTTGGAAATTCCTCTTACTATCAATGAGGATGTGCCAGTGGATGCTGACGAGCCTCCAAAGAAGAGAAGCCGAGAAGAAGAGACCGTCGTTGAAGGTATGATTCTTCCTTTTTCTCTTTCCATTTCTTTTCATGGGATTTTTCCATGTTCTGATTTGCTTCTTGTTTCTGCTTTTCTTTTTTTTTAGCAGAGGAAGACTTGGCGATGCCTGAGGTTCCAGTCGATGAGGTGGTGACGGATCCTATCGAGGCACCTGAAGAAGAACCGAGGGACTCTGGAGTGAATCCAGAATCTCCAATTGGTACGACTTCCCTCTTTTTTTCGTTTTTTTTTTCTTTCTTTCTTTTTTTTTTGTCTGTGACTTGGTTTGCTAACACATTTCTTGCCAGCTGACTTGCCACAGGATTCTGATGACTTTGAACCATCGATGGACGCAAATGTTGATGATGTTTCCGATGAGTTCATGGAGGAAGAAAGTGTTCCGCCAGTCGTCGAAGAAGGTATTCTATAGTTATAACCCTGATAATGATTTTCAGACAGGATCATATTCATACCTTTTTGTGTTTCTTTGGCAGGTTTTGAAGTGACAGAGGAGGGTCCATCGCTTCCTTCAGAACCAGAGCAAGGGATGCCAGAGGTTGATCCAGAGGTAGAGAGTCCTGGGACCAGTTCTGACAATGTTGAGGAGATACCTCGTGCTGAGATTCCTTCCCGAGCAGGAGCAGCATCAACTGGAAAGAGTTCTTTTGTTACTCTTCCAATAGATGATGATATGAGCGGCCGACCAATGGAGTTGGGCGAATCTTCAGCTGGGCCATCTCTTCTTTTTGCGAAGAAGAAGTTTTGAGCTCTTGGATTGAGACTCTGCTTTCTGGGCACTTAGATGCCGGATTTGGGATGATCCAGCATGTGCATGAGATTCTCGGTGATGCTGAAGAGGCTGGTCTAGATGTCACAAGTGCCAGGGCGATCGTTGATAGGATCATTGAGCTGGGTGACAGGTGGTTTGAGACCATTGGATTTCCTGATGATCAGTTCTTCAAGGAGATGTTCCTGGACCCTGCGAATATGGCTCAGTCTAACCTGAATGAGGCTACAGAAAGCAGGAAGCAGGTAGTCCGAGAGAAGAACTTAGAAGAGCTAGACATCATTGGGCTGACACATGAACTGAACATCCTTGATAGGGAGGTTAATGAGGCCAGGAGACGTCTTGAGCATCTACAGGCACAAGTCGCTGCCAAGTGGAGTGCAATAACAGAGGCTCGTGAAAGGGAGACTGCTCTGATTCACCGGGTTGCAGATGCCGATCGGGTTCTCAAAAGGAAGTCTGATGAGAACAAACAATGGCGAACTGCTCGAGATAAGCTTCCTGGTGCGAAAGAAGGGGTACAGCCCACTCGAGCATCTCATGGCAAATTCCTGAAGAAGGGTGCCTTGGAATCCTTGACGGCTGAGGCTAAAAGTTTGCTTGAGGAGCTGAACTCTTGGCTGGAGACCATTTTTGATTGAGCTCCTGTATTTTTTTTAACAGAAACCATCCTTCTCTCTTTTTTGGTACCACTTGTATTTTTTTGGTACTTTTTTTTTGTAGTGCTTGTGAACACTTTCCTTTTTTTTTTGGTACTCTTTTTTTGTTATCCCTACGCTCACTTGAATCTTTTTGTGATAAAAGTAATTGCTAAATGGGATGCTCTTCTTTTTTTTGTTTTGTTATCCCTACGCTCACTTGAATCTTTTTGTGATAAAAGTAATTGCTAAATGGGATGCTCTTCTTTTTTTTTTGTTTTGTTATCCCTACGCTCACTTGAATCTTTTTGTGATAAAATTAATTGCTAAATGGGATTTGATCAAAAGGTTGTCATTTTGTGAAAATCTTTTGTCAAATGATTGTTTTGGCATGGAAGCCATGTTTTTGTTTGTGGCATGGAAGCCAATTTTGGCATGAGAGCCAGCTTTTCTTGTGGCATTGATAGCCGAGTTTTTTTTTTTTTTTTTTTTTTGCGGCATCTATAGCCAGTTTTGGTGGCATTGATAGCCGGTTTGTTTTGTGGCATCTATAGCCGGTTTTTGGTGGCATTGATAGCCTGTTTTGTTTTGGTGGCATTGATAGCCGGGTTTTTTGAAATCCAAGTTTTTGTTTGTGGCATTGATAGCCGGTTTTGTTTTGGTGGCATTGATAGCCGGTTTTGGCATTTATAGCCTGTTTTGTTTTGGTGGCATTGATAGCCGGTTTGTGGCATTTATAGCCTATTTTGATGGCATTTATAGCCAGTTTTGTTTTCAAAAATGCAAGTATCGACTAAAAGTCGCCTCCCTGCTGAATGTTCTTGCAAGTATCGATGGAATGTCGCATCCTTGCTCATTCGGTTGCGAGTATCGATGAAATGTCGCATCCTCGCGGATTTGGGTGCAAGTATCGATGGAATGTCGCATCCTTGCTTTTCAAAATTTTTGGTTTTGCGGGTACTGACTTGATGTCATTTCCCCATGATTTTTGAAATTTGTGGTTTTCTCGAACCTTTGAGTTATGGATATCAACTGAAATGTTGCGTCTCCTTTTTTAGGTATTTTCGAACCTTTGAAATTTGGGTTGTGGATATCAACTGAAATGTTGCATTTCTATGGTTTTGGATTTTGTAAGTATTGACGAAATGTCGCTTCCCTGCGATTTTGGAAGTGTCGGACATGGTTCATATGCTTCCGATTTGTGTGAGTATCGACTAAGCGTCGCTTCCTCGCGGTTTTTTGAAAAACCATTTTTTTTTGTTTAAAGACACAAGGGTCATAAGTTTTGACCTAAAACCATTTTGGCGGTAAAAGGCAGGGTGGACTAGGGTGGAAATCCCTGAATCCGGATTTTGTTTCAAACCATGAATTTTAGGTTCAAGGGTTGAAAATTTTGGTCAAGTTAGGGAAAGGTTCCTAAACTTGGATATATTTTTTTTGAACAATGAAATGATGAAAGTAAGCATTGTTTTAAATTTCTAGAAATTTCAACATTTGATATGAGAATTCTAAAAAAAGGGTGGGTTTAGCGAGCGTGTACCTGGAAACCGGTTTTGGCCATACAGGCATTGCTCTTACCCAGTTGGGCAAGTCTTCAAGGGTAGTACCGCTTTAAGAACTTGCCGTTGATGGGCAGCGTACATCTGTCGCCTTCCATGTTTAGGAGTGCATATGCGCCGTTGGAGAAAACCTTGTTGATGACGTAGGGTCCCTCCCATTTTGGCTCAAATTTGCCTTTGGACTTGTGAGCGAAGACCATTGGTCTTTTTACCACAAGAACCAAGTCACTCTTTTTGTAGGCGCGTTGCCTGACCTTTTTGTCGAAAGATCCTGCCATGCGTTCTTAGTAAAGTTCAATGCTTTGTTGAGCTTCGAGCCGTCTCTCATCGAGATTGTCCAGCTCATGGAGTCGCAATTTGACATTGCTTTCTTGACTCATGTCATTTTGCAAGGATACCCTCAAGGAAGGAATTTGTACTTCCAAGGGCACGACAGCTTCGCATCCATAGACTAAGGAGAATGGTGTGCTATGGGTTGGTCCTCGAACGGTGGTTCGATAGGCCCACAAAGCTTCAGACATTTTGTCGCTCCAGTCTCTTTTGTGACTAAAGACCATTTTTTTGAGGATTTTGCAGAGTGTCTTGTTGAAAGCTTCTGCTAACCCGTTTGTTGCCGGATTGTATGGAGTCGAAGGACAGCTTTGGATTTTGTATTTGTCGCAGAACCTGTAGAATCGATGATGCCGGAATTGTTGTCCGTTATCATGGACGAATCTTTTGGGTATGCCGAAATGACAAATGATGTTGGTGCGCAGGAACTGAAGGACTGATGAGGTCTTCATTTCATTAAACGCAAATGCTTCTGACCACTTGGAGAAATAATCCGTAGCGGCGAAGATGAAGCGATGACCTTTGCTCGAAGGGGGAGAAATAGGGCCTATGATGTCCATACCCCAAGCTTCGAAAGGCCATGAGATCGCTGTAGGATGCAGCCATTTTGGAGGCATGTGAGTGTAATCTCCATGAACTTGGCATTGTTGGCAGCGTTTAGCAAATTGCATTGCGTCAGCTACCATGGTAGGCCAGTAATATCCTAACCTTTTTATCTGATCATAGAGCTTAGGTCCAGCCTGATGAGCTCCGCAAAGACCAGCATGAACTTCTTTGAGTGTTTCTTCAGCCTCTTGTTGTGACAAGCAGCGTATAAGTACTCCGTTGAAGGATTTCCTATTAAGGATTTTTGAAGGAATATCCAAATGAAAGCTTGGGGTTCGCCTTTGGGTGCTTACCCGTTCTTTTGGATCTTCAGGTAGGATTCCGAACATAATGTATCAATGAATGGATCCCTCCAGTCGCCGATTGAAGTTTGAAGGATTGAAATCCGACTTCCGATTACTTGGTGGCATTCAGCCACTGCTTGGTGTGTGTTAAGAGGAGGAAGGATTCTTCTTTCGCACACTGTGATTTGCATGTTTTCCCCTTCCTGGATTGCCATGGATGCGGCAAGTCCGGCTAGGGCATCTGCACGTATGTTTTCACCTCTACGAATATGGGTGATGTGACAGATGTCAAACTTTTGCAGAAGTGATTGTGCCTTATTGTAGTAAGGCAACAAATCTGGCTTTCTGACTTCAAATTTCTGATTCATCTGGTTGACGATCAGTTGAGAGTCTCCAAAGACTTCCAGCATGGTGATACCGGATTCGATGGCGAGTTCCAATCCTAAGATCAGAGCTTGATATTCAGCTGTATTGTTTGTGCATGGTTCCAGTAGCGAGAAAGCGTGTGGAATCATGTATTTGTTGGGGCTAACAAAGAGGATGTCAACTCCCGAGATCAGCTGTCTTTTTTCATTTGTCCTGGTTGCACCGTCAAAGTACATGTCCCAGGAGGCACTTTGTGAGAAAGTCTCCACATTGTAGACTGATTCGTCTGGGATATCATCTCTGAGCGGAGAATCTTTAGGCAATGGATGCTCTGCGAGGAAGTCCGCTAGAGCTTGCCCTTTGATTCCTTTTTGTGGTACATACCTTATATCAAATTGTGACAGAAGGATGGACCATTTTGCCAGTCGAGCATTGAGAGAACCTGCCTTTGTGACAAGGACCTTCAAGAGGTTGACCCTCGAGATCAGGTATACTGTGTTGGAAACCAAGTAGTGATGCAGCTTTTGTACGGCGAACATCACTGCAAGACATTCTTTTTCGACTGGAGAGTAGCGATGCTCTGCACCTACTAGCATGCGGCTGAGGTAATATAGAGCAGCTTCTTTTCTTTGATCATTTTCTTGCGCAAGCAGAGCTCCCAAAGAGTGATCAAGGGCTCTTGTGTACAAGATGAATGGTTTTCCAGTGGTAGGAGCAGCTAACACTGGAGGTTTTGTCAGGTATGACTTGATGTCTTGGAAAGCAGCTTCACAGTTAGCATCCCAGACAAAGTTTACACCTTTTTTTCATCAATCGGGAGAATGGACAGCATTTCCCCGAAAGATTGGAGATGAACCGTCTGATGTAGGCCAATCTCCCTTGAAGCCCTTTGAGTTCTCTCAAGGTTCTTGGAGAGGGCATTTCTAGAATGGCTTTGACTTTTAAGGGGTCAAGCTCTATTCCAGCTTTCCGAACTAAGAATCCGAGGAACTTATCCGACGAGACGCCGAATAAGCATTTCAAAGGATTCATTCGCAGTTTGTGTTTGCGAAGCCAGAGGAAGACTTCTCGAAGGTTTTCGAGATGATCTTCTTTTCTTTTGCTTTTGACGGCGAGGTCATCAACGTAACATTCAACCATCTTGTGCTGCATATCTTGGAATATTTTCATCATAGCCCTCTGATATGTGGCACCAGCATTTTTCAGACCAAATGGCATGACAGTGTGTAGCAATACACGCCAAATGGGGTCCGAAAAGATGTATGTTTTTTATCTTCAGGATGCATCTTTATCTGATTGTAGCCAGAGAAACCATCCATGAATGTCATTCGCTCGAATCCACAGGTATTATCGATCATTACCTCTGGTATGGGGAGCGGAAATTCATCTTTAGGGCATGCGCCGTTCAGGTCTCTATAGTCAATACAGACCCTGATCTGCCCATTTTTCTTTGTCACGGGGACAATGTTGGCCAACCATTCAGGATGTTGTTCCTCACGGATGAAGCCGACGCTTTTAAGTTTTTGAACTTCTTGTTCAATTTTATCCATCACATCTGGACGGAATCTTCTTTGGCCTTGCTTGACAGGCTTGATGTCTTCTTGAAGGTTGAGTTTGTGAACCGCTATTTTGGGGTCTAAGCCTGGCATTTCAGTGTAAGGCCATGCAAAGCAATCAACGAACTCACGAAGAAAGGCGATATACTCGGGTAACTCATCATCCTTTATATTCTTGCTTATGAATACAGGACGTGGGTTATCTGGTGTTCCCAAGTCTATCTTTTGAACAGGATCTTCTGTTGGAAGGTTCGAAGGTGGTTCCTCCATAATATTCTCGGAGGCTTCCAGCTCAACGAAACCTTCTGGGTTTTCAAAGGCATTTCCAGACCAAGGTTTTGTTCTTTTCCACGGGTCTTCTTGATCGGTAATTTTCCCAAGGCTTGCTATGAGATGATCCCAATCGCCTGTTGAAACCGGGGTCGAAGTAGGCTACTTCTTTTGGAGATGAGGGTTCTTCTGGGTCAGAAGACCACACGTCTGTTCCATCGGACAACTCCTCTTCATTTTCGGAGAAATCGTGCCAATTGGATGAGCTTCCTGGATCTTTGTCAGGTGACTCATTAAAGAGATATCCAGGGAGATCGATGTCTTCATGGACTTGAGAAGTTGAGGCTTGGTCAGTATATTGACTTTAAGGCTTTGTGTCAACTGTCTCAAGGGAGTGTCGGGATCATACCCTAACCCGTGTGAAGACTTTTCTACATAGCCGTAGAGTCTCCAATCTTCCAGCTGGCTTTTGGTCAAGACGGGCCCCGATGGCGTGAGAATACCGCGTCCTTCCCAAACCGACTGTCATAGCCCATTTTCTTCATAATAGCTTATGCCACAGAACTATATAAGGATAGTTGAGGCATACCTTCATTTTGGAAAGGTTCAAGCATGGAGTTTGATGAAGAAGCATCCGATCTATGGAAGAAGATCGGCTTTTCCTTTGCTGAAGTTGCTAGAACAACGAAGGAAGCTGACGTAGGATCTTCTATGTCAGAAGTTATCTCCATTGGAGTGAGAGCAGGCTGAACTTGCTGAGTGTCAGCTTAGCTTAACGATGTGTCGTCTTCCAGCTCTGAATCCGAGTCTGTGTCTTGCATGATAGACACGAAAGAGACAACAAATTTGTCCCCAGGCTTTTGCTTTGCCTTCTTTACTTTAGTTGTGATGACCAAAGGCTTTGAAGGTTTGAGGGAGATGATGAAGGGAGTTTGAATGCTCTCTTCAGATTTACCGGATGGTTTGTTTTCTTCCGGTGATTGTTGAGGAGCTTTGCCTTTATCTTTCTGGAGATTTTCGGCAAAGGATGCTGTGTGCTTTTCCTCTTCTTCTTCTTCACCTTCATACATCTGTGAGTCTGCGAAGTGGACTTTTTTACCTTTGAAGGGTTTTCTGTCCGCAAAGACTCGATGTATCATGCCGTCGTCGCCAACAAACTTGATGCATTGATGTAGAGTTGAAGGGACAACACCATTCTCGTGGATCCAAGGGCGTCCGAGAAGGATGTTGTAGCATGAAGGGGTTTTTATTGCATACACTGTGACCTCAGAGATAAGATCACTGATCTGCAACTTGAACCTGATTTTGCTGATAGGCCTTTGAGTACTCCCATCGTATCCAAAGATAGATACAGATGTGTGGCTCAGCTTGTTGGGTGGGATGCCCAACTCTTCAAGAGCCGATGTGGAGATGAGGTTGAGTGCAGAACCTGGGTCGATCTGAACTCTGTGCATAGGCATTTCCTTGATATACCCTGTGAAGTACAGGGGTCGGTTATGCCTGGTTTTCTCCAAGTAGGAGGTCGTCCTTTGTGAAGGCGATGGTTGCACTGGCTGCTTTTTTAACCGAGAGGCATTCAATGCATGATCCCTCAGTTTTCTTCTTTTCTCCCTTTGAGGAGGCTTCTGAGTTTTTGACCCAGTAATCCATTTCAATTTGGAGGACTTGTGGGGCATGTTTGTCGACATCGTCATTCAGCTTTTGTAATTTCGAGATGAGATTATCACGAGTGTGCGGAGACATTCGAAACAAATCTAGGATGTGCAGACGTGCAGGTATGTGCTTGAAGTGTTCAATCAAGTCATACTTGAAAGCCTCCATAGGGCCTACATGTTCATCATTGTTGCCACTAGGGGCGCTTACAACATCTTTTCCCGAAGGATTTACATATGTGAAAGAAGATTGGTTGTAATTTTTGTGGTAGTCCCGGCCAGAGCGGGTGCCTCTACCAACTTCGAGAGCTTCTTGAGACGGGTCTTCGTTTAGAAGATTATCTTCAGGATCAAGACGCTGTCGTTTTTCATTTGCTGAGGATGTATCAGCAGCAGAGTTGCCACCCTCAGTGATTGTGTTGCACGGAGCATTTTCCGGGAACAAGTCTTGAACAGCATCCAGCAACCTTTCTTCTTCGTTGACTAATTCATCGTCCCAAGCATCAATGGCTGGGAATTCTTCAGTCAGGAAAGGTGTGAACTTTGAAGTCACAGTCTCAGGAGAAGAAACCTGAGAGGGTGTCATCTCAGTGAAAGTCACGTGAGATGAGGTGGCTTCAGAAGATACATTGCTAGGCGTCGCCGGAGTGTAAGTGCTTTCATCAGACGATGCTTCGGAAGAGCTATAATCCCGAATTATCACATTACAGGAAGCTCTGACGGGAGACGTTGCCTGATCGGAGTCAGACTCATCCTCGGATGTAAGAGGATCGTCTATCCAGCAATTTTCTCCATTCTCAGGAGTTAAGGGAGGATGTACCTGATGGTCTTCAGGGACTTCAGGCTCTGGATTGCGAGGAGGCTCGTTGACGCGTTCTTGCTCTTGTTCTAGAGCGAGTCACTGCAAGATCCTTGCATATTCTTCAAGATCAGGCATGGGAGCCGGATCTTCTTCTTCATCAACTCTTTGTGGCTCAACATGGTTGATTTCCACTGGAGTAATGAGAAGTGCTGGGTCAGCAGCATTTTCTTGTACAGCTTCTTGGTCTTCTTCATCATCAGACCAGGATCCTTGTGGCTGTAGGGGGTTATACCAGATTACTGGCATAAGATGAGACTCAGGAACCCATTCTTCATCGGAGAGATATTCTCCTGTTTCAAGGGACTCCTCCCACTCATCTGTGTAGTTGGATTCGAATCCATCATCGGTGTCGCTGGATTCGTATCCATCAATGGAGAATCCAACTACCGAATTGCAAGAGTATGATGCCTCCTGCATGGCTTCTTTGAATTGAGGTGGCATGAAATCACTGAGAGTGAATTTCCTTACCCCCTTTGAAGTCTCTGGAAGGGATATTTTTGTTGCCTCCAGTGAAATGGTAGAGGAAGCCTCTGCCTTTTCTTTGACCTCTAGTTTTGGCTGGGTCTTCTCTTGCCGTTTGAGCTTGAGGAGATGTTTCCTAGCCTGCCTTCGCTGTTGAGCTGTAGGCTTTGTTTTCACGACCTCCCAATTTTCATCTTCCAGGAGATCGGGATGTACCCATATCGGTTGTCCGTCTGGTGTCGGGTAAGGAACCAGTTCCTCGGATGCTTGGATTGAGTTTATCACCTTGAAGGAAGTAATGATCTTCTTCTTCGGTGATTTTGATGTTTGTCCACATGTCACCATGTTGACGGAGGCAGACCCATAGTTTTTGTCAAAGGTGATGACTCCGTTTTTCCACATCTCATTTATTTTCTCTCTCACAACGAAGCATTGATTGAGAGGATGCGAGATCATCTGGTGGTATGGACAGTACCGAGGATCGTTGATTTTGCCAACATCACCCGGTCTTTTTAGTTCAGGCAAGGTGAGCTTGCCGTTTGCCACAAGAGCCCCGAAGATTTCATCAACGTCTTCATCAAACGGGTATTTCTTCTCTACTCGTTCTTTGAAGGCATCTGAGAGTTCAGGTCTCTTACCAGCAACTTTATTTTCAGCTTTCTTTGGTGGCTGAGGAGCTGACTTGGTCTGCACATTGAGGACCTCTTTTTTCTTTGGTTTAGAGGTTGCAATGGCGGTTGGCTCTTTTCTTGATGATTTCTGACTGTTGAGGTCTTTAATCACCGTTTCAGCTTCCATGGAAGCTTCTAGGAGTTCTCCCAGGTTTTTTGATTTGTTACCGATGATCATGGAGCGGATTCTGGCTCTCATGTTGTTTCGGCAAATGTCGACTAGCGATGCTTGTGGCAATACATCAGAGCATTTGTATGCCATTGCTTTCCACTTGTGAATGAAGTCATATGTTGATTCATTATCCCCCTGTTTTAGGCTGCACAGCTGAGCCATAGTAGCGGGATGATCTTCACCTTTGACGTGAGTCAGGAAGCGTGTTTCTAGCATGGCCCAGTTTTGGATTGAGTCCTCCGGCAGAGTGGAGTACCAATCGAAGGCCGTACCTTTTAGGGTACTTGCAAAGAGGCGGATCTTGAGTGCATCTTGATCCGCGATAGCTCCAGTCAGGATCTTGAAGTGGATGACGTGCTGTCTGGCTGATCCTTTCCCCGTATATGTTTGGAGAGTAGGATGCTTGAATTTGGTGGGGAATGGGACCGAGTCCATCCATAAGGGATATGGTGGCTTGATCCCATGCTCCTTGAGTATATCCTCTTCTTTTGCTTTGGCGAGGATACTGTCTACGTCTTTTTTGGTAAGGGCGCGTGACTCATTTTCTTCTCCATTTACCTCGTCGTTTTGATGATTCGGAGGAGGTTCATTGTTCGCCTGATTTTGAAAGGCGAGGAGAAGTTTTTCCATAGAGTTTCAATCCTCTACTGGCCCTGTTCCAACTGCTGGATGCGGGTGATCGCATCTTCTGGAGGTGGATTGCGGGGTGGTGGCTCAGAATTTGTAGCCAAGACATTCATCCTTCGTGATTCGAACGAAGAAACTGTCCTGGTGACTGAGATGGGGCTCATTCTTTTTGAAGAAGAGCTTGAGGAAGGATCACTCTGCTGTCCTTTGCTTGAAGGAGCAGGGGATTCTTCTGAATGTCTTCTTGTCCTTGAGACGCTGCGGATCATCGAACGTCGGACATGGATTTTTGTTGCTGATTTTTGGCGCCTTCTGGTTTTTCCAACCATATGGACGGCAGCAACTTGGTTGGGTCTTTCTTTTTCGACCCATTTGGGAGAGACTTGCAGTGTAGGAGGCTGGGTCCTTTGCTTCTCTAGTCTCTTTTGCCGGTATGACGCGCGGCGGTGTATGCGATGGGCAATTTGAGCTTCGGTCAGCTCTGGCTGGGCTTTGACGATGAAGGATGTGCTTCCTCGGGCGCAGCAGCCGAGCCTGTCTTCTTTGCAGCTGGGCAAGGACAGGATGCGAACCCTGTCCTTCGCCTGTTGCAGCGAAGCTTTGAATTTTTGGAGTTCGGCCCCTGTAGAGATGAAGGGTCGAACTGCAGGTTTGTAGGCCTTAGCAGGTGCTTGGAGAGGCCTTGTGATGCATGATTTGATTTTGGGCTTGTAGGAATAAGCCTGCTCATGCCGGGTTGACTTGAGAGTCAGGTTGGAGATGGGTCTCTCCTCTTTCATGTAAGCAAGAGGGTAGAACTGGTTCTCCTTGAGTGGGGCCAGGAATGCTGGCTTAGTGGATGTTTGGGACCTTCTTTGTTTTGGTGAAGGTCTTGGGGACCAAGTCTTGGGATAGACCTGGTCGTTTGCAGGTCGAGGCTTCGTGGGGGTGCCACGGGCTTCAGGCCTGCTGGTGCTCGCCTTTGGTGTCACGGTAGTGACACGTTGAGAGGCGAGTCTCTGCTTCTTGGAGGGAGCAGTTTGTTCCTCAGGAAGTGGGAATGGTCTTAGCGTCCCAAAGACGATAGTCCGGGGAGTCGAGGTCGACCCGTAGTTCAGAGAATTGCCGAGGGAGTTGATGCTTCGGCAGCTGATGGGGCGCTTGTAAGTGTGCGTGGTTTGCTTCTGTTGAAGCATGAGTTGGTGCTTGTTTTCATCGAAAGTAATGGTTAGTGAAGCTGCCATTTGTTAGTTTTCGAAAATTTCTGAAACAAGACCACATCCATTAGTAATCACAAGAATATAATGATCATAAATGGGAAGTTCTATGGTTTCGTCTTTTCAAATTGCTAGAGGAAGATGACCCAAGCAACATGAAGAAGGCAAAATGCCATAGAGGGTACAATTGTTCTGATCGCAGGTATGGTAAGCCCAGGATGGGAATCCCAGTGACTGCTAGAAGCAATGGTGAACTTAAATTCGACTTATCGAGAAGCAGAGCTTGCTCGAGGTAAGAAGAATATAAAGTTGGAGTTACAGATGTGCCGGTCGCAATACAGTAGACCCTGAAAGGGCGTACTAGTACCGCTAGACCCAAATGTTTTGAGACCGCATCTATGAGATGAGATTCTCTGTTTTGAAAGGTCAAGATTGGATTCATCAAAGAGAGCAGATGGTATTCCGATCTGAACACGGGCTCAGCGATTTCCGCGAGCGCCAGTGCTCAGAAAGAAATGAACCATAATTTCTCGGATCTGAATCTAAAAATGACGAGTTTTTTTTTGAAAGGCTAATATCGGGTTCATTAAAGAGAGCAAAAGGCACTCCAATCTGAACACGGGCTCAGCGATTTCCGCGAGCGCCAGTGCTCAGAAAGGAGAAGACCAAGATTTCTCCAATCTAAACCCAAAATGACGGAAGTTTTTTTTTTTGAAGATTTTTTTTTTGGAAGAATTTTTTTTATTTTAAAAAATCCTTTTTATTTATTTATTTTTTTTTTTAAGATTTCTTTTTTGAATTTTTTTTTATTTTTATTTTTTATTTTAAAATTTTTTATTTTATTTTTTTTAAAAAAATTATTTTTTTGAAAAAAAATTTATTTAAAAGACGAGAGAGTACACATAGGCCTCCTAACCCGGTCTTATGAAATCTTGATTGATAGAATTGCCCCCAGGTAAGGGTAGGAATACTTAATGAACCTGTTTGGAGGACCCTTGCCTAGAACAGTCAAGCTGTCTCCACACTCTGGACAAGGCTTTTCCTGAATCAATCATGATCAAAGAACGCAGTTGGTTTAACCTTAGTGGTCTATGTCTTTTTTTTTTCAATTATATTTTTATTTTATTATATTTTTTTTAATGAAGTCATCGAAGAGAAACGATGGCCCAAAACCTTAGTCGAACAGGCTCAACATTTCTGCAAGCGCGATGAACGATAGGAACGGATCAAGGTTTCTCAATTTTGAATCCAAAATGAGAAATCTAATTTTTTTTATTTTTTATTTTTCTTTTTTTTTAGATCTTTAATGAACTCGTCGAAGAGAAACGATGGCCCAAAACCTTAGTCGAACAGGCTCAACATTTTTGCAGGCGCGATGAACGATAGGAATGGATCAAGGTTTCTCAATTTTGAATCCAAAACTGAGAAATCTAATTTTTTTATTTTTTTATTTATATATATTTTTTTTAGATCTTTAATGAACTCATCGAAGAGAAACGATGGCCCAAAACCTTAGTCGAACAGGCTCAACATTTCTGCAAGTGCGATGAATGATAGGAACGGATCAAGGTTTCTCAATTTTGAATCCAAACTGAAAAATCTGATTTTTTTGTTTTTTTGTTTTTTTTTTTTGAAAAGAGAAAGAGTGGAAATAAATTCAAAGAATTAAAAATTTCCAAAATCTCATCTCATTTTTTTTTAGATGCGGAATCCAACATTGGCCACCAATTATAAAGTAGCGAAGGAATCGAGAAAAGAAATATAAGCATAGAGCAAAATATATGATATGTAAATATTTCATTTCTAGCATCGTGTTCTCAAATAAACGAGTCCCACCGGGTGGAGCCAGCTTGATGGACCGCGCTCCTGCTCGGTTCTACCGAGGTCGGTGGACGTGGGAGTCCGTCGGGTTCGACCCTTTCGTAACCGGGGGGCAAGGGCGTGCATCAACATTTCTTTTTTTGCGTGGGTGTGCCAGATTTTCTATTTTACTTGGAATTGCAAGTATTGATCCGGAGATCAACCTTCGCAAGTAAAAAGGAAATCAACTTCTTTCAAGTTTTCCATTGCACATATATTTAAGAAAAGAGACATTTTCTTGGTTTGCCGTGAAAGGCGATTTTTTTTGGCATTTATAGCCGATTTTGGCGTTTATAGCCGATTTTTGGCATTTATAGCCGATTTTCAATCCTTATCAATAATGAAAGACAAGAGTTGTGATTTTTGTCTCTTTTGAAAAAATACAAACTACAATGAAAAGCAAGAAAAGGAGGATCTTACTTCTCAGGATATTGTGGGGGACCCGTTTAGATTGATGGTCGCAAGCCATATGTGGGCTTCGCCATCATCCATGCAGATGAGAACAGAGGATGCTATTGATTCGCTTGGCTTGGCTATAACCTCAGGTTTTTAGAGAACAAAGACCAAAAGAAGGTCCTATGTCCAATAAAAAGCTGAGTAGACGGGCTTGAAAAGCCATGTCTAAGCCATTGGCGGCAGAAGGAGAAGGCAAGGACCTTGGGGGGGGGGTACCCCCCAACGGACTTTTGTCACCTTGTAGCGGTGGTCGGTGTAGGATTCCCGCAGAGTTTTCTCTCTTAGATTTCTGATGCCTCTTTCTGTCTGAGTTTCCGGATTTTCTGCAGTCTATTGTCTGTGTGTCTGCTGTTTTTTCTTCTTGGAGAGCTCTCCTATTTATAGGCTTTTAGGTAGCCATTTAGGAGGGTTTATGAGCCCTGATTGTCATAAAGCTACATAAAGGGAGGAGTTACAAAATTGAATTCTTTATTTTGTAACTCCTTTTTCTTGGCTTCTGATTGGCCGGAGGATATTGAGGGCATTTAATCGCCTTTAATCGCCATGATGGGAGGAGTTTCATGGGTTAAATGCCATGAATCTCTTGACTTGTAACTCCCGGATGCTTGCTTCTGATTGGTCCGTCCAAAGAAATGGATTAATGACTGTAATAAAGCTAGTCAATTAATCGCATTAAGTGGTCGCCGAGCATCTGAAGAGTCGCGGGCCGTGCCGTTTCTTTTGGGATTCTTCTGGCGATGATCATCGATGGATCTTCATGTAGATCGACATCGGATGACCATGTAATTTCAGGTGTTTATTGCCAACAGCAGGTCGGTGCCATCTGTCCTGTCGATTTCTCGATCGGTTGGGTAGAAAGCACACTTTTTTTGGTTGACCGGGTGGCGATCAATATTGTTTTCGATACTCTTGATGATTGACCCGTGTTTTGGACGGATGTCAGAGGATTTGGTGTCTCAAAAGTATGAATTTTGGAAAATACCAGAGGCTGGGCGCTTCGAATCGCGAAAAAACGGCGAAAACCGGGGTTTCCGGGGCCTTCCCGGCGACCCCGGGCTCAAGGGTCGCCGGCGACCCTGGGGGGGTTTTTCCCCCTTTTTGTCCCGTTTTTTGTCCGTTTTTTGTTGTTTTTCGATTCTTTTTTCTTCTAGTATTTTTCCTTGACATTTTTTGACCATTTATTGCCCCGATTTCCCTGTAGGAAACTTGATGAGAATCTTTGCATTTTATTTTGCAAAGTTTCCAATTTCCTAAGAAAGCCGAAGACTTTGTCGCGCAGAGCTGCCGATTTTCCGTCAGAAGCTGAAACTAGGTCAAACGATGTCGGAATGACCTGAAATTTGGTGTGAAGCCTCTTGAGCAATAAATAAGACCAACATAGGCTTTTGTTTGAGTTTTGAAGCCGTTTGGGGTCCTATCACCAGTAGACTCGCTTTTGTCGCGATGAAGATGCCGCGGTGTGATGTGCGGTCAACCGATGTCCGATTGACTTGAAATTTGACAGGGAACCTAATGGAGTCATTTTAAGATGATCCATAGGCTCTGTCTTGGAAACCATGGTCCCGGAAGCTTTGCCGCCGAGAGGCCTGATTTGGCTTCCGAGCGTCAAACTATGGTCAAATGTTGTCGAAATGACCTGAAATTTGACGTGTAACCCTTTATAAGCATTTTGAAGCCGTCCATGTGCTCTATCTGATGAGTAATGGCCTCGGTGGTTCTCGCCGCCGAGAGGCTTGATTTAGATGTTTGAGGGTTGATGTAGGGTCAAACGTTGTCGGTTTGACTCGGAACTTGACGTGGAGCCTTTTGGAAGTATTTTGATACCATCCATCGGCTCTGATCGAAGATTTGGTGTCTCCGATGCTTTTGCCGCCGAGAGCTCCTTTTTGGCTGTCGGAGAAGCGAAGTTAGGCCAAATGATTTTGAAATGGCCCGAAACTTCTTGTGTACTCCTCTTTTGGCTGTCTTGAAGGATCTTGCAGTTTTTGTTTGATTCTGACAAGATTTGATTTTTTGGAAGTAGCCTTGCCTATTTATGGCAGGTTGCGACTTCATGTAGCTCTTTGGATCTTGAAGAAGCAAAGTGACATTTTTGGTGTCAACACTGAGTGCCATTACTGGATTTTCCATCCTTGGCAAACTCTATGAGGAGTTTATGCCGATCGACAGCGTCCTCGAGGAGCAGTCGGAGGAGTTTAGGCTTCTGTACTTTCAACTCGTTGCCTTTTATGATTTTTTGAAGGAGAAGGAGGGCTTGAAAGTTAGATCCAGCAGTTGGAAGAGTTTTAACTCTTCTTCTCCTAACTTCTTTGAAAGTGGGGAGTCTTCTGATAGCATGACCTGGGAAGACAGGGCTAAGGATCCAGGTTCAAAGAAGATCTTGGCTATGCAAGAAGAGTTGAGAGATTTATGTGCGAGTATAAACGCCATATGTCCTGACATTGCACTGCGGAGAGATCTCGCTGTTTACCTCACTTATTGGCTTGGTGAGGCCGTTTTTGCTGGAGGAGATGGAACGCACATCAGGCTGCATTGTATTTTCCCCCCTCGAGGTACAGCGACGAGTTGCTTAACTTTTGTAGTCGATGTGCCTCGAAGAGATTTTTCGAAGGAGAGCTTGTGACTTGACCAAGAGTCTTTGAGCAGTCTTTCTTTTGGTATTGTAGTCTTTTGAGCTTACAGGGGAATTTTATGATAGTGAAAGGGATCACGTACCATCTCGAGGCAAAGTTTTGAAGATGACATCAGGGATGGGGATTTGGGTTTTGACCTTGTGACCTAACAGGCTATATGTGGCAGGTTAGGGGGTCGGGTTTGGTTTTGATCATGTGACCCCAACAAGCTGTATGTGGAATGTTGGGGGATCAATTTTGGTTTTGATCTTGTGACCTAACAGGCTATATGTGGCAAGTTAGGGGATCAGGTTTTGGTTTTTGGTTTTGGTCTTGTGACCCAACAAGCTGTATGTGGCAAGTTAGGGGACCAGGATTTGGTTTGATTTTTGTGGAATGTCAATTTCAAGATTTTGGCTCAATTTGGTATATGAGGCTGGATGGCTTGATTTTTGGAAGCTCATGGGGCTTCGAATTCTCTTTGTATGGTTGAATCAACTCAAAAGAGGCATGGAACCATTTTTGTATACTCTTGGTAAGACAGATTTCTCTTTGACTAAAAGCCCAAAATTTTTTTTTTGTGCCTAGGTGGTCAAACCTGGCTCATATGGGCTAACCCATGGGACCTTAAGCTTTTGAAATGGCTTAGATCTCATATGGTGTCATTTTTGTAAAGAATATCCAAAAATATCTCATTTGGATAGAGAATATCTAAGAATATCTTTACTTGGAGAGAATCTCTCATATTCCCTTTATTTTGGGATGGGATATCTCAAGATATCTTTCTTTGGGAAAGAATCCTTCATTGATCCTATCTTTTAGGAGAAAATCTCTCATTGATTTCTTTTTGGGAGAGAATCCCTCAAGATATCTTTCTTTTGGGAAAGAATCTTTCTAATCTCTTTCTTTTGGTAAGGTTACTAATTAGTAACACTTACCTCTTTCTTCTTTCCTTCTTTGGTTTGCTCTCTTCTATAAAAACAAGGAGGAGGTTGGATCTCTTGCTATTATTATTTTCTTTTGCAATAATCTCAAGAGGGCTTCAAGACTAAGAGTTCTTCTTCTTCAAGATCTTCAAGACTTTTCTTCTTCTTTTCCATCAATGGCTTCAAGTAAGTTCCCTTTTTCAAGAAAACCCCATTGTAGGAAAAAGTTCTTTCTTTTTTTTTGTTTCTTTCTTTTCTTTTCTTCTTTTTTTTTCTTTTCCACGTGTTTGCTTCTTTTCTTTTTTCACACGTTTTTTTTTTTCATGTTTTGTTTTTTTTTTTTTGTTTCTGGGCCGTACGGACAGATCCGTACGGATCTGGCTGTACGGCCACGTGGCCTGTGGGCCATCCCTTTTTTTTTTCTTTTTTTTTCTTTCCCTCCCCTTTTTTTTCGAGAAAGTTTCTTTTCTCTTTTTTTTTGTTTTCTTTCCCCTCTTTTTTTTTTTTTGAGAAAGTTTCTTTTCTTATTTTTTTTTGTTGTTTTCTTTCCCCTCTTTTTGTTTGAAAAAGTTTCTTTTCTTTTTTTTTTTGTTTTCTTTCGCTCATCATGATAATGCCCCTTTTTTTTTTTGGCAAACCTAGATGTTCATGCATGCATTCAATTGTAAATTAAATTTGTAGCATGATGTGATAGCATACCTGAAAGTTTTCACAAATTTGGGAATTTGGAGCTCGCAGCGATGTTGAGCCCTTCCTGATTTTGTGGAGACTTTGAGGTTTCGAAAGTTTGGAGTTTTGGAGCTCACAGCGATGTTGAGCCCATCTTCAAGCTTTCTATTTCTTTCGGGATAGTTCCTTTTCTTCGGAATTGCCCCGTCATCAAGTCAAAATTTCGCCAGATTTTTTTTTTAGCGAGATTCTGTCATTTTGATTTTTGATATTTTTCTTTTCCATCCTTTTCAGGTGGTTCCTCCAGAACGAACAAGGGTAAATAGCCTGCTACAAGCGTACCTCGTCGATCTTCAAGATCTTCTAATCCTGCCGTTCAGCAGGCCTTTGAGAAGGTCCAGTATGTTGAGAGAAATCTGGAAGAATGCGACTCCCTCAACAGAGATGAGATGAGGCAGCGATTGATCACTCTCAAGGGAGAGGAATTCTATAAGATCATCGTAAGCAGTCATCCATGGGTGATGGAAGATCAGAGGGTTTTGCCCAAGCCTACCTTCTTCTTTGGTGATGCCGTCCCTGATGACATGACATACCAGAGGAGATGTTTTCAGTTCTCTTTCACAGCAGTTGGTGAGAAGAAGACTGTTGTTACCCGGTCGACGTTTGATCGCACCGTCTCGATCATGAGCCTTGCCCCCACGTGCTCTAAGAGGGAAGATCCTCCAAGCTGGGTGAGAAGGACAAATGTAATCAAGACCGGGGTTTTTGTTGGCGGTTCTCCTGGATATACGGAGAGGTCGCCTGTTGACATGGACCTGTTGATTCCATCCAGCGGCTACCAGGGCTCTGATTATCCGTCGGTCGATTTGAGACCGGTGGGCCTTGGTATTTTCAGCGGTGACGGCAGCAATTGGATCAACCCTTTTCGACTTCGTGGCCGTTTCAATGCTGACTCCGAGTGGAAGTCGTGGACTGATCGCGTCCTGCTGATTGGTAGCGCCGTTTTGAAGGAAGCCGGGATTTTTGATGCGGTCCGCGCCTTTAGGGAGACCGTGATCTTTTCCGACGAGGCTTTCATGGCTATGCTTGAATCATTCCTCCCACAAACCAATACCTTCGTTGTGACGAATGGTGAGATTGGTTTTTCTTTGAAGGAGCTGAGTCATTACTGGATTGCCCATCCTCGGCAAACTCTATGAGGAGTTTATGCCGATTGACAGCGTCCTCGAGGGGCAGTCTGAGGAGTTCAGGCTTCTGTACTTTCAGCTCGTCGCCTTCTATGATTTTTTGAAGGAGAAGGAGGGTTTGAAAGTTAGATCCAGCAGTTGGAAGAGTTCTAGCTCTTCATTCCCTAACTTTTTTGATAGCAGGGAGTCTTCTGATAGCGTGACCCAAGAAGCCGGAGCTCAGGATCCAAGTTCAAAGAAGATCTTGGCCATGCAAGAAGAGTTGAGAGATTTCTGTGCCAGTACAAACGCCATATGTCCTGACATTGTACTGCAGAGAGATCTCGCTGTTTACCTCACTTATTGGCTTGGTGAGGCTATTTTTGCTGTTGGAGATGGAACGCACATCAGGCCGCATTGTATTTTTCCGGCTTGTCAGATGGCGTTTGGAGAGCAGCTTGCTTTGGTGCCAGCTCTTTACTCCTACCTGTGTACCAAACTGCAGGCTGCTGCTTTTTCGTTCGGCTTGGGCTTCCCATGAATAGGGTATTTTCAGCCCACATCTTTTATTCGTGGTATGTATACCACTGTCCTGGCTTCCACCGGCTGGGTGCTGCACAGGATGATGATCCTCTGATGATTCGACTGGCTAAGGGCAAAGCCGTGTCCGAATGACTTTTGTTTGCCCGCATGAGGATCCGACGGTTCAGGGACGTCGAGATGGGGCAGTCTTCAGTGAAGCTTTCTCCGGAGTTGCGGAAGAAGGCTTTTGATTTTGGTGCCTCCCGAGACTCTACCAGGGCGGGGTCGGGAAGGCATTATTCCTTGACGAATGCAGAGAGAGAGTGGCTTTTCAGCATACGTGTCGGCACGATGGTGTACCGTAGACATCTTTTCGTCGACATCCAGCCGTATGTACCCTTTCGCTTTGCTTTATAGCTGGGCTTTTCTCAAGGCGTTGTTGGAGCGCCTTCAAGCATTGTGAAGCACTTTGGAGGTTTATAGGACGGGAGAAATGCATGGACTTTCTATAGTGCTGAAGACACTACAACCATGATTTCTTATCCTGTGTTGCTGACTTCCCGGACTGCCGGCTTTGCGAAGTGGTTCGCGGAGAGCTTTTCGGCATATCGGGGGCTTTCCAAGAAGGAGCTTGATGTGAAGCTGGCATCTGGAAAGGGCCTTGGAAAGTCGGATGGCGTCCGGCGAGAGGAAGTTTGGGCCTTTCTTTCTAGAGAGAAGCACAAGATAGGCTTTCTCGGTGACCAGGGCGTCATTGGTTCTGAAGCTGTTCGAGAAATACCTGATGAGGCTTTAGAGCAGCAAGAACAGGAGGAAGCCGAACTTGGCACTTCGATGCAAGCGGCACAGAGGCAAGCTTCCGTGGAGTCTACTGGCAAGAGTAAACCATCCAGTGAGGAGTCAAGTGGGAAACCTGACTCTGACAGTGGGGCAGGTTCCTCTAAGAAGCGAGCCCGCAGGAGTAAGTGGAGGAGGAGTCATCATCGCAGCAAGGGGCAGCATGAGGACTCTCCTGACTTGGAAGTTCCTCTTACTATCAATGAGGATGTGCCAGTGGATGCTGACGAGCCTCCAAAGAAGAGAAGCCGAGAAGAAGAGACCGTCGGTGAAGGTATGATTCTTCCTTTTTCTCTTTCCATTTCTTTTCATGGGATTTTTCCATATTCTGATTTGCTTCTTGTTTCTGCTTTTCTTATTTTTTAGCAGAGGAAGACTTGGCGATGCCTGAGGTTCCAGTCGATGAGGTGGTGACGGATCCTATCGAGGCACCTGAAGAAGAACCGAGGGACTCTGGAGTGAATCCAGAATCTCCAATTGGTACGACTTCCCTCTTTTTTTCTTTTTTTTTTCTTTTTTTCTTTTTTTTTGTCTATGACTTGGTTTGCTAACACATTTCTTGCCAGCTGACTTGCCACAGGATTCCGATGACTTTGAACCATTGATGGATGCACAACGTGTCGGCACAATGGTGTACCGCAGACATCTTTTCGTCGACATCCAGCCGTATGTAGCTTCTCAGTTTGCTTTGCAGTTAGGTTTTTCTCAAGGCGTTGTTGGAGCACCTTCAAGCATGGTGAAGCGCTTTGGAGGTTTATAGGATGGGAGAAACGCATGGGCTTTCTATAGTGCTGAAGACACTACTGCCATGATCTCTTATCCTGTGCTGTCGACTTCCTGGACTGCCGGCTTTGCGAAGTGGTTCGCGGAGAGCTTTTCGGCATATCGGGGGCTTTCCAAGAAGGAGCTTGATGTGAAACTGTCATCTGGAAAGGGCCTTGGAAAGTCGGATGGCGTTCGGCGAGAGGAAGTTTGGGCCTTCCTTTCTGGAGAGAAGCACAAGATAGGCTTTCTCGGTGACCAGGGTGTCATTGGTTCTGAAGCTGTTCGAGAAATACCTGATGAGGCTTTAGAGCAACTAGAATAGGAGGAAGTTGAGCTTGATGCTTGGATGCAAGCGGTGCAGAGGCAAGCTTCCATGGAGTCCACTGGCAAGAGTAAACCATCCAGTGAGGAGTCAAGTGGGAGACCTGACTCTGACAGCGGGTCAGGTTCTTCTAATAAGTGAGCCCACAGAAGTAAGAGGAAAAGGGGTCATCATCGCAGCAAGGGGCAACATGAGGACTCTCCTGACTTAGAAGTCCCTCTTACTATCAATGAGGAGGTGCCAGGGAATGCTGATGAACTTCCGGAAAAGAGAAGCCGAGAAGAAGAGATCGTAGGCGAAGGTATGATTCTTCATTTTTCTCTTTCCATTTCTTTTCATGGGATTTTTCCATGTCTTGATTTGTTTTCTCCCCCTGCTGCTTCTTTTCTTTTTTTTTAGCAGAGGAAGACTTGGTGATGCCTGAGGTTCCAACCGAAGAGGCGGTGACGGATCCTGTCGGGGCACGAGAAGAAGAACCGAGGGACTCTGGAGTGAATCCAGAATCTCTAATTGGTATAACTTCTTTTGATTTCTTTTTCTTTTGTATGTGACTTGGTTTGCTAACATTTTTCTTGTCAGCTGACTTGCCACAGGATTCCGATGACTTTGAACCATTGATGGATGCAAATGTTGACGATGCTTCCGATGAGTTCATGGAGGAAGAGAGTGTTCCGCCAGTCGTCGAAGAAGGTATTTTATAGTAATAACCCTGATAATGAATTTTTTTAAACAGGATCATATTCATACCTTTTTGTGTTTCTTTGGCAGGTTTTGAAGTGACAGAGGAAAGTCCGTCGCTTCCTTCAGAACCAGAGCAAGAGATGTCAGAGGTTGATCCGGAGGTAGAGACTCCTGGGACCAGTTCTGACACTGTTGAGGAGATACCTCGTGCTGAGATTCCTTCCCAAGCAGCTCCAACTGGAAAGAGTTCTTTTATTACTCTTCCAACGGGTGATGACATGAGCAGCCGACCAACAGAGCGGGGTGAATCTTCAGCCGGGCCATCTGTTCTTTTTGCGAAGAAGGTGGTGGTGCGGGTTTTGAGCTCTTGGATTGAGACTCTCCTTTCTGGGCACTTGGATGCCGGATTTGGCATGATCCAGCATGTGTAGGAGATTCTCAGTGATGCCGAAGAGGCTGGTCGGGATGTCACAGGTGCCAGGGCGATCGTTGATAGGATCATTGCACTGGGTGACAAGTGGTTTGAGACCATGGTTTTGCTGACGACCAGTTCTTCAAGGAGATGTTCCTGGACCCTGCTGATAAGGCTAAGTCTGAACTGAATGAGGCTACACAAAGCAGGAAGCAGATAGTTCGAGAGAAGAACTTAGAAGAGCTAGCCATCATTGGGCTGACACATGACCTTAACATCCTTGATAGGGAGGTCAATGAGGCCAGGAAATGTCTTGAGCATTTAAAGGCACAAGTCGCTGCCAAGTGGGCTGTTATAACAGGGGCTCGCGACAGGGAGAGTGCTCTGATTCACCGGGTTGCAGATGCTGATCGAGTCCTTGAAAGGAAGTTTCAAGAGGACAAACAATGGCAAACTGCTCGGGATAAGCTTCCCGGTGTGAAAGAAGGGTTACAGCCCACCCCAGCATCTCATGGCAAGTTCCTGAAGAAGCGTGCCCTGGAATCCCTGACGGCTGAGGCCAAAAGTTTGCTTGAGGAGCTGAAATCTTGGCTGGAGACTATCTTTGGCCGAGCTTCTGATTTTTGTAGCATAAACTATCCTTCTTTTTTTTGGTACCACATGTATTTTTTTGGTACTCTTTTTTTGTGGTGTTTGTGAACACTTTTTTTTTGGTACCGCATGTATTTTTTTTGTACTCTTTTTTTTGTTTTCCCTACGTTCACTTAAATATTTTTGTGATGAAAGCAATTGCTAAATGGGATGCTTTTTTTTATTTTCCCTACGCTCACTTAAATCTTTTTATGATGAAAGCAATTGCTAAAAGGGTTTTGATCAAAAGCTTGTCATTTTGTGAAAATCTTTTGTCAAATGATTGTTTTGGCATGGTAGCGAGATTTTGTTTGTGGCATGGAAGTTGTTTTTTGTGGCATTAATAGCCGGGTTTTTTGAAAGCCAATTTTTTGTTTTGTGGCATTGATAGCCGGTTTTGGTTTGTGGCATCGATAGCCGGTTTGATGGCATTTATAGCCTATTTTGGTGGCATTTATAGCCGGTTTGGTTTTCAAAAATGCAAGTATCGATTAAAAGTCGCCTTCCTGCTGAATGGTCTTGTAAGTATCGATCGAATGTCGCATCCTTGTTCATTCGGTTGCGAGTATCGATGGAATGTCGCATCCTCACGGATTTGGTGCAAGTATCGATGGAATGTCGCTTCCTTGCTTTTCAAAAATTTTGGTTTTGTGGGTACTGACTTGATGTCGTTTCCCCATGATTTTTGAGATTTGTGGTTTTCTCGAACCTTTGGGTTGTGGATATCAACTGCAATGTTGCATCTCTTCGATTTCTTGGTTTTTTCGAACCTTCAGAATTTGGGTTGTGGATATCAACTGAAATGTTGCATCTCCACGGTTTTTAGGTTTTTTGCAAGTATCGATGAAATGTCATTTCCCTGCGATTTTAGAAGTGTCGAACGTGGTTCGCATGCTTCCGATTTGTGCGAGTATCGACTAAGTGTCGCTTCCCCGCAGTTTTTGAAAAAGCCATTTTTGTTTAAAGACACGAGGGTCATAAGTTTTGACCCAAAACCATTTTGACGGTAAAAGGCAGGGTGGACTAGGGTGGAAATCCCTGAATCCGGATTTTGTTTCAAACCATGAATTTTGGGTTCAAGGGTTGAAAATTTTGATATGAAAATTCTAAAAGGAGTGGGTTTAGGAAGCGAGTACCTGGAAACCGGTTCTGGCCATACAGGCATTGCTCTTACCTAGTTGGGTAAGTCTTCAAGGGTAGTACCGCTTTAAAAACTTGTCGTTGATGGGCAGCATACATCTGTTACCCTCCATGTTTAGGAGTGCGTATGCGCCGTTGGAGAAAACCTTGTCGATGACGTAGGGTCCCTCCCAAACTTGCCTTTAGACTTGTGAGCGAAGACCATTGGTCTTTTTACCGCAAGAACCAAGTCACCCTTTTTGTAGGCGCGTTGCCAGACCTTTTTGTCGAAAGATCCTGCCATGCGTGCTTGGTAAAGTTCAATGCTTTGCCGAGCTTCGAGCCGTCTCTCATCGAGATTGTCCAGCTCATGGAGTCGCAATTTGACATTGGTTTCTTGAGTCATGTCATTTTGCAAGGATACCCTCAAAAAAGGAATTTGTACTTCCAAGGGTACAACAACTTCGCATCCATAGACCAAGGAGAATGGTGTGCTATTGGTTGGTTCTGGAACGGTGGTTTGATAGGCCCACAAAGCTTCAGACAGTTTGTCGCTCCAGTCTCTTTTGTGACTAGAGACCATTTTCTTGAGGATTTTGAAGAGTGTTTTGTTGAAAGCTTCTACTAATCCGTTTGCTGCCTGTATTGTATGGAGTCGAAGGGCAGCTTTTAATTTTGTATTTGTCACAAAACCTGTAGAATCGATGATCCCGGAATTGTGGTCCGTTATCATGGACGAATCTTTTGGGTATGCCGAAACGACAAATGATGTTGGTGCATAGGAACTGAAGGACTGATGAGGTCTTCATTTCGTTGAGCGCAATTGCTTCTGACCACTTGGAGAAATAATCCGTAGCGGCGAAGATGAAGCGATGACCTTTGCTTGAAGGGGGAGAAATAGGACCTATGAAGTCCATACCCCAGGCTTCGAAAGGCCATGAGATCGCTGTAGGATGTAGGATCTTTTGTTGGATGGTTCGAAGGTGGTTCCTCCACAATATTTTCGGAGGCTTCCAGCTCTACGAAACCTTCTGGGGTTTCAAGGGCATTTCCAGACCAAGGTTTTGTTCCTTTCCACGGGTCTTCTTGATCGGCAATTTTCTCAAGGTTTGCTATGAGATGATCCCAATCACCTGTTGAAACCGGGTTGAAGTAGGGTACTTCTTTTGGAGATGAGGATTCTTCTGTTGGAAGACCACACGTCTGTGCTATCGGATAACTCCTCTTCATTGTCAGAGAAATAATACCAATTGGATGAGCTTCCTGGATCTTTGTCAGGTGACTCATCGAAGAGATATCCAGGGAGATCGATCTCTTCATGGATATGAGATGTTGAGGCTTGGTCAGTAAATTGACTTTTAAGGCTTTGTGTCAACTGTCTCAGGGGAGTGTCGGGATCATACCCTAGCCCGTGTGAAGACTTTTCTACATAGTCGTAGAGTCTCCAATCTTCCAGCTGGCTTTTGGTCAAGACGGGCCCCAATGGCGTGAGAATACCGCGTCCTTCTCCCAAACCGACTGGGTTTTGAGCGTCATAGCCCATTTTCTTCATAATAGCTTATGCCACAGAACTATATAAGGATAGTTGAGGCATACCTTCATTTTGGAAAGGTTCAAGCATGGAGTTTGATGAAGAAGCATCCGATCTATGGAAGAAGATCGGCTTTTCCTTTGCTGAAGTTGCTAGAACAACGAAGGAAGCTGACGTAGGATCTTCTATGTCAGAAGTTATCTCCATTAGAGTGAGAGCAGGCTGAACTTGCTGAGTGTCAGCTTAGCTTAACGATGTGTCGTCTTCCAGCTCTGAATCCGAGTCTGTGTCTTGCATGATAGACACGAAAGAGACAACAAATTTGTCCCCAGGCTTTTGCTTTGCCTTCTTTACTTTAGTTGTGATGACCAAAGGCTTTGAAGGTTTGAGGGAGATGATGAAGGGAGTTTGAATGCTCTCTTCAGATTTACCGGATGGTTTGTTTTCTTCCGGTGATTGTTGAGGAGCATTGCCTTTATCTTTCTGAAGATTTTCGGCAAAGGGTGATGTTTGCTTCTCCTCTTCTTCTTTCTCACCTTCACACATCTGTGAGTCTGTGAAGTGGACTTCTTTACCTTTGAAGGGTTTTCTGTCCGCAAAGACTCGATGTATCATGCCGTCGTCTTCAACAAACTTGATGCATTGATCTAGAGTTGAAGGGACAACACCATTCTCGTGGATCCAGGGGCGTCCGAGAAGGATGTTGTAGCATGAAGGGGTTTTTATTGCATATACAGTGACTTCAGAGATAAGATCACCGATCTGCAACTTGAACCTGATTTTGCCGATAGGCCTTTGAGTACTCCCATCGTATCCAAAGATAGATACAGATGTGTGGCTTAGCTTGCTGGGTGGGATGCCCAACTCTTCGAGAGCCGAAGTGGAGATGAGGTTGAGTGCAGAACCTGGGTCGATCTGAACTCTGTGCATAGGCATTTCCTTGATGTACCCTGTGAAGTACAAGGGTCGGTTGTGCCTTCTTTCTCCAAGTAGGAGGTCATCCTTAGTGAAGGCGATGGTTGCACTGGCCGCCTTTTGAACCGAGAGGCATTCAATGCATGATCCCTCTGTTTTATTCTTTTCTCCCTTTGAGGAAGCTTCTGAGTTTTTGAGCCGGTAGTCCATTTCAATTTGGAGGACTTGCGGGGCATGTTTGTCAACATCCTTATTCAGCTTTTGTAATTCTGAAATGAGATTATCACGAGTGTGCGGAGACATTTGCAATAAATCTAGGATGTGCAGACGTGCAGGTATGTGCTTGAAGTGTTCAATCAAGTCATACTTGAAAGCCTCCTTAGGGCCTGCATGTTCATCATTGTTGCCACTAGGGGCGCTTACAACATCTTTTCCCTAAGGATTTACATATGTAAAGGAAGATTGGTTGTAATTTTTATGGTAGTCCCGGCCAGAGCGGGTGCCTCTACCAACTTCGAGAGCTTCTTGAGAAGGGTCTTCGTTTGGAAGATTGTCTTCAGGATCAAGAGGCTGTCGTTTTTCATTTGTTGAGGATGTATCTGTAGCAGAGTTGACATCCTCATTGATTATGTTGCACGGAGCATTTTCCGGGAACAAGTCCTGAACAGCATCCAGCAACCTTTCTTCTTCGTTGACCAATTCATCGTCCCAAGCATTAATAACTGGGAATTCATCAGTCGGGAAGGGTGTGAACTTTGAAGTCACAGTCTTAGGAGAAGAAACCTGAGAGGGTGTCGTCTCAGTGAAAGCCACGTGAGATGAGTGGCTCTAGAGGATATATTGCTAGGCGTCGTCGGAGTGTAAGTGATCTCGTCAGACGATGCTTCGGAAGAGCTATAATCCCGAATTATCACATTATAGGAAGCTCTGACAGGAGACGTTGTCTGATCGGAGTCAGACTCATCCTCGGATGTAAGAGGATCGTCTATCCAGCAATTTTCTCCATTTTTAGGAGTTAAGGGAGGATGTACCTGATGGTCTTCAGGGACTTCAGGCTCTGGATTGCGAGGAGGCTCGTTGACGCGGTCTTGCTCCTGTTCTAGAGCGAGACGCTGCAAGATCCTTGCATATTCTTCAAGATCAGGCATAGGAGCCAAATCTTCTTCTTCATTAACTCTTTGTGGCTCAACATTGTTGATTTCCACTGGAGCAATGAGGGGTGCTGGTTCAACAGCATTTTCTTGTACAGCCTCTTGGTCTTCTTCATCATCAGACTAGGATCCTTGTTGCTATAGGGGGTTATACCAGATTACTGGCATAAGATGAGTCTCAGGAACCCATTCTTCATTGGAGAGATATTCTCCTGTTTCAAGGGACTCTTCCCACTCGTCGGTATAGTTGGATTCGAATCCATCATCGGTGTCGCTGGACTCGTATCCATCAATGGAGAATCCAACTACCGAATTGCAAGAGTATGATGCCCCCTGCGTGGCTTCTTTGAATTGAGGTGGCATGAAATCACTGAGAGTGAATTTTTTTACCCCCTTTGAAGTCTCTGGAAGGGACGTTTTTGTTGCCTCTAGTGAAGTGGTAGAGGAAGCCTCTGCTTTTTCTTGGACTTCTTGTTTTGGTTGGGTTTGCTCTTACCGTTTGAGCTTGAGGAGATGTTTCCTAGCCTGCCTTCGCTGTTGAGCTATAGGCTTTGTTTTCACGACCTCCCAATTTTCATCTTCTAGGAGATCGGGATGTACCCATATGGGTTGTCCGTCCGGTGTCGGGTAAGGAACCAGGTCCTCAGACGCTTGGATTGAGTTTATGACCTTGAAGGAAGTAGTGATCTTCTTCTTCGGTGATTTTGATGTTTGTCCACATGTCACCATGTTGACGGAGGCAGACCCATATAGTTTTTGTCAAAGGTGATGACTCCATTTTTCCACATCTCGTTTATTTTCTCTCTCACAACGAAGCATTGATTGAGAGGATGCGAGATCATCTAGTGCGATGGACAGTACCGAGGATCGTTGGTTTTGCTAACATCACTCGGTCTTTTGGGTTCAGGCAAAGTGAGCTTGTCATTCGCCATAAGAGCCCCGAAGATTTCATCAACATCTTCATCGAACGGGTATTTCTTTTCTACTCGTTCTTTGAAGGCATCTGAGAGTTCAGGTCTCTTACCAGCAGCTTTGTTTTCAGCTTTCTTTGGTGGCTGAGGAGCTGACTTGGTCTGCACATTGAGGACCTCTTTCTTCTTTGGTTTAGAGGTTGCAATGGCGACTGGCTCTTTTCTTGATGATTTCTGACTGTTGAGGTCTTTAATCACCGTTTCAGCTTCCATAGAAGCTTCTAGGAGTTCTCCCAGGTTTTTTGATTTGTTGCCGATGATCGTGGAGCGGATTCTAGCTCTCATGTTGTTTCCACAGATGTCGACTAGCGACGCTTGTGGCAATACATCAGAGCATTTGTATGCCATTGCTTTCCACTTATGAATGAAGTCATATGTTGACTCATTCTCCCCCTGTTTTAGGCTGCACAACTGAGCCATAGTAGCGGGATGATCCTCACCTTTGAAGTGAGTCAGGAAGCGTGTCTCTAGCATAGCCCAATTTTGGATGGAGTCCTCCAGCAGAGTGGAGTACGAATCGAAGGCCGTACCTTTTACGGTACTCCCGTCAAGATCTTGAAGTGGATGACGTGCTGTCTGGCTGATCCTTTCTCCGCATATGTTTGGAGAGTAGGATGCTTGAATTTTGTAGGGAACGGGACCGAGTACATCCATAAAGGATATGGTGGCTTGATCCCATGCTCCTTGAGTATATCATCTTCTTTTGCTTTTGCGAGGATACTGTCTACGTCCTTTTTTGTAAGGGCGCGTGACTCATTTTCTTCCCCATTTACCTCATCGTCTTGATGATTCGGAGGAGGTTCATTGTTCGCCTGATTTTGGAAGGCAAGGAGAAGGTTTTCCATCAGAGTTTCAATCCTTTGTTGGCCTTGTTCCAACTGCTGGATGCATGTGATCGCATCATCTTGAGGTGGATTGCGGGGTGGTGGCTCAGAATTTGTAGCCAAGACGTTCATCCTTCGGGATTCAAACGAAGAAACTGTCCTGGTGACTGAGCTGGGGCTCATTCTTTTTGAAGAAGAGCTTGAGGAAGGATCACTCTACCATCCTTTGCTTGAAGGAGCAGGGTATTCTTCTGAATGTCTTCTTGTCCTGGAGACGCTGCGGGTCATCGGACGTCGGACATGGATTTTTGTTGCTGACTTTTGGCGTCTTCTGGTTTTTCCAACCATATGGACAGCAGCAACTTGGTTGGGTCTTTCTTTTTCGACCCATTTGGGAGAGACTTGAAGTGTAGGAGGCAGGGTCCTTTGCTTCTCTAGTCTCTTTTGTGGATATGACGCGCGGTGGCGTATACGACGAGCAATTTGAGCTTCGGTCAGCTCTGGCTGGGCTTTGACGATGAAGGATGTGCTCCCTCGGGTGCAGCAGCCGAGCCTATCTTCTTTGTAGCTAGGCAAGGACAGGATGCGAACCCGGTCCTTCGCCTGTTACAGCAAAGCTTTGAATTTTTCGAGTTCGGCCCCTGTAGAGATGAAGGGTCGAACTGTATGATTGTAGGCCTTAGCAGGTGCTTGTAGAGGCCTTGTGATGCATGACTTGCTTTTGGGCTTATAGGAATAAGCCGGCTCATGCTGGGTTGACTTGGGAGTCAAGTTGGAGATGGGTCTCTCCTCTTTCATGTAGGCAAGAGGGTAGAACTGGTTCTCCTTGAGTGGGGCCAGGAATGCTGGTTTGGTGGATGTTTGGGACCTTCTTTGTTTTGGTGAAGGTCTTGGGGACCAGATCTTGCGATAGACCTGGTCGTTTGCTGGTCGAGGCTTCATGGGGATGCCACGGGCTTCGGGCCTTCTGGTGCTCGCCATTGGTCTCACCGTAGTGACACGTTGAGAGGCAACCTTCTGCTTCTTGGAAAGAGCAGTTTGTTCTTCGGGAAGTGGGAATGGTCCCAGCATCCCAAAGACAATAGTTCGGGGAGTCGAGGTCGACCCGGAGTTTAGAGAGTTGCCGAGGGAGTTGACGATTCGGCAGCTGATGGGGCGCTTGTAGGTGCGCGTGGTTTGCTTCTGTTGAAGCATGAGCTGGTGCTTGCTCTCATCGAAAGTAATGGTTAGTGAAGCTGCCATTGTTAGTTTTCGAAAAGTTTCTGAAACAAGACCACATCCATTAGTAATCACAAGAATATAATGATCATAAATGGGAAGTTCTATGGTTTTGTCTTTTCAAATCGCTCGAGGGAGATGACCCAAGCAATATGAAGAAGGCAAAAAGCCATAGAGGGTACAATTGTTCTGATCACAGGTATGGTAAGCCCAGAATGAGCGTTCCAATGACTGCTAGAAGCAATTGTGAACCTAAATTCGACTTATCGAGAAGCAGAGCTTGCTCGATGTAAGAAGAATATAAGTTTGGAGTGACAAATGTGCCGGTCGCGAATACAGTAGACCCTGAAAGGGCGTACTAGTACCGCTAGACACAAATGTTTTGAGACCGCATCCATGAGATGCGATTCTCTGTTTTGAAAGGTCAAGATTGGGTTCATCAAAGAGAACTGATGATATTCCGATCCAAATACGGTCTCAGCGATTTCCGCGAGCGCCAGTACTCAGAAGGAAATGAACCATAATTTCTCAGATCTGAATCCAAAAATGACGAGTTTTTTTTTTGAAAGGCCAAGATCGGGGTTATCAAAGAGAGCAAAAGGCATTCCAATCTGAATATGGGCTCAGTGATTTCCGCGAGCGCCGGTGCTCAGAAAGGAGGAGACCAAAATTTTTCCAATCTGAACCCAAAATGACGGAAGTTTTTTTTTTGAGAAGATTTTTTTTGAAAAAGTCTTTTTTTTAACATTTTTTTTGAAAAAATCTTTTTTTTTAAGATTTTTTTAAAAAAAAATCTTTTTTTTATTTTTTATTTTTTTTAAGATTTTTTTTAAATTTTTTTATTTTTTAGTTTCTATTTTAAAATTTTTATTTTAAAAAAAATTACTTTGAAAAAAAATTTATTTAAAAGACGAGAGAATACACGTAGGCCTCCTAACCCGGTCTTATGAAATCTCGATTGATAGAATTGCCCCCAGGTAAGGGTAGGATTACTTAATGAACCCGTTTGGAGGACCCCTGCCTAGAACAGTCAAGCTGTCTCCACACTCTGGACAAGGCTTTTCTTGAATCAACCGTGATAAAAAAATGCAGTTGGTTTAACCTTAGAGGTCTATGTCTTTTTTTTTTTTTACTTTTATTTTTTTAGATCTTTAATGAACTCATCGAAAAGAAATGATGGCCCAAATCCTAATTCGAACAGGCTCAACAATTTCTACGAGCACACGAACGAAAGGAAAGGATCAAAGTTTCTCAATTTTGAATCTAAAATGAGAAATCTGATTTTTTCTAATTTCTAATGAACTCATCGAAGAAAAACAATGGCCATTTCCACAATTCGAACCGGCTCAACGATTTCCGCGAGCACAGAGACGAAACGAAAAGGATCAAAGTTTCTCAATTTTGAATCCAAACTAAGAACTCTGATTTTTCGATTTTTTTTAAAGAGAAAGAGCGGAAATAAACTCAAAGAATTAGAAATTTCCAAAAAATCTCATTTGATTTTTTTTTAATGCGGAATCCAACATAGGCCACCAATTAGAAAGTAGCCAAGGAATCGAGAAAAGAAATATAAGCATAGAGCAAAAGCTATGATATGCAAATATTTCATTTCTAGCATCGTGTTCTCAAATGAACGAGTCCCACCGGGTGTATGCCAGCTTGATGGACAGCGCTTCTATCGCTCAGTTCTACCGAGGTCAGCGTACGTGGGAGTCCGTTTGGGTCCAACCCTTTCGTAACCGGGGGGCAGAGGCGTGCATCAACATTTTTTTTTGTGTGGGTGTGCCAGATTTTCTATTTTACTTGGAATTGCAAGTGGTGATCCGGAGATCAACCTTCGCAAGTAAAAAGGAAATCAACTTCTTTCAAGTTTTCCATTGGACATATATTTAAGAAAAGAGACATTTTCTTGATTTGCCGTGAAAGGCGATTTTTTGGCATTTATAGCCGATTTTGGCGTTTATAGCCAATTTTTGGCATTTATAGCCGATTTTTGGCGTTTATAGCCGATTTTACAATTCTTATCAATAATGAAAGACAAGAGTTGTGATTTTTGTCTCTTTTGGAAAAATAAAAACTATAATAAAAAGCAAGAAAAGGAGGATCTAACTTCTCAGGAGATTGTGGGGGATTCGTTCAGATTGACGGTCGCAAGCCATATGTGGACTTCGCCATCATCCATGCAGATGAGAACAGAGGATGCTCTTGATTCACTTGGCTTGGCTATAACCTCAGGTTTTTAGAGGACAAAGACCAAAATGAGGTCCTATGTCCAATAAAAAACTAAGTAGACGTGCTGAAAAGCCACGTCTAAGCCAATGGAGGCAGAAGGAGAAGGCAAGGACCTTGGCACTACAAAAAAAATATCTTAATGAGTCACTTTTAAAGTGTCTTAAAAAGTGGTTTGTGTCGCTTTTCTGATTACTATGCAAGCGTCTTATCTGCCGGCGTCACTAAAAGTTCGTAAAAGCGTCTCAAGAAATACATTTGTTGTATCAGTTTCTGTTATCAAAGTGACACAAAAAAATGGTTACTTGTGTCACTTTAAACCCAAAGTGACACTGAAATAACTTAAAAGCGTCACAAGAAAGATAACTTTGTTGTCTCGCTTTTCAAAAGCAGTGATCAAGATGTTGTTTTCGGACCAAAAGTGACACAAGTGGTCATCAGTTGTGACAGTTTCCATAGAAGCGAGATACCATCCATTTTTTTTAAATAAAAATGCAATATATACATTACTAATAACATGCTGCAGTATGGATACACTTTCAAATCACTAAACCTGCCTTACAAAAGATGCAAAAAAAATATAGATAGCAACATTCAATAAGAACCATTTCATTAATTGGAAATTAATCATCATTCACATTAAGGAACGTACTTGCTCGTCCACACACTAAATCAAACAAACTATTCAAAACATAGCCAATTTGAATCCATCCATAATCCAAACCATTTACATTAACCTTCGAATTCGTAACCAAAGCGTCACGACATAATCCAAAACCTTCACAAAAGCATCCAAAAGAAGGCAAGCTACATTGTAAACAATTTCCGGAAATCCCTAACTAACCAAAATTAACTTAACAGTAGATCCACTAAGCAAAAGGCATTCCATCTCCGTTTAATTAAGTTCTTCATTCACCTACAAAATAATAACAATTTGACTATGTATCAATAATATAACCAAGTAAGATGGAGAGTTTAACCGACAATATCAAGGATTCATGTTAAAGAGAAATTAAACATTTTGTCACTAGAGAAAGAGCAATTGAAACACTAGCAACTCACATGTCATAAGATTATGGTAGCAAGCAAACTAGGAGCAATCAATAATTCACTAATATGATGACCTAGTATTCCTATCACGATCTACAACTAACACTCAATAAGCATTGACGTACAGAAAACTATGCAAGTTAATCACAGACAATCCACCCCCCCTCCCTCCTAATGATATGTGATGAAGTGTGAAATGCATCATGAACTAAAAAACTCCACCTACCCAAGTGCATGATGCAGACAAAAATGCATGAATCAATTCACATTGATGATAGTCCGATGAAGAAACAGGTAGTTAGTAAGCCTAAAAACTGAAATGCACATTAAATTAAGTGTATCGTCACTAAGCCTTACTATGAAATCTTCTCAACTATACAAATTGAACTCCTAGGTATATACCTTTATAAAGGAAGAAATCCTTGGATGAAGTCGATAAACTCGAGTCGGATCTTATCTATTTCTTTGGTGGTGTATGTCTTTATGCTGGCCAACTCCATAACCTGTTTCGAGGAAAAGCAAGTTAGTGTAGTCATTAGTGTAAGAAAACTAGCTAAGTAACTTTTACTCATTCTTTTGTGTAAGAAAACTAGCTAGTGTAATTAAACTTCCATCCCATTCTTTTGTTTTTCTCTTTCTTTTTAATAGAACTTTTAATTATTGAGCAAAAAAAATATTTTTATTTATTTGTGTATAACTATTTTTTTCACCTTGCATTTGAGCGATTGACCGGCATCAGCAAAAAAGTGTCGCATAAAACTCATCGCATAATAACCACATACAATTCTGTCTCCTTGTTGTGGGCACTGTGGACAGATGTCATATAGACAAATGGTAAGAGTAATAAACCTTGCATCTTCATTGCATAAATAGGCATGCTTACCATCACATACTCCCAATCTGGGTTCGGATTTAACCTTCTTGGCTTTCCAGAAGACAAGTTTGATATTTGAATTGCTCTAAAATCACAAGAAATTATCGTCAACGAAAATAAAATATATACACAAAGGGGAAAAAATAAGAGATAGAGACACTTTACGTGTTCAACTCAAGTTTAAAAGTTGGATCTGGCTGCTTTCCTAACGAATCCAACTAATAGAGGTGCATTTCTGTTAAGACAATGACGATCAAAACCCAATGCCCTCTATAGCCAATCAAGTGAAAAAACAAATTACGTTAATATATTTTATTATTGTACTAAAGTAAAATGATGTCTAACAAATAAATATGTAGAGCACTTACCTTGGGTTGTAAGGAATTACAAGAGCTCTGTCACCATGTTCCTGTGCCAAGGACTGGATGTATCGACTCTTATCATCTTTCTTTGTATGACAATTAAAACCTGCTGGATTTCCGAACGCGTACTTTGCTCGACCAATATGATCACGATATCATTCTGAATTTCAGGCAGTCTTTTCACATCTACTACTCTCGCACAAAGATCTTTGAAGAATCGACACAACCTAATAATTGCATTTCTCACATGACTTAGCAAGACAGATCGTATTGCCACAGGAAGTAGTTGCTGCATCAACATGTGACTTCAACCCATGCAATTTCAGATCTTGCATTGAAACAAGGGGCTTGAAATTTGAAGAGTATCCTTCGGGGACTTTCAACTCGTGCAAGGTTTTGCATACTCTAGTTTTTTCAGCTTTAGATAATGTGTAACATGCCGGGGGTAAGTATGTTCGCTTCTCACCAACCTTTGGGCCAACTCCATCCTTAAACCCATCTCCTGCAGGTCAAGACGACTCTTAAGGTGGTCCTTTGTCTTAGTTGGAATGTTGAGTAGAGTACCAATCACACTATCGCATACATTCTTCTCGATGTGCATGATGTCGAAGTTATGTGGGAGAGGTGAGTACTCCCAATACGGAAGATAAAAAAAGATGGATTTCTTGTTCCAGCATTTCATAACACCATTATCTCCTTTATCGACTTCTTGTGCTGACTTCTTTTTCCCCCACGAGACTTTGATCCCTTCAACTTTGCTTCGTACTTGCTGCCCATTCAATCGTTCAGGTGCCTCCCTCAACTCCTTCTCACCGTTAAAGGCCTTTTGTTGCTTCCGAGCGCTGACAAGGACCCAGACAACGAAGAATCTGAAATGATCATCAATGTCATCCATCCGGCGCCCTCAGTCCCTTCTCCCTCAGCTGGAGGCAACGTCCAGGCTCGTGCCGAGGCCAGGCAGGCCTCGCATGGGAAGGAGGTGATGAGGGCCGAGCTCGGACTAGCATCTAAGCGAGCACGGCGTAAGCGCGCAGCTATCTCGTTTTCAGATAAGGACCTCGAGGGAGTGCAGCGTCCCCATAACGATCCCCTGCTCCTAACGATGAAGCTGCGAGACTTCACACTAAAATGGATCCTCATCGACTCCGGCAGCTCGTCTGAAATCCTCTACTATGGATGCTTCAAGAAGATGGGGCTCTCGGAGGCTGATTTGAAGGAAGCTCGTACGCCTCTGATAGGGTTCAGCGCCAAGCCGGTCTACCCCAAGGGAAGAATCACTCTGGACACCAGAGTGGACGGAGCCTCTGTGATGACCGACTTCCTAGTAGTGGACGCCCCTCCCCCTACGATGCCATTATGGGTAGGGCATGGCTCCACAGGATGGAAGCAGTTCCATCCACTCTCCATCAGAAGCTGAAGTTCGTGTTTGAAGACAAGGAAGGCAAGATGGAGGTGATTACAGTGGAAGGGGATCAGCAGCTGGCCAGGCAGTGTATGATGGCCATAGTCCCTAGAGAGAAGGAGCCGGAGCGAGTGCATGTGGCAGAGTTCGAAAGGGGGTTGGACGAGATCGGCCGAGATCTTGACAAGAAGAGCATTGAAGATCTAGCCGAAGTCAGGATCGATCCACTCGACCCTGACAGATTCTTCCTGATCGACACCCAGCTTCCCGACCCCGAGAGAGCCGAGCTCTCGAGATTCTTGATGCAGAACATAGACGTCTTCGCCTGGACCCCGAGCGAAATGCCTAGGATCGACCCCAAGGTCATGTACCATAAGCTGAACGTAGATGTTGACACCAAAAATGTCACTTTGCCTCTTCAAGATCCAAAGAGCTACATGAAGTCGCAACCTGCCATAAATAGGCAATGCTACTTCCAAAAATCAAATCTTGTCAGAATCAAACAAAAACTGCAAGATCCTTCAAGACAGCTAAAAGAGGAGTACACAAGAAGTTTCGGGCCATTTCAAAATCATTTGGCCTAACTTCGCTTCTCCGATAGCCGAAAAGGAGCTCTCGGCGGCAAAAGCATCGGAGATACCAAATCTTCGATCAGAGCCGATGGATGGTCTCAAAATACTTCCAAAAGGCTCCACGTCAAGTTTCGAGTCAAACCGACAACGTTTGACCCTACATCAACCCTCGAACAGCTAAATCAGGCCTCTCAGCGGCGAAGCTCTCCGGGTACATGGTTTCCAAGACAGAGCCTATGGATCATCTTAAAATGACTCCAATAGGTTCCCTGTCAAATTTCAAGTCAATCGGACATCGGTTGACCGCACATCAAACCGCGACATCTTCATCGCGACAAAAGCGAGTCTACTGGTGATAGGACCCCAAAAGGCTTCAAAACTCAAACAAAAGCCTATGGTTGGTCTTATTTATTGCTCAGGAGGCCTCACACAAAATTTCAGGTCATTCCGACACCGTTTGACCCAGTTTCAGCTTCTGACGGAAAATCGGCAGCTCTGCGCGACAAAGTCTTCGGCTTTCTCAGGAAATTGGAAACTTTGCAAAATGAAATGCAAGGATTCCCATCAGGTTTCCTACAGGGAAATCAGGCCAATAAATGGTCAAAATGTCAAGGAAAAGTACAAAAAAAAAAAGAATCAAAAAACAGCAAGAACAGACACAAAACGGGACAAAAAAGGGGGAAAACCTCCCCAGGGTCGCAGGCCCCTGCGACCCTGGAGCCCGGGGTCGTCGGGAAGCCCCCGGAAACCCCGGTTTTCGCCGTTTTTTCGCGATTCGAAAAGCCTAGCCTCTGGTACTTTCCAAAATTCATGCTTTTGAGACACCAAGTCCTCTGACATCCGTCCAAAACACGGGTCAATCATCAAGAGTATTGAAAACAATATTGATCGCCACCCAGTCAACCAAAAAAAAGTGTGCTTTCTACCCGACCGATCGAGAAATCGACAGGACAATGGCATACAAATGCTCTGATGTATTGCCATAAGCGTCGCTAGTCGACATCTGCCGAAACAACATGAGAGCCAGAATCCGCTCCATGATCATCGGCAACAAATCAAAAAACCTGGGAGAACTCCTAGAAGCTTCCATGGAAGCTGAAACGGTGATTAAAGACCTCAACAGTCAGAAATCATCAAGAAAAGAGCCAACCGCCATTGCAACTCTAAACCAAAGAAAAAAGAGGTCCTCAATGTGCAGACCAAGTCAGCTCCTCAGCCACCAAAGAAAGCTGAAAACAAAGCTGCTGGTAAGAGACCTGAACTCTCAGACGCCTTCAAAGAACGAGTAGAGAAGAAATACCCGTTTGATGAAGATGTTGATGAAATCTTCGGAGCTCTTGTGGCAAACAGCAAGCTCACCTTGCCTGAACCAAAAAGACCGGGTGATGTTGGCAAAACCAACGATCCTCGGTACTGTCCATACCACCAGATGATCTCGCATCCTCTCAATCAATGCTTCGTTGTGAGAGAGAAAATAAATGAGATGTGGAAAAACGGAGTCATCACCTTTGACAAAAACTATGGGTCTGCCTCCGTCAACATGGTGACATGTGGACAAACATCAAAATCACCGAAGAAGAAGATCACTACTTCCTTCAAGGTGATAAACTCAATCCAAGCGTCCGAGGAACTGGTTCCTTACCCGACACCAGACGGACAACCGATATGGGTACATCCCGATCTCCTGGAAGATGAAAATTGGGAGGTCGTGAAAACAAAGCCTACAGCTCAACAGCGAAGGCAGGCTAGGAAACATCTCCTCAAGCTCAAACGGCAAGAGAAGACCCAGCCAAAACTAGAGGTCAAAGAAAAGGCAGAGGCTTCCTCTACCGCTTCACTGGAGGCAACAAAAATATCCCTTCCAGAGACTTCAAAGGGGGTAAGGAAATTCACTCTCAGTGATTTCATGCCACCTCAATTCAAAGAAGCCATGCAGGAGGCATCATACTCTTGCAATTCGGTAGTTGGACTCTCCATTGATGGATACGAATCCAGCGACACCGATGATGGATTCGAATCCAACTACACAGATGAGTGGGAGGAGTCCCTTGAAACAGGAGAATATCTCTCCGATGAAGAATGGGTTCCTGAGTCTCATCTTATGCCAGTAATCTGGTATAACCCCCTACAGCCACAAGGATCCTGGTCCGATGATGAAGAAGACCAAGAGGCTGTACAAAAAAATGCTGCTGACTCAGCACCTCTCATTACTCTAGTGGGAATCAACCATGTTGAGCCACAAAGAGTTGATGAAGAAGAAGATCCGGCTCCCATGCCTGATCTTGAAGAATATGCAAGGATCTTGCAGCGACTCGCTCTAGAACAAGAGCAAGAACGCATCAACGAGCCTCCTCGCAACCCAGAGCCTGAAGTCCCTGAAGACCACCAGCTACACCCTCCCTTAACTCCTAAAAATGGAGAAAATTGCTGGATAGACGATCCTCTTACATCCGAGGATGAGTCTGACTCCGATCAGACAACGTCTCCCGTCAGAGCTTCTTGTAATGTGATAATTCGGGATTATAGCTCTTCCGAAGCATCATCTGATGAGAGCACTTACACTCCGGCGACGCCTAGCAATGTATCTTCTGAAGCCACCTCATCTCACGTGACTTTCACTGAGATGACACCGTCTCAGGTTTCTTCTCCTGAGACTGTGACTTCAAAGTTCACACCCTTCCTGACTGAAGAACTCCCAGCCATTGATGGTTGGGATGATGAATTAGTCAACGAAGAAAGGTTGCTGGATGCTGTTCAGGACTTGTTCCCGGAAAATGCTCCGTGCAACACGATCACTGAGGATGGCAACTCTGCTGCTAATTCATCCTCAGCAAATGAAAAACGACAGCCTCTTGATCCCGAAGACAATCTTCCAAACGAAGACCCTTCTCAAGAAACTCTCGAAGTTGGTAGAGGCACCCGCTCTGGCCGGGACTACCACAAAAATTACAACCAATCTTCCTTTGCATATGTAAATCCTTCGGGAAAAGATGTTGTAAGCGCCCCTAGTGGCAACAATGATGAACATGCAGGCCCTAAGGAGGCTTTCAAGTATGACTTGATTGAACACTTCAAGCACATACATGCACGTCTGCACATCCTAGATTTGTTGCGAATGTCTCCGCACACTTGTGATAATCTCATCTCGGAATTACAAAAGCTGAATGAGGATGTCGACAAACATGCCCCGCAAGTCCTCTAAATTGAAATGGATTACCGGGTCAAAAACTCAGAAGCCTCCTCAAAGGGAGAAAAGAAGAAAACTGAGGGATCATGCATTGAATGCCTCTCGGTTAAAAAAGCAGCCAGTGCAACCATCGCCTTCACAAAGGACGACCTCCTACTTGGCGAAACCAGGCATAACCGACCCCTGTACTTTACAGGGTATATCAAGGAGATGCCTATGCACAGAGTTCAGATCGACCCAGGTTCTGCACTCAACCTCATCTCCACATCGGCTCTTGAAGAGTTGGGCATCCCACCCAGCAAGCTGAGCCACACATCTGTATCTATCTTTGGATACGATGGGAGTACTCAAAGGCCTATCGGCAAAATCAGGTTCAAGTTGCAGATCGGTGATCTTATCTCTGAGGTCACAGTGTATGCAATAAAAACCCCTTCATGCTACAACATCCTTCTCGGACGCCCTTGGATCCACGAGAATGGTGTTGTCCCTTCAACTCTACATCAATGCATCAAGTTTGTTGGCGACGACGGCATGATACATCGAGTCTTTGCGGACAGAAAACCCTTCAAAGGTAAAGAAGTCCACTTCGCAGACTCACAGATGTATGAAGGTGAAAAAGAAGAAGAGGAGAAGCACACAGCATCCTTTGCTGAAAATCTCCAGAAAGATAAAGGCAAAGCTCCTCAACAATCACCGGAAGAAAACAAACCATCTGGTAAATCTGAAGAGAGCATTCAAACTCCCTTCATCATCTCCCTCAAACCTTCAAAGCCTTTGGTCATCACAACTAAAGTGAAGAAGGCAAAGCAAAAGCCTGGGGGCAAATTTGTTGTCTCATTCGTGTCTATCATGCAAGACACGGGCTCGGATTCAGAGCCAGAAGACGACACATCGTCAAGCCAAGCTGATACTCAGCAAGTTCAGCCTGCTCTCACTCCAATGGAGATAACTTCTGACATAGAAGATCCTACGTCAGCTTCCTTTGTTGTTCCAGCAACTTCAGCAAAGGAAAAGCCGATCTTCTTCCATAGATCGGATGCTTCTTCATCAAACTCCATGCTTGAACCTTTCCAAAATAAAGGTATGCCTCAACTATCCTTATACAGTTCTGTGGCACAAGCTATTATAAAGAAAATGGGCTATGACGCTCAAAACCCAGTCGGTTTGGGAGAAGGACGCGGTATTCTCACGCCATTGGGGCCCGTATTGACCAAAAGCCAGCTGGAAGATTGGAGACTCTACGGCTATGTAGAAAAGTCTTCACACGGGTTAGGGTATGATCCCGACACTCCCTTAAGACAGTTGACACAAAGGCTTAAAAGTCAATACACTGACCAAGCCTCAACTTCTCAAGTCCATGAAGACATTGATCTCCCTGGATATTTCTTTGATGAGTCACCTGACAAAGATCCAGGAAGCTCATCCAATTGGCACGATTTCTCCGAAAATGAAGAGGAGTTGTCCGATGGAACAGACGTGTGGTCTTCTGACCCAGAAGAACCCTCATCTCCAAAAGAAGTAGCCTACTTCGACCCGGTTTCAACAGGCGATTGGGATCATCTCATAGCAAGCCTTGGGAAAATCACCGATCAAGAAGACCCGTGGAAAGGAACAAAACCTTGGTCTGGAAATGCCTTTGAAAACCCAGAAGGTTTCGTTGAGCTGGAAGCCTCCGAAAATATTATGGAGGAACCACCTTCGAACCTTCCAACAGAAGATCCTGTTCAAAAGATAGACTTGGGAACACCAGATAACCCACGTCCTGTATTCATAAGCAAGAATATAAAGGATGATGAGTTACCCGAGTATATCGCCTTTCTTCGTGAGTTCGTTGATTGCTTTGCATGGTCTTACGCTGAAATGCCAGGCTTAGACCCCAAATTAGCGGTACACAAACTCAATCTTCAAGAAGACATCAAGCCTGTCAAGCAAGGCCAAAGAAGATTCCGTCCAGATGTGATGGATAAAATTGAACAAGAAGTTCAAAAACTCAAAAGCGTCGGCTTCATCCGTGAGGAACAACATCCTGAATGGTTGGCCAACATTGTCCCCGTGACAAAGAAAAATGGGCAGATCAGGGTCTGTATTGACTATAGAGACCTGAACGGCGCATGCCCTAAAGATGAATTTCCGCTCCCCATACCAGAGGTAATGATTGATAATACGTGTGGATTCGAGCGAATGACATTCATGGATGGTTTCTCTGGCTACAATCAGATAAAGATGCATCCTGAAGATGAAAAACATACATCTTTTCGGACCCCATTTGGCGTGTATTGCTACACTGTCATGCCATTTGGTCTGAAAAATGCTGGTGCCACATATCAGAGGGCTATGATGAAAATATTCCAAGATATGCAGCACAAGACGGTTGAATGTTACGTTGATGACCTCGCCGTCAAAAGCAAAAGAAAAGAAGATCATCTCGAAAACCTTCGAGAAGTCTTCCTCCGGCTTCGCAAACACAAACTACGAATGAATCCTTTGAAATGCTTCTTCGGCGTCTCGTCGGGTAAGTTCCTCGGATTCTTAGTTCGGAAAGCTGGAATAGAGCTTGACCCCATAAAAGTCAAAGCCATTCTAGAAATGCCCTCTCCAAGAACCTTGAGAAAACTCAAACGGCTTCAAGGGAGATTAGCCTACATCAGACGGTTCATCTCCAATCTTTCGGGGAAACGCCGTCCATTCTCCCGATTGATGAAAAAAGGTGTAAACTTTGTCTGGGATGCTGACTGTGAAGCTGCTTTCCAAGACATCAAGTCATACCTGACAAAACCTCCAGTGTTAGCTGCTCCTACCACTGGAAAACCATTCATCTTGTACACAAGAGCCCTTGATCACTCTTTGGGAGCTCTGCTTGCGCAAGAAAATGATCAAAGAACAGAAGCTGCTCTATATTACCTCAGCCGCATGCTAGTAGGTGCAGAGCATCGCTACTCTCCAGTTGAAAAAGAATGCCTTGCAGTGATGTTCGCTGTACAAAAGCTGCGTCACTACTTCCTTTCCAACACAGTATACCTGGTCTCAAGGGTCAACCTCTTGAAGGTCCTTGTCACAAAGGCAGGTTCTCTCAATGCTCGACTGGCAAAATGGTCCATCCTTCTGTCACAATTTGATATTAGGTATGTACCACAAAAAGCAATCAAAGGGAAAGCTCTAGCGGACTTCCTCACAGAGCATCCATTGCCTAAAGATTCTCCGCTCAGAGATGATCTCCCAGACGAACCAGTCTACAATGTGGAGACTTTCTCGCAAAGTGCCTCCTGGGACATGTACTTTGACGGTGCAACCAGGACAAATGAAAAAAGACAGCTGATCTCGGGAGTTGGCATCCTCTTTGTTAGCCCCGACAAATACATGATTCCACACGCTTTCTCGCTACTGGAACCATGCACAAGCAATGCAGCTGAATATCAAGCTCTGATCTTAGGATTGGAACTCGCCATCGAATCCGGTATCACCATGCTGGAAGTCTTTGGAGACTCTCAACTGATCGTCAACCAGATGAATCAGAAATTTGAAGTCAGGAAGCCAGATTTGTTGCCTTACTACAACAAGGCACAATCACTTCTGCAAAAGTTTGACATCTGTCACATCACCCACATTCGTAGAGGTGAAAACATACGTGCAGATGCCCTAGCCGGACTTGCCGCATCCATGGCAATCCAGGAAGGGGAAAACATGCAAATCACAGTGTGCGAAAGAAGAATCCTTCCTCCTCTTAACACACACCAAGCAGTTGCTGAATGCCACCAAGTGGTCGGAAGTCGGATTTCAATCCTTCAAACTTCAATCGGCGACTGGAGGGATCCGTTTATTGATTACATTATGTTCGGAATCCTACCTGAAGATCCAAAAGAACGGGTAAGCATCCAAAGGCGAACCCAAGCTTTCATTTGGATATTCCTTCAAAAATCCTTTACAGGAAATCCTTCAACGGAGTACTTCTACACTGCTTGTCACAACAAGAGGCTGAAAAAACACTCAAAGAAGTTCATGCTGGTCTTTGCGGAGCTCATCAGGCTGGACCTAAGCTCTATGATCAGATAAAAAGGTTAGGATATTACTGGCCTACCATGGTAGCTGACGCAATGCAATTTGCTAAGCGCTGCCAACAATGCCAAGTTCATGGAGATTACATTCACATGCCTCCAGAATGGCTGCATCCTACAGCGATCTCATGGCCTTTCGAAGCCTGGGGTATGGACATCATAGGTCCTATTTCTCCCCCTTCGAGCAAAGGTCATCGCTTCATCTTCGCCGCTACGGATTATTTCTCCAAGTGGTCAGAAGCATTTGCGTTCAACGAAATGAAGACCTCATCAGTCCTACAGTTCCTGCGCACCAACATCATTTGTCGTTTCGGCATACCCAAAAGATTCGTCCATGATAACGGACCACAGTTCCGGGATCATCGATTCTACAGGTTCTGCGACAAATACAAAATCCAAAGCTGTCCTTCGACTCCATACAATCCGGCAGCAAACGGGTTAGCAGAAGCTTTCAACAAGACACTCTGCAAAATCCTCAAAAAAATGGTCTCTAGTCACAAAAAAGACTGGAGCGACAAAATGTCTGAAGCTTTGTGGGCCTATCGAACCACCGTTCGAGGACCAACCCATAGCACACCATTCTCCTTAGTCTATGGATGCGAAGCTGTTGTACCCTTGGAAGTACAAATTCCTTCCTTGAGAGTATCCTTGCAAAATCACATGACTCAAGAAAGCAATGTCAAATTGCGACTCCATGAGCTGGACAATCTCGATGAGAGACGGCTCGAAGCTCAACAAAGCATTGAACTTTACCAAGCACGCATGGCAGGATCTTTCGATAAAAAGGTCCGGCAACGCGCCTACAAAAAGAGTGACTTGGTTCTTGCGGTAAAAAGACCAATGATCTTCGCTCACAAATCCAAAGGTAAATTTGAGCCAAAATGGGAGGGACCCTACGTCATCGACAAAGTTTTCTCCAACGGCGCATACGCACTCCTAAACATGGAAGGTGACAGATGTATGCTGCCCATCAATGGCAAGTTCTTAAAGCGGTACTACCCTTGAAGACTTACCCAACTGGGTAAGAGCAATGCCTGTATGGCCAAAACTGGTTTCCAGGTACACGCTTGCTAAACCCACCCCTTTTTTAGAATTTTCATATCAAATGTTGAAATTTCTAGAAATTTAAAACAATGATTACTTTCATCGTTTCATTGTTCAAAAAAAGAATCCAAGTTTAGGAACCTTTCCCTAACTTGACCAAAATTTTCAACCCTTGAACCCAAAATTCATGGTTTGAAACAAAATCCGGATTCAGGGATTTCCACCCTAGTCCACCCTGCCTTTTACCGCCAAAAATGGTTTTAGGTCAAAACTTATGACCCTCGTGTCTTTAAACAAAAAAAAAAATGGTTTTTCAAAAAAAAAACCGCGAGGAAGCGACGCTTAGTCGATACTCGCACAAATCGGAAGCATATGAACCATGTTCGACACTTCCAAAATCGCAGGAAAGCGACATTTCGTCGATACCTAAAAAATCCAAAATTGTGGAGACGCAACATTTCAGTTGATATCCACAACCCAAATTTCAAAGGTTCGAAAAAACCTAAAAAACCATGGAAACGCAACATCTCAGTTGATATCCATAACCCAAAGGTTCGAGAAAACCACAAATTTCAAAAATCATGGGGAAACGACATCAAGTCAGTACCCGCAAAACCAAAATTTTTGAAAAGCAAGGATGCGACATTCCATCGATACTTGCACCCAAATCCGCGAGGATGCGACATTCCATCGATACTCGCAACCGAATGAGCAAGGATGCGACATTCCATCGATACTTGCAAGAACATTCAGCAGGGAGGCGACTTTTAGTCGATACTTGTATTTTTGAAAACCAAACCGGCTATAAATGCCATCAAAACAGGCTATAAATGCCACAAACCGGCTATCAATGCCACCAAAACAAAACAGGCTATAAATGCCACAAACCGGCTATCAATGCCACCAAAACAAAATCGGCTATCAATGCCACAAACAAAAAACTTGGATTTCAAAAAACCCGGCTATCAACGCCACCAAAAACCGACTATAAATGCCACAAAACAAACCGGCTATCAATGCCACCAAAACTGGCTATAGATGCCACAAAAAAAACTCGGCTATCAATGCCACAAGAAAAGTTGGCTCTCATGCCAAAATTGGCTTCCATGCCACAAACAAAAACCCAGCTTCCATGCCAAAACAATCATTTGACAAAAGATTTTCACAAAATGACAACCTTTTGATCAAATCCCATTTAGCAATTACTTTTATCACAAAAAGATTCAAGTGAGCGTAGGGATAACAAAAAAAAAGAGCATCCCATTTAGCAATTACTTTTATCACAAAAAGATTCAAGTGAGCGTAGGGATAACAAAAAAAAGAGTATAAAAAAAAATACATGTGGTACCAAAAAAAAAAGAGAGAAAGTGTTCACAAGCACTACAAAAAATAAAGTACCAAAAAAATACAAGTGGTACCAAAAAAAAAAGAAAAGAGAGAGAAGGATGGTTTCTGTAAAAAAAAATATACAGGAGCTCAATCAAAAATGGTCTCCAGCCAAGAGTTCAGCTCCCCAAGCAAACTTTTAGCCTCAGCCGTCAAGGATTCCAAGGCACGCTTCTTCAGGAACCTGCCATGAGATGCTGGAGTGGGCTGTACCCCTTCTTTCGCACCAGGAAGCTTACCTCGAGCAGTTTGCCATTGTTTCTCCTCATCAGACTTCCTTTTGAGAACCCGATTGGCATCTATAACCTGGTGAATCAGAGCACTCTCCCTGTCGCGAGCCTCTATTATGGCAGTCCACTTGGCAGCGACTTGTGCCTGCAGATGCTCAAGACGTTTCCTGGCCTCATCGACCTCCCTATCAAGGATGTTAAGGTCATGTGTCAGCCCGATGATGGTTAGCTCTTCTGAGTTCTTCTTTCGGACTGCCTGCTTCCTGCTTTCTGTAGCCTCATCCAGGTCAGACTTAGCCTTATCAGCAGGATCCAAGAACATCTCCTTGAAGAACTGGTCATCAGCCAAACCTACGGTCTCAAACCACTTGTCACCCAGTGCAATGATCCTATCAACGATCGCCCTGGCACCTGTGACATCCAGACCAGCCTCTTCAGTATCACTGAGAATCTCCTGCACATGCTGGATCATGCCAAATCCGGCTTCCAAGTGCCCAGAAAAGAGAGTCTCAATCCAAGAGCTCAGAACTCGCATCACCACCTTCTTCGCAAAAAGAAGAGATGGCCCAGCTGAAGATTCGCCCAACTCCGTTGGTCGGCTATTCATATCATCATCTGTTGGAAGAGTAACAAAAGAACTCTTTCCAGCTGAAGCTACTCCTGCTCGGGAAGGAATCTCAGCGCGAGGAATCTCCTCAACATTGTCAGAGCTGGTCCCAGGAATCTCTACCTCTGGATCAACCTCTGGCATCTCTTGCTCTGGAAGCGACGGATCCTCCTCTGCCACTTCAAAACCTGCAAACGAAACACAAAAAGGTATGAATATGACCCTGTTTGAAAATCAATATCAGGGTTATAACTACGAAATACCTTCTTCGACGACTGGTGGAACACTTTCCTCCTCTATGAACTCATCGGAAGCATCATCAACATTTGCGTCCATCGATGGTTCAAAGTCATCGGAATCCTGTGGCAAGTCAGCTGACAAGAAATGTGTTAGCAAACCAAGTCACAGACAAAAAAAAAACATAAAAAAAAAGAAGAAGTCATACCAATTGGAGACTCCGGGATCACTCCAGAGCCCCTCGGTTCTTCTTCAGGTGCCTCGACAGGATCCGTCACCACCTCATCGACCGGAACCTCAGGCATCATCAAGTCTTCCTCTGCTAAAAAAAAAAAAAGCAGAAACAAGAAGCAAATCATAACATGGAAAAAATCCCATGAAAAGAAATGGAAAGAGAAAAAGGAAGAATCATACCTTCACCGACGGTCTCTTCTTCTCGGCTTCTCTTCTCTGGAGGCTCGTCAGCATCCACTGGCACATCCTCATTGATAGTAAGAGGAACTTCCAAGCCAGGAGAGTCCTCATGCTGCCCCTTGCTGCGATGATGACTCCTCCCCCTCTTACTCCGGCGGACTCGCTTCTTAGAAGAACCTGCCCCGCTGTCAGAGTCAGGTTTCCCACTTGACTCCTCACTGGATGGTCTGCTCTTACCAGTAGACTCCACGGAAGCTCGCCTCTGTGCCGCTTGCATCCAAGCACCAAGTTCGGCTTCCTCCTGTTCTAGCTGCTCTAAAGCCTCATCAGGTATTTCTCGAACAGCCTCAGAACCAATGACGCCCTGGTCACCGAGAAAGCCTATCTTATGCTTCTCTCCAGAAAGGAAGGCCCAAACTTCCTCTCGCCGGACGCCATCCGACTTTCCAAGGCCCTTTCCAGATGCCAGCTTCACATCAAGCTCCTTCTTGGAAAGCCCCCGATATGCCGAAAAGCTCTCCGCGAACCACTTCGCAAAGCCGGCAGTCCGGGAAGTCAGCAACACAGGATAAGAAATCATGGCTGTAGTGTCTTCAGCACTATAAAAAGCCCATGCATTTCTCCCGTCCTGTAAGCCTCCAAAGCGCTTCACCATGCTTGAAGGCGCTCCAACAACGCCTTGAGAAAAGCCCAGCTGCAAAGCAAAGCGAGAGGGTACATACGGCTGGATGTCGACGAAAAGATGTCTACGGTACACCATCGTGCCGACACGTATGCTAAAAAGCCACTCTCTCTGTGCATTAGTCAAGGAATAATGCCTTCCCGACCCCGCCCTGGTAGAGTCTCGGGAGACACCAAAATCAAAAGCCTTCTTCCGCAACTCTGGAGAAAGCTTCACTGAAGACTGCCCCATCTCGACGTCCCTGAACCGTCGGATCCTCATGCGGGCAAACAAAAGTGATTCGGACACGGCTTTGCCCTTAGCCAGTCGAATCATCAGAGGATCATCATCCTGTGCAGCACCCAGCCGGTGGAAGCCAGGACAGTGGTACACATACCACGAATAAAAGATATGGGCTGAAAATACCCTATTCATGGGAAGCCCAAGCCGAACCAAAAAAGCAGTAGCCTGCAGTTCGGTACACAGGTAGGAGTAAAGAGCTAGCACCAAAGCAAGCTGCTCTCCAAACGCCATCTGACAAGCCGGAAAAATACAATGCGGCCTGATGTGCGTTCCATCTCCTCCAGCAAAAACAGCCTCACCAAGCCAATAAGTGAGGTAAATAGCGAGATCTCTCCGCAGTGCAATGTCAGGACATATGGCGTTTGTACTTGCACAGAAATCTCTCAACTCTTCTTGCATGGCCGAGATCTTCTTTGAACTTGGATCCTGAGCTCCGACTTCTTGGGTCACGCTACCAGAAGACTCCCTGCTATCAGAAAAATTGGAGAATGAAGAGCTAAAACTCTTCCAACTGTTGGATCTAACTTTCAAACCCTCCTTCTCCTTCAAAAAAATCATAGAAGGCGACGAGCTGGAAGTACAGAAGCCTGAACTCCTCAGACTGCCCCTCGAGGACGCTGTCAATCGGCATAAACTCCTCATAGAATTTCCCGAGGATGGGCAATCCAGTAATGGCGCTCAGCTCCTTCAAAGAAAAACCAATCTCACCATTCGTCACAACGAAGGTATTGGTTTGTGGGAGGAATGATTCCAGCATAGCCATGAAGGCCTCGTCGGAAAAGATCACGGTCTCCCTAAAGGCGCGGACCGCATCAAAAATCCCGGCTTCCTTCAAAACGGCGCCACCAATCAGCAGGACGCGATCAATCCACGACTTCCACTCGGAGTCAGCATTGAAACGGCCACGGAGTCGAAAAGGCTTGATCCAATTGCTGCCGTCACCGCTGAAAATACCAAGGCCCACCGGTCTCAAATCGACCGACGGATAATCAGAGCCCTGGTAGCCGCTGGATGGCATCAAAAGGTCCATGTCAACAGGCGACCTCTCCGTATATCTAGGAGAACCGCCGACAAAAACCCCGGTCTTGATTACATTTGTCCTTCTCACCCAGCTTGGAGGATCTTCCCTCTTAGAGCACGTGGGGGCAAGGCTCATAATCGAGACGGTGCGATCAAACGTCGACCGGGTAGCAACAATCTTCTTCTCACCATCTATTGTGAAAGAAAACTGAAAACACCTCCTCTGGTATGTCATGTCATCAGGGACGGCATCACCAAAGAAGAAGGTAGGCTTGGGCAAAACACTCTGATCTTCCATCACCCATGGACGACTGCTTACCATGATCTTATAGAATTCCTCTCCCTTGAGAGTGATCAGTCGCTGCCTCATCTCATCTCTGTTGAGGGAGTCGCACTCTTCCAGATTTCTCTCAACATACTGAACCTTCTCAAAGGCCCGCTGAACGGCCGGATTAGAAGATCTAGAAGACCGACGAGGTACGCTTGTAGCAGGCTCTTTACCCTTGTTCGTTCTGGAGGAACCACCTGAAAAGGATGGAAAAGAAAAAGATCAAACATCAAAATGACAGAATCTCGCTAAAAAAAAAATCTGGCGAAATTTTGACATGATAACGGGGCAATTCCGAAGAAAAGGAACTATCCCGAAAGAAATAGAAAGCTTGAAGATGGGCTCAACATCGCTGCGAGCTCCGAAACACCAAACTTTCGAAACCTCAAAGTCTCCGCAAAATCAGGAAAGGCTCAACATCGCTGCGAGCTCCAAATTCCCAAAATTGTGAAAACTTTCAGGTATGCTATCACATGCTACAATTTAATTTACAATTGAATGCATGCATGAACATCTAGATTTGCCAAAAAAAAGGGGGCATTATCATGATAAGCAAAAAAAAAAAAAAAGAAACTTTCTCAAAAAAAAAAGAGGGGAAAGAAAATAAAAAGAAAAGAAAAGAAAAGAAACTCTCTCTCAAAAAAAAAGGGAGGGAAAGAAAAAAAAATAAAAAACAAAAGGGGGCTGGCCCATAGGCCGTGGCCCACAGGCCACGTGGCCGTACGGCCAGATCCGTACGGATCTGTCCGTACGGCCCACAAAAAAAAATAAAAAAAAAAAGAAAGAAGAAAAGAAAGCAAAAAAAAAACCGTGTGAAAAAAAAGGGGCAAACACGTGGAAAAAAAAAAGAAGAAAAGAAAAGAAAGAAACAAAAAAAAAAAAAAGAGAACTTTTTTTCCTACAATGGGGTTTTCTTGAAAAAGGGAACTTACTTGAAGCCATTGATGGAGAAGAAGAAGAAAAGTCTTGAAGATCTTGAAGAAGAAGAACTCTTGGTCTTCAAGCCCTCTTGAGATTATTGCAAAAGAAAGTAGTAAGAGCAAGAGATCCAACTCCTCCTTGCTTTTATAGAAGAGAGCAAACCAAAGAAGGAAAGAAGAAAGAGGTTAGTGTTACTAATTAGTAACCTTACCAAAAGAAAGAGATTAGAAAGATTCTTTCCCAAAAGAAAGGTATCTTGAGGGATTCTCTCCCAAAAAGAAATCAATGAGAGATTTTCTCCCAAAAAATAGGATCGATGAAGGATTCTTTCCCAAAAGAAAGATATCTTGAGATATCCTATCCCAAAATAAAGGGGATATGAGAGATTCTCTCCAAGTAAAGATATTCTTAGATATTCTCTATCCAAATGAGATATTTTTGGATATTCTTTACAAAAATGACACCATATGAGATCTAAGCCATTTCAAAAGCTTAAGGTCCCATGGGTTAGCCCATATGAGCCAGGTTTGACCACCTAGGCACTTAAAAAAAAAAAATTTGGGCTTTTAGTCAAAGAGAAATCCCTCTTACCAAGAGCATACAAAAATGGTTCCATGCCTCTTTTGAGTTGATTCGACCATACAAAAGAGAATTCCAAGCCCCATGAGCTTCCAAAAATCAAACCATCCAGCCTCATATACCAAATTGAGCCAAAATCTTGAAATTGACATTCCACAAAAATCAAACCAAATCCTGGTCCCCTAACTTGCCATATACAGCTTGTTGGGTCACAAGACCAAAATCAAAAACCAAAACCTGATCCCCTAACTCGCCACATACAGCCTGTTAGGTCACAAGATCAAAACCAAAATTGATCCCCCAACATTCCACATACAGCTTGTTGGGTCACACGATCAAAACCAAACCCGACCCCCTAACCAGCCACATATAGCCTGTTAGGTCACAAGGTCAAAACCCAAATCCACATCCCTGATGTCATCTTCAAAACTTTGCCTCGAGATGGTACGTGATCCCTTTCACTACCATAAAATCCCCATGGAAGCTCAAAAGGCTACAAATACCAAAAAGAAAGACTGCTCAAAGACTCTTGGTCAAGTCACAGGCTCTCCTTAAAAAAAAAATCTCTTCGAGGCACATCGACTACAAAAGTTAACCAACTCGTCGCTGTACCTCGAGGGGGCATTTATTGACACCAAAAATGCCACTTTGCCTCTTCAAGATCCAAAGAGCTACATGAAGTCGCAACCTGCCATAAATAGGCAATGCTACTTCCAAAAATCAAATATTGTCAGAATCAAACAAAAACTGCAAGATCCTTCAAGACAGCTAAAAGAGGAGTACACAAGAAGTTTCGGGCCATTTCAAAATCATTTGGCCTAACTTCGCTTCTCCGATAGCCGAAAAGGAGCTCTCGGCGGCAAAAGCATCGGAGACACCAAATCTTCGATCAGAGCCGATGGATGGTCTCAAAATACTTCCAAAAGGCTCCACGTCAAGTTTCGAGTCAAACCGACAACGTTTGACCCTACATCAACCCTCGAACAGCTAAATCAGGCCTCTCAGCGGCGAAGCTCTCCGGGTACATGGTTTCCAAGACAGAGCCTATGGATCATCTTAAAATGACTCCAATAGGTTCCCTGTTAAATTTCAAGTCAATCGGACATCGGTTGACCGCACATCAAACCGCGACATCTTCATCGCGACAAAAGCGAGTCTACTGGTGATAGGACCCCAAAAGTCTTCAAAACTCAAACAAAAGCTTATGGTTGGTCTTATTTATTGCTCAGGAGGCCTCACACAAAATTTCAGGTCATTCCGACACCGTTTGACCCAGTTTCAGCTTCTGACGGAAAATCGGCAGCTCTGGGCGACAAAGTCTTCGGCTTTCTCAGGAAATTGGAAACTTTGCAAAATGAAATGCAAGGATTCCCATCAGGTTTCCTACAGGGAAATCAGGGCAATAAATGGTCAAAATGTCAAGGAAAAGTACAAAAAAAAATAATAAAAAAACAGCAAAAACGGACACAAAACGGGACAAAAAAGGGGGAAAACCTCCCCAGGGTCGCAGACCCCTGCGACCCTGGCCCAGGGTCGCAGGCCCCTACGACCCTGGAGCCCGGGGTCGCCGGGAAGCCCCCGGAAACCCCGGTTTTCGCCGTTTTTTCGCGATTCGAAGAGCCTAGCCTCTGGTACTTTCCAAAATTCATGCTTTTGAGACACCAAGTCCTCTGACATCCGTCCAAAACACGGGTCAATCATCAAGAGTATTGAAAACAATATTGATCGCCACCCGGTCAACCAAAAAAAAGTGTGCTTTCTACCCGACCGATCGAGAAATCGACAGGACAGATGGCACCGACCCGCTGTTGGCAACAAACACCTGAAATTACATGGTCATCAGATGTCAATCTACATGAAGATCCATCGATGATCATCGCCAGAAGAATCCCAAAAGACGCGGCACGGCCCGCGACTCTTCAACTGCTCGGCGACCACTTAATGCGATTAATTGACTAGCTTTATTACAGTCATTAATCCATTTCTTTGGACGGCCCAATCAGAAGCAAGCATCCGGGAGTTACAAGTCAAGAAATTCATGGCATTTAACCCATGAAACTCCACCCATCATGGCGATTAAAGGCGATTAAATGCCCTCAATCTCCTCCGGCCAATCAGAAGCCTAGAAAAAGGAGTTACAAAATAAAGAATTCAATTCTGTAACTCCTCCCATTATGCGGCTTAATGACAATAAAAGCCCATAAACCCTCCTAAATGGCTACCAAAAAGCCTATAAATAGGAGAGCTCTCCAAGAAGAAAGGACAGCAAAAAATATTCAGAAAACAGCAGACACACAGACAAAGCACAGAAATCCAGAGAAGGAAAAGAGAGAAAACTCTGCGGAAGTTCTACACCGGCCACTGCTACAAGGTGACAAAAGTCCCTTGGGGGTACCCCCCCCCCAAGGTCCTTGCCTTCTCGTCTTGCCTCCAATGGCTTAGATGTGGCTTTTCAAGCCCGTCTACTCGGCTTTTTATTGGACATAGGACCTTCTTTTGGTCTTTGTTCTCTAAAAACCTGAGGTTATAGCCAAGCCAAGCGAATCAATAGCATCCTCTGTTCTCATCTGCATGGATGATGGCGAAGCCCACATATGGCTTGCGACCGTCAATCTAAACGAGTCCCCCACAATCTCCTGAGAAGTTAGATCCTCCTTTTCTTGCTTTTCATTGTAGTTTGTATTTTTTCAAAAGAGACAAAAATCACAACTCTTGTCTTTCATTATTGATAAGGATTGTAAATCGGCTATAAACGCCAAAATCGGCTATAAACGCCAAAAATCGGCTATAAACGCCAAAATCGGCTATAAATGCCAAAAAAATCGCCTTTAACGGCAAACCAAGAAAAATGTCTCTTTTTCTTAAATATATGTGCAATGGAAAACTTGAAAGAAGTTGATTTCCTTTTTACTTGCGAAGGTTGATCTCCGGATCACCACTTGCAATTCCAAGTAAAATAGAAAATCTGGCACACCAACACAAAAAAAAAATGTTGATGCACGCCCCTGCCCCCTGGTTACGAAAAGGGTCGGACCCGACGGACTATCACGTCCGCCGACACCTCGGTAGGAACCGAGCAGGAGCGCGGTCCATCAGTAGATCCCAACCACAAGCCAGTGGTGCAGAGGGCCCGCAGGACGGGGTTGCAACAGACAGAAGCCATGGTCGAGGAGGTCGATAGGTTGCTGGAGGCAGGCGCAATCATGGAAGTCCAGTATCCGATCTGGCTGGCCAATACGGTGGTGGTCAAAAAGAAAACTGGCAAGTGGAGGGTATGCATGGATTTCACCGACCTTAACAGAGCTTGCCCGAAGGATAGCTTCCCTCTTCCAAAGATTGATCAGATGATCGACGCCACTGCTGGCCATGACAGAATGAGCTTCCTCGACGCTTACCGAGACTATCACCAGATTCCGATGTTTGAACCGAACGAGGAGAAGACTGCATTCATAACCCCCCACGACACTTATTGTTATAAGGTGATGCTCTTTGGACTGAAGAACGCAGGGGCAACCTATCAGCGACTCATCACAAAGATGTTTCAGGCTCAGCTCGGTAAAACCGTCGAAGTCTACATTGACGGCATGGTCGTCAAATATGAGCAGTCCAGCGACCATCTGGCGGACCTGGCCCAAGTCTTCAGCATCCTCCGAGAACTCAAGCTCAAGCTGAACGCCTCCAAATACGCTTTCGGCGTCGCTTCTGGAAAATTCCTCGGAAGTCTAGTAACGCGGAGAGGGATAGAGGCCAACCCGGACTAGATCACAGTGATCCTGGGAATCCAAAGCCCATCTACTACCAAGGAGGTCCAGAAGCTAACTGGCATGGCTGCAGCACTCAACCGCTTCATCAGCAGATCATCAGATAAGTGCCGGCCTTTCTTTTAGCTTCTAAGAAAGAATTTAAAATTTCAATGGACCCCTGAGTGCGACCAAGCATTGGAAGCACTCAAAACTTATTTATGTTAACCACCTTTGCTCTCTACCCCAACTCAGGGGGAGACATTGTATTTATATCTGGCGGTCTCAGATCATGCAGTGAGCTCCGTCCTTGTTAGAGAGGACGATGGAGTACAAAAACCAATCTACTATATGAGCAAGATCCTCCTTGATGCCGAGACCAGACACCTTTTGCTTGAGAAGCTCGCGCTGGCACTCGTCAGTGCCTCCCGCAAGCTCTCTCAATATTTCCAATCCCACACCATTGTGGTTATCACGGAGCATCCACTCTGATCTATCTTCAAGAAAGCTGACTTTTCAGGGCGAATCTCAAAGTGGGCGGTCGAATTGGGGCAGTATGACATCCAGTACCATCCCAGGACTGCGATCAAAGCCCAGATTCTGGCAGACTTCATTGTTGAGTTCGTCTCTTCGAGCTCGGCTTCGACCCAGCCAGGCACCGAACTGGGGGCATAGGGCATGAGCATGAAGTCACCGAGGTCGACCAACTTTCTCAGAGCCAAGTCCCTGTCTCGGCATGGAGAGTCTTCGTCGACGGCTCGTCTACCTCCAAAAGAGCTGGCGCGGGCATAGTTCTCCAATCGCCAGAAGGATTGGTCATAGAACAAGCCTTGACCTTGGACTTCAAAGCAATGAACAATGAAGCTATGTACGAAGCTCTGATAACAGGGCTGAACAGCGCCCGAATCCTCGGAGCCCGGCAATTGGTGGTCTACAGCGATTCACAACTGGTAACTAGCCAGCTCACTGGAGACTACCAAGCCCGGGACGACAGGATGGCGGCCTACTTAGCCCTCCTGAAGAAACTGCTCACCCATTTCTAGACAGCCGAGGTCAGACAGATCTCCAGAGATACTAACACGCACGCTGATGCGCTTGCAAACCTGGCCTCCACTGTCGAAGCAGGAAAGAAAAGGACCGTTGAGGTTGGATCGATACCGAGATCAAGCGTAGAGCTCAATTCATCTCGGCAGGTCCTATGCATTGACCTCGGCTCAAGCTGGATGGACCCAATCATTTCTTACCTCAAGGACAACCAGCTCCCCGAAGATAAGAATGAAGCCCACCAAATCAGACTAAAGGTAGCTCGATTCTGGCTATCCCCTGAAGGCAAGCTCTACAGAAAATCCTTCACAGGTCCCTACCTCCAATGCGTCCATCCGAGCAAGGTGGACGACCTTTTGTATGAGATCCACGAAGGAATCTGCGAAAGTCACATCGGAGGACGGTCGCTGGCCTACCGAGCCATAAGCCAAGGTTACTGGTGGCCATATATGCAGAAGGACGCACATGTATATGCCAGGAAATGTGAAAAATTCCATAAGTTTTCCCATTCTCTTCATCAGCCAGCACAGGACCTGAGCCCCCTCTCTAATCCATGGCCTTTCGCCCAATGGGGGCTGGACGTTGTGGGACCTCTCCACCGGGCTCCAGGGAACAAAAGATGGCTGATAGTTGCCACAGATTACTTCACGAAGTGGGTAGAAACTAAACCGCTGTCCTCCATCACTGAAAGGGACTCCAAGAATTTCGTATGGAAGAACATCATAATGAGGTTCGGCATCCCCAGGGCCCTGATCTCGGACAACGGGACTCAGTTCGACTCCAACGTCTTCAGAGACTTCTGCAAAAGCATGGCATCAGGAACCACTACTCCGCCCCGGCGTACCGGCAGATCAATGGTCAGACCAAAATTCTAACAAAGTACTGCTTCACGGCCTGAAGAAGCGATTGGACATAGCGAAAGGAAGATGGGTAGAGGAGCTCCCCAGTGTGTTGTGGGCATACAAGACAACTCCGAGGCGTTCCACCTCGGCGACAGCTTTCTCTCTGGCCTATGGGATGGAGGTGGTCATTCCCTTGGAAATTGGCCTCCCTACCCTGAGAACAGAGCTTGTCGACCAAGGCCGAAACGAAATGAACCTGGCAATGGAGCTGGACCTAGCCGACGAGCGCCGAGAAGCAGCGGTCATACGACTGGCAGACTATCAGCAACGGCTAGCAAGAGGATACAATGAAAAGATCAGGGAGAGAAGTTTCTCGGTGGGAGAACTGGTCTTGAAGAAGACCCTGCCGGCTGACAGAGATCCAAACGAAGGCAAACTGGCCCCGAACTGGCATGGCCCGTTCAGGGTGGTTTCAATGGCAGGACGATCTTCTTACAAACTCGAAAGACTTGGAAAGCAGGCAGTTGCCGAGACCATGGAATGCATCCCACTTGAAGAAGTTCTTTCTCTAAGATGTAATGATAGTCACATGATCAATAAAAGCAGCATTTGCCCTGTCATCAATCTGTGCCATCTAATATGAGTTCGGCAGCTTCGGGTTCATACACCCTGGGATTGACTTCGGATTCACGCATCCAGTCTTCCCTAAACTTTGGGTTGACGCGCCCATGGACTGATTTAAGGTCCATACACCCAGTCGCTCCTAAAACCCTGGGTTCATACACCCTGGGACTGACTTCGGATTCACATATCCAGTCTTCCCTAATTTGGGTTCACATGCCCATGGACTGACTTAGGGTTCATACACCCAGTCGCTCCTAAACCCCTGGGTTCATACACCCTGGGATTGACTTCGGATTCACACATCCAGTCTTCCCTAAACTTTGGGTTCACGTGCCCATGGACTAACTTAGGGTTCATACACCCAGTCGCTCCTAAAACCCTGGGTTCATACACCTTGGGACTGACTTCGGATTCACATATCCAGTCTTCCCTAAACTTTGGGTCCATGCGCCCATGGACTGACTTAGGGTTCATACACCCAGTCGCTCCTAAAACTCTGGGTTCATACACCCCCCGAGATCGATCCCGAACTCAGGCTTGTGCAGCCGAGATCCTCGAGATTCTGGGCTCATCTCGGCTAAAAGCAGTCTTTGAAAGACGAAGCAGTGCAAGCAGAGGAGTGCAGAAAAACAGCACAGAAATGCAGAAAAAAGCAGTGCAAGCATAGAAGTGTAGAAAAACAGCACAGAAATGCAGAAAAAAGCAGTGCAAGCACAGAAGTGCAGAAAAATAGCACAGAAATGCAGAAAAAAGCACATAAGTGCAAAAAAGCAGCACAAAAAAAACAAAAAAGAATGCAGAGATACATAATACACATTTCGTTACAAACTTCATTTTTTATTAAATGTAATTTCCTCATTACATGGGTTATAGAAAAGAAAAGCAAAATACAGTTAGGAGGCTCGCAGTCCTCTAAAAACAGAAAAAGGAGGGAAGCTTGGAGGTCTTGATCTTCACGGGCCCGCTGCTTGGAGGTTCTGATCTTCACTGGTCAGCAGCCCGGAGGCTTCTCGATCCGGTCCTCAGTGCCAGGAGCTCTGCAATACGCTTTGGCTGGTCAGACCAAAATTTACAAATAAGCTCAAGCTTCTGGTCCACCGCCTGGAGATCTTTAGCCCGAATGCTTTTCGATCTGGTCCTGAATGCCACACAAGACCCTGCAGGATCAAGTTGGCAACCAACTCCCAACCACATCGACAAGAGTTGATCTCCTCACAGCCGCATAGGCGGGAGTTGGCCGTGGACCCGCGTTCAGAGAACGCGTGGTCCACGGGGACCATATTCAGAGAACGCGCAGACCACGAAGGACAGCCCTTTCCGGAGGAAGCTGCCTTCAGTCGCAGAGGGTTCGTTCGAAACGAAGGTTCCTAAACAAATTCTACTGGGCGAAACTGCCAGAATGCCTGGCAGGGGCAGAGGGATCCTCATGACTATAACAGAATAGAAGGATTACTGGTGCAGGTTCTTTTTCTCTCCCATGGCAGGCTCGCCGCCTCTATTTATAGAAGGAGGAAGGGCTCGGTAATCAAAGGCCCATTAATGAGGCGAGGTCTCCCATGCCTCGCGTGGAGTGCACGTTTTCTACAAATTGACTGACGGCTCCGATGGTGACACACGGAGCCATCTACCCGTTTTCCGCATCGGCCATACCGCTGCGCTTATTGCTATTTATGAGCCTCAGAATGCGGGATATCGGAGTAGATAACCATGAAGACCATTCGGTACCCTCTTTCCAACTCAAAACTCTCACGTCACAGCATTCAGCCGAACTCAAACGCAAAGGAGCCGAACTCAAAAAGAAAGAAGAAAAACTCGATAGAGCAAATTGGTTTTCTCATTCAAAGGTCGAGAGGTTACAGGAAGGTCTACTTTACATATCCAAAAGATAGAAAGACTACAGGCTAAAAGCGAGAAAAATACAATGTTCAAAAAAGCTACAAGGACTTCAGCACCTCAGCCGACACTCTCACTGTGCCTCTGACTGACCGGCGGTCTCGGTGACAACCACGACCGTCTCGGGAGCATCGCTTGAAGGAGAAGTAGATGGTGCCTCACCCACAGAAGTGGCAGCTGGAGCATCGCCAGCTGGGAGAGTAGATGGAGCACTGTCCAAGAGAGGGTCAGCAGTAGGAGCTTCGACCTGAACACCCTTAGTCAGCGGAGCGGGACTCGGCTTGGGTTCTGGGCCAGAGTACTTCGGCAGGTTCTGATAGGCCGGGTGTCTTCAGGGACCCCCGCCCGCTTCAATGCGGCCAGACACCCTTCCTCAGACAAAATGGAGGTTATCTCCTCCACCTGCCTCTCATACTCCTCCGTGGTCTGGTCCACTCCCTTCTGAAAGGAAGCTTGGGCCTCGGCCTGCAGTGAGGACTTGAGGTCAGCGTTATCCTTCTGCAGCCGTTCCACTTCGGCGTGCCTAGCCTTCAGTACGGCGTTTTCCTTTTTCAGCTTCTCCACATCGGCACGACCAGCGAGCACTTCGCCATGCTGCCTCGACGATTCTACCACCGAAACTGCCTTCAGCTTTGCCAGCTCCGTCTTCGTCTCCAGCTCAGCCATCCTCTTCGTCTTCACCCAGATCTCACCCCTCAACTGATGGGTTGTCGACGTGAGATCGGTGATATTGACTAGTGCCACCTCCATCTGCGCATCCATCTCGGCACTGCTCTTCTTCAAGTCTGCCAGCTCCTTCCTCAGCTTCTCCCTCACGGACTCCAGTTGGGTAACCCTGGAGTCATATTTGTCGCTCCTTTCCATCACCAACTGAAGCCTCTGCACATTCTGCAAAAGAAAACGAATCAGGTGGGAACAGCCGAAATAAAATACTTCAGCAGGGCATCAAGAACACTTACAAGGAGAGCAGCCTCGATCGCCGAAGCCAGCAGACTCTCGTTGTCGAACTTCGCGTGCTGCTCGATGTCACACGGAAGTGCGCAAGCCTTGGCAAGAGCCCCTATGACGAGAGGGTTCCCCAATACCCGGTCCTCCACATTTATGGGCTTCCTAGGCTGAGTCTCCAGTCTCGGCCTCCACGTCGCAGGGGCAGCACGAGGTCCGGAGGCCGATCCGGACCGTTGCCCTGCAGGGACGCCGAGATCGCAAACCGTCTCGGCAGCAGCCCTGCTCGCTGGCGTACTCTTCTCAGGTGGAGCTTTACCTCCAGAAGCACGCGTAGGCGTCTTGCCCTTAAGGGACAGCTCGGCCACTAAGTCTTTCTCCCCTGTCTTGGACTTCTTCCTGGGTGGAGACCCATCCCTTATGCGCTCCAGAGAGCGTCTTCGCGCTCCCTCGCTCGGAGTAATGACGAGGGCAGAGGAAATAGCGATGCCCCGCGAGCCCGAGGCCGCGCGAGCGCTGGTAGAAGAAGGCGTTGCAGAAGATGAAGGCCTGCGCCTGAACCTCGCTGCCAAATCCTTGGTTCCAAGCACACGCGAGCTGCCTTCCATCCTCTCTTCTTGATCAGAAGTGTAAGCCTCTACAGCCTCCCTCAAGCTCGAAGACTCCGAACTGGAGGAAGAGGACGCCTCGGCACCAGACACAGTTCGGCTCGCAACAGGATCTGTCAGAGGAATTCCCCCAGGTATGGCCAAGGTAATGGAGGGATGGTCAGACTGCAGCTCGTCCTCTGACACCGCTATAGTCCTCTTGTAATGGCCAGGGTACCTCGGCGTGTACCCTAACAGCTTCCACGCCAACCTATTCTCGTGGCCGGCGTACTTTTCGACCTATCTGTGGCCGGCGGCATTTTTCTTCCAACCGTCGCTCGCCGCTCGGCGCTTCCTCTTTCGTAGCTCTGTACAGTAAACAAGAGTATCAGTTCAGCAATTCGAAAGTTAGCCGAAAAAAGAGAAACCCTAAGGGAAAAACCCTAAAAAGACAGGGGCACGAAGTCATTTACTGGAACAGGAGGGCGAGACAGGAACAGAAATCAGCCTGGGCATGCCTTACGGTCGTCCTCGCCAAAAGCACTATGGAAAGTTCTTGAGAAGACAGACAAAGAACAGAACAGGAATCAAAGGCAGGAGCAAAGAAAATCAGAAAAGAAGATGAAGAAAGTAGAACGGAGGAAGACAACCCTATTTATAAGGGAAGGAAGCCCTCCTTGGGCGCCATTTAAGAATTTGAAAAGACAAGTTTCGCGATCCGCGCCTGTCTCATCAATTTGACGGCGCAATCAGTAAGGAAGCGACACGTGTAGCCACCGGTTCCTTTCCCGGGGCGAACGGGACGCGACATTTATTGCCTCGGAGAAGTCGAAGCGGCGCCAAGCAATGATCAAAACATCTCCAGACGGACTCTCTAGCTTCCGACCTCTAAAGGCTAGGGCCCTTAAGAAGTCACAAGCTAGGGGGCAATTGTGTGGGGAGATTTTCAAGACGCCAGGATTATGCTAATCTCGGCTATAAGATGTCAATTAGCACTCTCACGTGCCATCCAGACACGCCTCGGCCGCCGGGACAAAGGCCTCAGCCGAAACCAGACTGACTTTGGCTGGTAGCACCGAGCTCAGCTACCAAGGATCGACTTCGGCTGAGAGCCTGGCCTCGGCCGAGGGAGCCGGGACGGAAGCCGAAATGAAGAAGAACCCCTCTCTAGCCCCACGCCTGCCATGTCATTGGACACGTGGCAGAATAGGGGCGCGAGCCAGTGGGACAGATGAGACATCCCAGTCGTCCAAAATCTTCACCAGATCGCTGACAGGGCGGCATCAGCGGCTGTAGTCAAATCAGGGCAGAGCCCGAGATGGATCCGATGGGACCTCTACTGCCAAAGGCGTCCAACATGATCTGGCCCAACATGACATGCATTTAATGCAACGTGGGCTGATCGGACTGGCAATAAATGCTTTGTGGGCTGTGATGGACCCGCATTTATTACTTTGTGGGCTGATAAGAGCCTCCCTATCAAATCAAGGGACCCACTCCAAAATATCATCCAAAATATTAGGTAGAGTCCTCTATAAATAGGACAACATTCCATAACCAAGGTACGCAATATACACACTTGAGAGCTGTTACTCTGCCTCTCTTCTTTCTCTCCTTCCTTAGTTCAAGTTCATACACTAACTTAGGCATCGGAGATCCTTGCTCCACCTAGGCCAGGGTCCTCTGACTGTTTGTTCTTCCCTTTAAGGCTTTGAGGCAGCTGATCTACATCTTACGTTTGGATAAGTCCTATCAGGCACCCCCTAATCTTGTGAGTGATTGTTTTTTCACTTACATCAGGCATCGCCAAATCTTCCTCTGCTAAAAAAAAAAGAAGCAGCAGGGGGAGAAAACAAATCAAGACATGGAAAATCCCATGAAAAGAAATGGAAAGAGAAAGAGGAAGAATCATACCATCACCGACGGTCTCTTCTTCTCTTCTTCTCTTTTCTGGAGGCTCATCAGCATTCCCTGCACCTCCTCATTGATACTAAGAGGGACTTCCAAGTCAAGAGAGTCCTCATGTTGCCTCTTGCTGCGATGATGACTCCTCTTCCTCTTACTTCTGTGGGCTCGCTTCTTAGAAGAACCTGCCCCGCTGTCAGAGTCAGGTTTCCCACTTGACTCCTCACTTGATGATCTACTCTTGCCAGTACACTCCACGGAAGATTGCCTCTGTGCCACTTGCATCCAAGCATCAAGCTCAGCTTCCTCCTATTCTAGCTGCTCTAAAGCCTCATCAGCTATTTCTCGAACAGCTTCAGAACCAATGACGCCCTGGTCACCGAGAAAGCCTATCTTGTGCTTCTCTCCAGAAAGGAAAGCCCAAACTTCCTCTCGCCGGATGCCATCCGACTTTTCAAGGCCTTTTCCAAATGACAGCTTCACATCAAGCTCCTTCTTGGAAAGCCCTCGATATGCCGAAAAGCTCTACGCGAACCACTTCGTGAAGCCGGCAGTCCGGGAAGTCGACAGCACAAAATAAGAGATCATGGCAGTAGTGTCTTCAGCACTATAGAAAGCCCATGCGTTTCTCCTATCCTGTAAACCTCCAAAGCGCTTCACCATGCTTGAAGGCGCTCCAACAACGCCTTGAGAAAAGCCCAACTGCAGAGCAAAGCGAGAAGGTACATACGGCTAGATGTCGACGAAAAGATGTCTGCGGTACACCATCGTGCCAACAAGTATGCTAAAACGCCACTCCTTCTCTGCGTTTGTCAGGGAGTAATGCCTTCCCGACCCCGCCCCGGTAGAGTCGCGGGAGGCACCAAAATCAAAACCCTTCTTCCGTAACTCCAGAGAAAGCTTCACTGAAGACTGCCCCATCTCGACGTCCCTGAACCGTCGGATCCTCATGCGGGCAAACAAAAGTGATTCAGACACGGCTTTGCCCTTAGCCAACCAAATCATCAGAGGATCATCATCCTGTGCAGCACCCAGCTGGTGGAAGCCAGCACGAGCTGAAAGTAAAGAAGCCTAAACTCCTCCGACTGCTCCTCAAGGATGCTGCTGATCGGGATAAACTCCACATAGAGTCTGCCAAGGATGGGCAGTCCAGTAATGGCGCTCAGCTCCTTCAAAGAGAAACCAATCTCACCATTCGTCACAACGAAAGTATTGGTTTGTGGAAGGAGTGACTCCAACATAGCCATGAAGGCCTCGTCGGAAAAGATCACGATCTCCCTAAAGGCTCGGACCGCATCAAAAATCACGGCTTCCTTCAAAACGGCGCCACCAATCAGCAGGACGCGATCAGTCCACGACTTCCACTCGGAGTCAGCACTGAAACGGCCACGAAGTCGAAAAGGCTTCACCCAATTGCTGCCGTCACCGCTGAAAATGCTAAGGCCCACTGGTCCCAAATCGACCGACATATAATCAGAGCCCTGGTAGCCGCTGGCCGGCATCAACATATCCATGTCAGCAGGCGACTTCTCCGCATATCCAGGAGAACCGCAAACAAAAACCCCGGTCTTGATTACATCTGTCCTTCTCACCCAGCTTGGAGGATCTTCCCTCTTAGAGCACGTGGGGGCAAGGCTCATGATCGAGACTGTGCGATCAAACGTTGATCGAGTAGCAACAATCTTCTTCTCACCATCAGCTGTGAAAAAAAACTGAAAACATCTCCTCTGGTATGTCATGTCTGATGGACAGCGCTTCTATCGCTCGGTTCTACCGAGATCGGCGGACGTGGGAGTCTATTTGGGTCCGACCCTTTCGTAACCGAGGAGCAGAGGCGTGCATCAACATTTTTTTTTGTGTGGGTGTGCCAGATTTTCTATTTTACTTGGAATTACAAGTGGTGATCCGGAGATCAAACTTCGCAAGTAAAACAGAAATCAACTTCTTTCAAGTTTTCCATTGCACATATATTTAAGAAAAGAGACATTTTTCTTGATTTGCCGTGAAAGGCGATTTTTTGGCATTTATAGTCGATTTTGGCATTTATAGCCGATTTTTGGCGTTTATAGCCGATTTTACAATTCTTATCAATAATGAAAGACAAGAGTTGTGATTTTTGTCTCTTTTAGAAAAATACAAACTACAATAAAAAGCAAGAAAAGGAGGATCTAACTTCTCAGGAGATTGTGGGGGACTCGTTCAGATTGACGGTCGCAAGACATATGTGGACTTCGCCATCATCCATGCAGATAAGAACAGAGGATGCTCTTGATTCGCTTGGCTTGGCTATAACCTCAGGTTTTTAGAGGATAGAGACCAAAAGGAGGTCCTATGTCCAATAAAAAACCAAGTAAACGGGCTGAAAAGCCACGTCTAAGCCACTGGAGGCAGAAGGAGAAGGCAAGGACCTTGGGGGGGGGGGTGTACCCCCCAAGGGACTTTTGTCACCTTATAGCGGTGGTCAGTGTAGAACTTTCGTAGAGTTTTCTCTCTTTCTTTCTGCTAGATTTCTGATGCCTTTTTCTGTCTGAGTTTCCGGGTTTTCTATAGTCTGTCGTGTTCTTTTTTCTTCTTGGGCTCTCCTATTTATAGGCTTTTTGGTAGCCATTTAGGAGGGTTTATGGGCTTTTATTGTCATTAAGCCGCATAATGGGAGGAGTTACAGGATTTAATTCCTTTATTTTGTAACTCCTTTTTCTTGGCTTCTGATTAGCCGGAGGAGATTGAGGGCATTTAATCGCCATGATGGGAGGAGTTTCATGGGTTAAATGCCATGAATCAATTAACTTGTAACGCCCGGATGCTTGCTTCTGATTGGGCCGTCCAAAGAAATGGATTAATGACTGTAATAAAGCTAGTCAACTAATCGCATTAAGTGGTTGCCGAGCAGTTGAAGAGTCGCGGGCTGTGCCGCGTCTTTTGGGATTCTTCTGGCGATGATCATCGATGGATCTTCATGTAGATCGACATCGAATGACCATGTAATTTCAGGTATTGGTTGCCAACAGCGGGTCGATGCCATCTGTCCTGTCGATTTCTCGATCAGTCGGGTAGAAAGCACACTTTTTGGTTGACCGTTTGGCGATCAATGTTGATTTTGATACTCTTGATGATTGACCGGTGATCTTGACGGATGTCAAAGGATTTGGTGTCTCAAAAGTATGAATTTTGGAAAATCCCAGGGGTCGGACGCTTCGAATCGCAAAAAACGATGAAAAATGGGGCTTTCGGGGCCCTCCCAGCGATCCCGGGCTCCATGGTCGCCGGCGACCATGGGCCAGGGTCGCAGGGGTCTGCGACCCTGGCGGGGTTTTCCCCTTTTTTGTCCCGTTTTGTGTCCGTTTTTTATGTTTTTTTTATTCTTTTTTCTTATGTATTTTTGCTTGACATTTTTGATCATTTATTTGCCTGATTTCCTTGTAGAAAACCTGATGATAATCCTTACATTTTGGTTTGCAAAGTTTCTAATTTTTCGAGAAAGCCGAAGACTTTGTCACGCAGAGCTGCCGATATTCCGTCAGAAGCTGAAACTGGGTCAAACGATGTCGTAATGACCTGAAATTTGGGGTGAAGCCTCCTGAGCAATAAATAAGACCAATCATAGGATTTTGTTTGAGTTTTCAAACCGTTTGGGGTTTTATCACCAGTAAACTTGTTTTTGTCGCGTTGAAGATGTCGCGGCTTGATGTGCGGTCAACCGATGTCCGATTGACTTGAAATTTGATAGGGAACCTATTGAATTCATTTTAAGATGATCCATAGGCTTTGTCTTGGAAACCATGGTCCCAGGGAGCTTCCCCGCCGAGAGACTTGATTTGGCTTCCGAGCGTCAAAGTCTGGTCAAATGTTGTCGAACTGACCTGAAATTTGACGTGTAGCCCTTTGTAAGCATTTTGAAGCCGTCCATCTGCTCTATCTGATGAGTGCTGGACTCGGTGGTTCTTGCCGTCGAGAGGCTTAATTTAGCTGTTCGAGGGTTGATGTAGGGTCAAACATTGTCGGTTTGACTCGGAACTTGACGTGGAACCTTTTGGATATCCATCGGCTCTGATCGAAGATTTGGTGTCTCCGATGCTTTCGCCGCCGGGAGCTCCTTTTCAGCTGTCGGAGAAGCGAAGTTAGGCCAAATGATTTCGAAATGGCCCGAAACTTCTTGTGTACTCCTCTTTTATCTGTCCTGAAGGATCTTGTAGTTTTTGTTTGATTCTGACAAGATTTGTTTTTTGGAAGTAGCATTGCCTATTTATGGCAGGCTTCGACTTCATGTAGCTTTTTGGATCTTGAAGAGGCAAAGTGACACATTTTTTTGGTGTCAACAGATGCCCCCTTGAGGTGCAGCGACGAGTTGCTTAACTTTTGTAGTCGATGTGCCTCGACGAGATTTTTCGAAGGAGAGCTTGTGACTTGACCAAGAGTCTTTGAGCAGTCTTTCTTTTGGTATTGTAGTCTTTTGAGCTTCCAGGGGAATTTTATGGTAGCGAAAGGGATCACAAACCATCTCGAGGCAAAGTTTTGAAGATGACATCAGGGATGTGGATTTGGGTTTTGACCTTGGACCTAACAAGCTGTATATGGCAGGTTAGGGGGTCGGGTTTTGTTTTGACCGTGTGACCCAACAAGTTATATGTGGAATGTTGGGGGATCAGGTTTTGGTTTTTGGTTTTTGGTTTTGGTCTTATGACCTAACAAGTTGTATGTGGCAAGTTAGGGGACAAGGATTTGGTTTGGATTTTTGTGGAATGTCAATTTCAAGAGTTTGGCTCAATTTGGTATGTGAGGCTGGATGGTTTGATTTCTAGAAGCTCATGGGGCTTGGAATTCTTTTTTTGTATGGTCCAATCAACTTAAAAGAGGCATCACCATTTTTGTATGCTCTTGGTAAGAGCGATTTCTCTTTGACTAAAAGCCCAAATTTTTTTTTTTTGTGCCTAGGTGGTCAAGCCTGGCTCATATGGGCTAACCCATGGGACCTTAAGCTTTTGAAATGGCTTAGATCTCATATGGTGTCATTTTTGTAAAGAATATCTAAAAATATCTCCTTTGGATAGAGAATATCTAATAATATCTTTACTTGGAGAGAATCTCTCATGTTCCCTTTATTTTGGAAGAGAATATCTCAAGATATCTTTCTTTTTGGGAGAAAATCTCTCATTGATTTCTTTTTGGGAGAGAATCCCTCAAGATATCTTTCTTTTGGGAATGAATCTTTCTAATTTCTTTCTTTTGGTAAGGTTACTAATTAGTAACACTTACCTCTTTCTTCTTTCCTTCTTTGGTTTGCTCTCTTCTATAAAAGCAAGGAAGATGTTAGATCTCTTGCTCTTATTGCTTTCTTTTGCAACAATCCCAAGAGGGCTTCAAGACCAAGAGTTCTTCTTCTTCAAGATCTTCAAGACTTTTCTTCAAGATCTTCAAGACTTTTCTTCTTCTTCTCCATCAATGGCTTCAAGTAAGTTCCATTTTTCAAGAAAACTCCATTGTAGGAAATAGGATGATAAAAGGTTCTTTCTTTTTTTTGTTTCTTTCTTTCCTTTTCTTTTTTTCTTTTCCACGTGTTTTCTCTTTTTTTTTTGCATGTTTGTTTTTTTTTTTTCTTTTGTGGGCCGTACGGACAGATCCGTATGCATCTGGCTGTACGGCCACGTGGCCTGTGGGCCAGCCCTCTTTCCTTTCTTTTTTTTGTTGTTTTTTTTGTTTTCTTTCTCTCTTTTTTTTTTAGAAAGTTTCTTTTCTTTTTTTTTGCTCATCATGATAATGCATTTTTTTGGCAAACCAAGATGTTCATGCATGTATATTTTTTTTGTAAATTGAATTGTAGCATGATGTGATAGCATACCTGAAAGTTTTTACAAATTTGGGAATTTGGAGCTCGCAGCGATGTTGAGCCCTTCCTGATTTTATGGAGACTTTTAGGTTTCGAAAGTTTAGAGCTTCAGAGCTCGCAACAATGTTGAGTCCATCTTCAAGCTTTCTATTTCTTTCGGAGTAGTTCGTTTTCTTCGGAATTGCCCCGGCATCATGTCAAAATTTTGCCAGATTTTTTTTAGCGAAATCGTATCATTTTGATGATTGATCTTTTTCTTTTCCATCCTTTGCAGGTGGTTCCTCCATAAAGAACAAGGGTAAAGAGCTTGCTACCAGCGTACCTCGTCGATCTGCTAGATCTTCTAATCCGGCCGCTCAGCAAGCTTGGGACAAGGTTCAGTATGTTGAGAGAAACCTGGAAGAGTGTGACTCTCTCAATAAAGATGAGATGAGGCAGCGACTGATCGCTCTCAAGGGAGAGGAATTCTATAAGATCATGGTAAGCAGTCGTCCATGGGTGATAGACGATCAGAGGGTTTTGCCCAAGCCTACCTTCTTCTTTGGTGATGCCTCCCTGATGACATGACATACCAGAGGAGATGTTTTCAGTTTTATTTCACCGTTGATGGTGAGAAGAAGACTGTTGCTACCCGGTCGACGTTTGATCCCACTGTCTCGATCATGAGCCTTGCCCCCACGTGCTCTAAGAGGGAAGATCCTCCAAGCTGGGTGAGAAGGACAAATGTAATCAAGACCGAGGTTTTTGTTGGTGGTTCTCCTGGATATGCGGAGAAGTCACCTGCTGACATGGACATGTTGATGCCGGCAAGCGGCTACCAGGGCTCTGATTATCCGTCGGTCGATTTGGGACCAGTGGGCCTTGGCATTTTCAGCAGTGGCGGCAGCAATTGGGTGAAGCCTTTTCGACTTCGTGGCCGTTTCAGTGCTGACTCCGAGTGGAAGTCATGGACTGACAGCGTCCTGCTGATTGGTGGCGCCGTTTTGAAGGAAGCCGGTATTTTTGATGCGGTCCGCGCCTTTAGGGAGACCGTGATGTTTTCCGACGAGGCCTTCATGGCTATGTTGGAGTCATTCCTTCCATAAACCAATACCTTCGTTGTGATGAATGGTGAGATTGGTTTCTCTTTGAAGGAGCTGAGCGCCATTACTGGATTGGCCATCCTTGGCAAACTCTATGAGGAGTTTATGCCGATCGACAGCGTCCTCGAGGAGCAGTTGGAGGAGTTCAGGCTTCTGTACTTTCATCCCGTTGCCTTTTTGATTTTTTGAAGGAGAAGGAGGGCTTGAAAGTTAGATCCAGCAGTTGGAAGAGTTTTAACTCTTCTTCTCCTAACTTCTTTGAAAGTGGGGAGTCTTTTAATAGCATGACCTGGGAAGACAGGGCTAAGGATCCAGGTTCAAAGAAGATCTTGGCTATGCAAGAAGAGTTGAGAGATTTATGTGCGAGTACAAACTCCATATGTCCTGACATTGCACTGCGGAGAGATCTCGCTGTTTACCTAACTTATTGGCTTGGTGAGGCCAGTTTTGCTGGAGGAGAAGGAACGCACATCAGGCTGCATTGTATTTTTTTGGCTTGTTAGATGGCGTTTGGAGAGCAGCTTGCTTTGGTGCCAGCTCTTTACTCCTACTTGTGTACCGAACTGTAGGCTGCTGCTCTTTTGGTTCGGCTTGGGCTCCCTATGAATAGGGTATTTTCAGCCCACATCTTTTATTCGTGGTACATGTACCACTGTCCTGGCTTCCACCGGCTGGGTGCTGCACAGGATGATGATCCTCTGATGATTCGGCTGGCTAAGGGCAAAGCCGTGTCCGAATCACTTTTGTTTGCCCGCATGAGGATCCGACGGTTCAGGGACGTCAAAATGGGGCAATCTTCAGTGAAACTTTCTCTGGAGTTACGGAAGAAGGCTTTTGATTTTGGTGCCTCCCGAGACTCTACCAGGGCAGGGTCAGGAAGGCATTACTCCTTGACAAATGCAGAGAAGGAGTGGCTTTTCAGCATACATGCCGGCACGATGGTGTACTGCAGACATCTTTTCGTCGACATCCAGCCGTAAGTACCTTCTCGATTTGCTTTGCAGTTAAGCTTTTCTCAAGGCGTTGTTGGAGCACTTTCAAGCATGGTGAAGCGCTTTGAAGGTTTATAGGATGGGAGAAACGCATGGGCTTTCTATAGTGCTGAAGACACTACTGCCATGATCTCTTATCCTGTGATGTCGACTTCTTGGACTGCCGGCTTTGCAAAGTGGTTCACGGAGAGCTTTTCGGCACATCGGGGGCTTTCCAAGAAGGAGCTTGATGTGAAACTGTCATCTGGAAAGGGCCTTGGAAAGTCGGATGGCGTCTGGCGAGAGGAAGTTTGGGCCTTCCTTTCTGGAGAGAAGCACAAGATAGGCTTTCTCGGTGACCAGGGCGTCATTGGTTCTGAAGCTTTTCGAGAAATACCTGATGAGGCTTTAGAGCAGCTAGAATAGGAGGAAGTTGAACTTGATGCTTGGATGCAAGCGGCGCAGAGGCAAGCTTCCATGGAGTCCACTGGCAAGAGTAGACCATCCAGTGAGGAGTCAAGTGGGAGACCTGACTCTGACAGCGGGTCAGGTTCTTCTAATAAGCGAGCCCACAGAAGTAAGAGGAAAAGGGGTCATCATCGCAGCAAGGGGCAACATGAGGACTCTCCTGACTTAGAAGTCCCTCTTACTATCATTGAGGAGGTGCCAGGGAATGCTGATGAACCTCCGGAAAAGAGAAGCCGAGAAGAAGAGACCGTCGGCGAAGGTATGATTCTTCTTTTTTCTCTTTCCATTTCTTTTCATGGGATTTTTCCATGTCTTGATTTGTTTTCTCCCCCTGCTGCTTCTTTTCTTCTTTTTTTTAGCAGAGGAAGACTTGGTGATGCCTGAGGTTCCAACTGAAGAGGCGGTGACGGATCCTGTCGGGGCACCAGAAGAAGAACCGAGGGACTTCGGAGTGAATCCAGAATCTCCAATTGGTATAAGTTCTTTTTATTTCTTTTTCTTTTGTCTGTGACTTGGTTTGCTAACATTTTTCTTGTCAGCTGACTTGCCACAGGATTCCGATGACTTTGAACTATTGATGGATGCAAATGTTGACGATGCTTCTGATGAGTTCATGGAGGAAGAGAGTGTTCCGCCAGTCGTCGAAGAAGGTATTTTATAGTAATAACCCTGATAATGATTTTTTTTTAAACAGGATCATATTCATACCTTTTTGTGTTTCTTTGGCAGGTTTTGAACTGACAGAGGAAAGTCCGTCGCTTCCTTCAGAACCAGAGCAAGAGATGCCAGAGGTTGATCCGGAGGTAGAGACTCCTGGGACCAGTTCTGGCACTATTGAGGAGATACCTCGTGCTGAGATTCCTTCCCAAGCAGCTCTAACTGGGAAGAGTTCTTTTATTACTCTTCCAACGGGTGATGACATGAGCAGCCGACCAATAGAGCGGGGTGAATCTTTAGCTGGGCCATCTCTTCTTTTTGCGAAGAAGGTGGTGGTGTGGGTTCTGAGCTCTCGGATTGAGACTCTCCTTTCTGGGCACTTGGATGCCGGATTTGGCATGATCCAGCATGTGTAGGAGATTCTCAGTGATGCCGAAGAGGCTGGTCTGGATGTCTCAGGTGCCAGGGCGATCGTTGATAGGATCATTGCACTGGGTGACAAGTGGTTTGAGACCATGGTTTTGCTGACGACCAGTTCTTCAAGGAGATGTTCCTGGACCCTGCTGATAAGGCTAAGTCTGGCCTGAATGAGGCTACACTAAGCAGGAAGCAGATAGTCCGAGAGAAGAACTTAGAAGAGCTAGCCATCATTGGGCTGACACATGACCTTAACGTCCTTGATAGGGAGGTCAATAAGGCCAGGAAACGTCTTGAGCATTTAAAGGCACAAGTCGCTGCCAAGTGGGCTGTTATAACAGAGGCTCGCGACAGGGAGAGTGCTCTGATTCGCCGGGTTGCGGATGTTGATCGAGTCCTTGAAAGGAAGTTTCAAGAGGACAAACAATGGCAAACTGCTCGGGATAAGCTTCCCGGTGTGAAAGAAGGGTTACAGCTCACCCCAGCATCTCATGACAAGTTCCTGAAGAAGCGTGCCCTAGAATCCCTGACGGCTTAGGCCAAAAGTTTGCTTGAGGAGCTGAAATCTTGGCTGGAGACCATCTTTGGCTGAGCTTCTGATTTTTGTAGCAGAAACTATCCTTCTTTTTTTGGGTACCACATGTGTTAGATCTCGTGATCACTGAGAGGGGGGGGGTGAATCAGTGATCTCTTTTAAACAGGTCCTTACTAACAACAATTCAAATCAAACCACACAATTGACACCAGATTTTACGTGGTTCACCAAAAGGCTACGTCCACGGTTCAATCCCGTCCGAACAACAATCCGGTACAGGTCTGAATCTTATTTAGTCGCACCGACGACAAAGAGCACCAACCCTTAAATTCAGATAGCACCAACTATCTAGGAAGCACCGACTCCCTTAGGTTTCAGATAGCACCAACTATCTAGGAAGCTACAACTCCCTTTACAATTTGTCTGCACCCACAGACAGGATCACCAAACCCCAAAACACCAAGCACCAACTTGATGATTACAGCAAAGAAGATAAACTGATCTACAGCCCTTTCCCCTCTACAATTCTCTCTCTCTCAATCCCTTACAAATAGAAATCTAAAGCATAAAAGAGAGACTTATCTTATGAACGAAAATACCATCTTCATGAGGCTTCAAATTCGTCCACACTTGCTGTAGAAAGATGCAGCACAACAGCAACACAGCAACAGCACCAGCTTTCTCTCAAGAACTCTCTCTCTTTTCTCTTCTCTTCTTCTCTCTCTCTGGTGTATCTTTAGAACGACCCATACATGCCTTTATATAGGTTTTAGTAACCCCTAATTGTGTTTAAAACGGGCTACAATTCGTTTAGAAAGAGTCCCAAACAAATTAGATAACTGTGCTGAATTTTCGTGCAAAACTTCTAATTCTGCGCAACTCTGGTTCCCGTGCTCGGTCGACATCATACTGTGCTCGGTCGACATCATACACTATCTGGAAATAGTCACTTATCGAGCTCGGTCGACATCCTGAGGGCTCGGTCGACCGAAGACACACTGTGTCACGAAAATAACTGAGAGGTGCCTTTTTCTGTTTTCTGCAGGTTTCTTCTTGCTCGGTCGACCTGCCAGGGAGCTCGGTCGACCGGGTACACTGCACCAGGAAAAACTGATTTTCTTCACTGTTTTCCTTTTCATTCTTCTTGAGCTCTATCACTTCCACTCTTTCAACACATGATTGAGACATAGTGTTGACAATAATTCCAATACAATTTGATGCTTGAGACACCAAACACACCAATGCTTCAAGATTCAACTCAATGCATCTCAAATTCCAACAATCTCCACCTTTGGAATTGTTGGCAACACTTGGAACTTCAACACAGACACTTGGAACATGTTGACATCATAGAGCCTTTTTAGAACAATAAACTCCCCTTGGAACATGATCTTCTCATTCACTATTTTGATACCAATTTTCATTCCAATCTTCCATCTTCCTCATGCTATCATATTTCCATCTTCTTAGCATAAGACTAACTTCAACATGCATATAGTCTTTCCTTGCATAATCTTCTCAGCATAACTTGATACCAATCTCCAGATAACCTTCTCAAGATGACATGCATATCAACCTTTCCATGCATAATCTTCTCCCCCTTTGACAATAATTCCAAAGGGACCAATCTAGGAGCAAATAAGATATTCAACGAATTCATTGCTCCCCCTTTCTGGCACATCTCCTAAGGTGTAGGAGAATGAGTAACTCCTAATTTCTTTCGGAGATACTCGAAGACTTCCTTTGGCAAAGGTTTTGTGAAGATATCAGCCACTTGCTCAGTAGTAGGAACGTATTCCAACTTTACCTCACCATCTGCAACTTTATCCTTGAGAAAGTGATAGCGGATTGCAACATGTTTAGTCCTTGAATGCTGAACTGGATTCTTGGAGATATGAATTGCACTAGTGTTATCACAGAGGATCGGCGTAGGATCTGTTGTTGGAACTCCTAAATCAGAGAGCATTTGCCGCATCCATAACACTTGCGTACAACAAGTTGCCGCTGCAATATATTCTGCTTCCGCTGTCGAAAGTGAGACGGAGTCTTGCTTCTTGCTGTGCCAAGCTACCAATCTATCACCAAGATAGAATGCACCACCACTTGTACTCTTGCGATCATCTACGCAACCAGCCCAATCGGCGTCTGAGTATGCGACAAGAGTAAAGGATTTACCTTTAGGATACCATATTCCAAGCTCCATAGTACCTTTTAGATATCGAAATATCCTTTTCACTGCTGTAAGGTGCGTCTCAGTTGGTGATGCTTGAAATCGAGCCACCATACATACTGCTTGTAGAAGATCTGGTCTTGTAGCAGTCAAGTAAAGCAAGCTTCCTATCATAGAACGATAGGTGGTGTGATCAACGGACGAAGCCTTATCATCTTTGCTAAGTTTCGTGTTCGTTGTCATTGGCGTGCTCACGGGCTTGCTGTCTTCCATGTTAAAACGCTTCAGCATTTCCTTTATATATTTCATCTGAGATATAAAAATACCATTTTTCAGCTGCTGAACTTGTAATCCTAGGAAGAACTTTAGCTCTCCAAGCATAGACATCTCAAATTCTTTCGTCATATCTTCAGCAAAAATCCTGCACATATTCTCATCATTGCCTCCAAATATTATGTCATCAACATAAACAATAACCACCAGCTGTTTGCTTGAATCAGATTTGACATACAGATTGCTATCAACTAGGCCTTTTCCAAAACCAATCTTGCGAAGATAAAGATCCAGCCTTGCATACCATGCCCTTGGCGCCTGTTTCAGTCCATATAGAGCCTTCTTCAGCTTGCAAACTAAGTCTGAATTTTTGCTAATTAGAAAGCCATCAGGTTGCTCAATGTAGACCTCTTCTTCAAGTAAACCATTCAAGAAAGCTGACTTAACATCCATCTGAAATACCTTGAAGGTTTTATAGGCAGCCAATGCAAGAAACATACGAATGGCTTCCAGACGAGCCACCGGTGCAAAGGTCTCTTCAAAATCTATGCCTTCAACTTGTGCATAGCCTTTACAAACCAACCTTGCCTTGTTTCGTATGACCTGACCATCTTCATTCAGCTTGTTCCGAAAGACCCATTTAGTACCAATCACATTCTTATCAGTAGGTCTAGGGACTAGTTCCCATGTGGAGTTTTTCTCAATCTGCTCCAACTCCTCATGCATAGCTTTTAACCAGCTTTCATCTAGACTAGCTTCAGCTACTGTCTTGGGCTCAATGGTGGACACAAGTGAGTAATTGCTAACTACACTTTGTCTAGTTTTTACACCGGCTTCAGGATCTCCAATGATTTGATCCTTAGGGTGTTGCTCTACCCAAGTACTTTTCTTTCTAGGAGAAGTATCCTCTGAATCATCTTTTGCCTTTTCAGAATCAGGTTCAGCCACTTCATCATCAATCTCACTCGAGTCCTCATACACTGGACTGTCATTATGAGTTACCTTCTTTGACTCATGGTTTTCATCAATTCTAACATCAGCACTTTCAATAATTTTTCTGGTCCTTTTGTTAAGGCATCTGTAAGCTTTACTAGAGGATGAGTAACCCAGAAAAATACCTTCATCGGCTCTTTCTGCAAATTTGCCCGGATTTTGTTCGAGCCGCTTGATGTAACACTTGCTACCGAAGACTCTGAAGTGCTTGACTGTAGCTTTTCTTCCAAACCATAGCTCATAAGGTGTTTTATCTTCATGTGGCCTGATCAAGCAACGATTCTGAATATAAACAGCCGTATGAATCGCCTCTTTCCAATACTTATCAGCCATCTTACTTTCAACCAGCATGGTGCGTGCCATTTCTTGCACAGTGCGGTTCTTGCGCTCAACAACTCCATTCTGCTGTGGAGTTCTAGGGGCTGAGTATTGTCTTTGGATGCCATGATGTTCACAATACTTAGTGAATTCATCAGATGTGAATTCGCCTCCACGATCAGACCTTAGCGTCTTGATCTGCTTCCCTAGCATGTTTTCAACCTGTGCTTTAAACACTTTGAACCGATCAAGTGCTTGATGTTTATGCTTAAGAAATAATACCCATGTCATGCGAGTAAAATCATCAATGCAAAGCATAAAATACTTATCTCCATTGGTGCTTTGAGTCCGCATCGGTCCACAGAGATCAGTGTGTACCAGTTCAAGAGGTTTCTTCGTATGATGCTCCTTCGTCTTGAACATTACCCTCGTTTGCTTTCCCTTTTGACAAGAGTCACAAATGGGGTTTGAAGGCTTTTCAACTGTAGCCATACCTCTAACAGCCTTTGAATTGCAAATCTTTGACATGTTGCCAAAGTTTAGATGCCCAAGGCGTTTGTGCCACAACCAACTCTCTTCTGACCGACTCAATAAGCATGTCTTTTCAGCTCCATCTGACAAGGTGTAAAGATTTCCAGCTGTCCTTGACCCAGTAGCCACTGTTTTGCCGTTGCTACTCTTCTTGATAGCAAACCCATTCTTTGTAAAAACAATTTCGTGGCCCTTATCACAGATCTGGCTCACACTCAACAGATTGTGTCTCAATCCAGACACATATAAGACCTCTTCAGATCTGATCTTGTTTGCCATCAGCTGAACAACACCTTTTCCAACAATTTTGGCACCATCATTGTTACCAAACTTTACCGAACCACCTTCATAGTGCTGTAAGTTGATGAATTTTTCTTTATCACCAGTCATATGACTCGAACAGCCACTATCAAGGACCCATGGTGCTGTCTTCTTTTGTGCATTGAAAGCGGTTTGCACAATGAGAGATTCTTTGGGACTTTCTGCACTTTGCTTTGCTCTCCAAGCCTTGACTAACTTGGGTTTCTTTTCAACCTGAAACTTGTTGGCAATATGCAACCTACAATCCCTAGCCAAGTGTCCATAATTATGACACATATAGCACTCAATTTTGTGGCTATTTAGGATTGAGAAAGGGTTCCTTCTCACAACTGGGCTGTTTCTCACATAGAATTTACAATCTGCCCTTCTATGTCCATACCTATTGCAATGATAACAATAGCCATAAAATTTGTATCTTTTATATGGCTGGTTAGGCTTCATGTCCTTTCTCACTTGAATGGGCTCTTTTCTAGGCAGTGTGGGCTTCACAGAATTGGAAGGTGTAGTAACTTGCTTTACAAACACCGTCTCTACAGAAGGTGTAACCTTAGAAGATTCTCCATTCTCAAATCCTATTCCAAATCTGAAGTGAGGGGGTCTTTGAACTTTCAAAATTTCATTCAGCTTCAATGTACCATTGATAGCTTGAAACTCCTTGAGCTTTTGTTTCATTTGCATATTTTCAGTCCTTGCTCCAAGGATTTCATTCTCAAGTTTCATCACTTCCTCAGTTTTGGTACAGATTTGTATTTCTAGGACATCTACCATTCTTTTATACTCTTCTAATTCAGTTTTCAAAGCAATAACTGAAATTTCAGATTCATGAAGAAGTTTCAGATTTTTCTTACTTGATCTTCGCTCCTTGCTAAGCTCCTCAAGTGCAGCAATGAGCTCTTCTTCAAGATTCACTTCAGCCTCCTCTTCGTTTTCCAGCTCTTGCTCATCGTCTTCTTCAATAGTAACCATGAAGAGTGCTTCAGTCGCCTCGACTGATTCATCATCGTCCGAAGATTCAGACGTGCTGTCATTATGCTGACTGATGAAGCTCTTTGCTTTGCCCTTCTTTCTGAAATTCTTCTTCCATTTACTCTTATCAACATAAGAGTCATTATCATTGTCTTCTTTCAGCGGGCACTTCGCAGCAAAGTGGCCAACACCGCCACAATTGAAGCATTTAAAGGGTAGCTTCCCTTTATACTTGCCATTGCTTCCTTTCTTCAGCCTTCTAATAAATTGAGCCTCAAGCTCATCATCATCAGAATCATGACCAGCAATCTCTTTTGCCTTTTTCTGAACTTTGAAGGCCGCTTCTCTATCCGATGAAGACGTCTTACCTATGCGCATCTCATAGGCAGTGAGAGAACCATGCAGCTCATCCATTGAAAACTCGTTCAGATCTTTGGCTTCTTCTATGGCTGAGACTTTAGAATCAAACCGGGGAAGGAGAGATCTTAGAACCTTTTTGACGATGACTGGTTCTTTAATCTCCTCTCCTAGTCCACGAATGTCATTCGTGACTTCATTAACCCGTTGCATGTAAGAATCAACATTCTCGCTATCCTCCATGCGAAGAGACTCAAATTGGGAGCGATGAGTTTGCAATTTCGCTTCTTTGATCTTCTCATCTCCTTCATGGATGCTTTTCAGCTTATCCCAGATTTCCTTGGCTGTCTTGCATGCTATAACTTTGATCAGCTCGCTGTCAACAAGGCCGCTAAAGAGTGCATTCTGCGCCTTAGAGTCGTTGTCTGCTAACTTCTTCGTTGCAGCATCAGTGGGTACAATGGCAGAATTGTAACCGACTCTGACAGTCTCCCAGACGTCATAGCCAAGAGATTTGATGAAGGCCTGCATTCTAATCTTCCAAAAGGTGTAATTAGAACCATCAAACAACGGTGCTTTCATATTCGCTGTGCTGGTTGCCATGTGATTTGACAAAGATCACCCTTAGCGTGTTAAGCTTATCAAGGGAAACCTTACGCTTTGATACCAATTGTTAGATCTCGTGATCACTGAGAGGGGGGGGGTGAATCAGTGATCTCTTTTAAACAGGTCCTTACTAACAACAATTCAAATCAAACCACACAATTGACACCAGATTTTACGTGGTTCACCAAAAGGCTACGTCCACGGTTCAATCCCGTCCGAACAACAATCCGGTACAGGTCTGAATCTTATTTAGTCGCACCGACGACAAAGAGCACCAACCCTTAAATTCAGATAGCACCAACTATCTAGGAAGCACCGACTCCCTTAGGTTTCAGATAGCACCAACTATCTAGGAAGCTACAACTCCCTTTACAATTTGTCTGCACCCACAGACAGGATCACCAAACCCCAAAACACCAAGCACCAACTTGATGATTACAGCAAAGAAGATAAACTGATCTACAGCCCTTTCCCCTCTACAATTCTCTCTCTCTCAATCCCTTACAAATAGAAATCTAAAGCATAAAAGAGAGACTTATCTTATGAACGAAAATACCATCTTCATGAGGCTTCAAATTCGTCCACACTTGCTGTAGAAAGATGCAGCACAACAGCAACACAGCAACAGCACCAGCTTTCTCTCAAGAACTCTCTCTCTTTTCTCTTCTCTTCTTCTCTCTCTCTGGTGTATCTTTAGAACGACCCATACATGCCTTTATATAGGTTTTAGTAACCCCTAATTGTGTTTAAAACGGGCTACAATTCGTTTAGAAAGAGTCCCAAACAAATTAGATAACTGTGCTGAATTTTCGTGCAAAACTTCTAATTCTGCGCAACTCTGGTTCCCGTGCTCGGTCGACATCATACTGTGCTCGGTCGACATCATACACTATCTGGAAATAGTCACTTATCGAGCTCGGTCGACATCCTGAGGGCTCGGTCGACCGAAGACACACTGTGTCACGAAAATAACTGAGAGGTGCCTTTTTCTGTTTTCTGCAAGTTTCTTCTTGCTCGGTCGACCGGCCAGGGAGCTCGGTCGACCGGGTACACTGCACCAGGAAAAACTGATTTTCTTCACTGTTTTCCTTTTTCATTCTTCTTGAGCTCTATCACTTCCACTCTTTCAACACATGATTGAGACATAGTGTTGACAATAATTCCAATACAATTTGATGCTTGAGACACCAAACACACCAATGCTTCAAGATTCAACTCAATGCATCTCAAATTCCAACAACATGTATTTTTTTGGTACTCTTTTTTTGTGGTGTTTGTGAACAATTTTTTTTTTTTTGTACTGCATGTATTTTTTTGTTCTCTTTTTTTTTTCCATACGTTCACTTAAATCTTTTTGTGATGAAAGCAATTGCTAAATGGGATGCTTTTTTTTTTGTTTTCCCTACGCTCACTTAAGTCTTTTTATGATGAAAGCAATTGCTAAATGGGTTTTGATCAAAAGCTTGCCATTTTGTGAAAATCTTTTGTCAAATGATTGTTTTGGCATGGTAGCCAGATTTTGTTTGTGGCATGGAAGTCGTTTTTTGTGGCATTAATAGCCGGGTTTTTTTAAAGACATTTTATTGTTTTGTGGCATTGATAGCCGGTTTTGTTTTGTGGCATCGATAACCGGTTTGGTGGCATTTATAGCCTGTTTTGGTGGCATTTATAGCCGCTTTGGTTTTCAAAAATGCAAGTATCGATTAAAAGTCGCCTTCCTACTGAATGGTCTTGCAAGTATCGATGGAATGTCGCATCCTTGTTCATTCGGTTGCGAGTATCGAGGGAATGTCGCATCCTCGCGGATTTGGTGCAAGTATCGATGGAATGTCGCTTCCTTGCTTTTCAAAAATTTTGGTTTTGCAGGTGCTGACTTGATGTCGTTTCCCCATGATTTTTGAAATTTGTGGTTTTCTCGAACCTTTGGGTTGTGGATATCAACTGCAATGTTGCATCTCCATGATTTCTTGGTTTTTTCGAACCTTCGAAATTTGGGTTGTGGATATCAACTGAAATGTTGCATCTCCACGGTTTTTTAGGGTTTTTGCAAGTATCGACGAAATGTCACTTCTCTGCGATTTTAGAAGTGTCTAACATGGTTCGCATGCTTCCGATTTATGCGAGTATCGACTAAGTGTCGCTTCCTCGCAGTTTTTGAAAAAGCAATTTTTTGTTTAAAGACACGAGGGTCATAAGTTTTGACCTAAAACTATTTTGGCGGTAAAAGGCAGGGTGGACTAGGGTGGAAATCCCTGAATCCGGATTTTGTTTCAAACCATGAATTTTGGGTTCAAGGGTTGAAAATTTTGGTCAAGTTAGGGAAAGGTTCCTAAACTTGGATTTTTGAACAATGAAACGATGAAAGTAAGCATTGTTTAAATTTCTAGAAATTTCAACATTTGATATGAAAATTCTAAAAAGAGTGGGTTTAGGGAGCGAGTACTTGGAAACTGGTTCTGGCCATACAGGCATTGTTCTTACCCAGTTGGGTAAGTCTTCAAGGGTAGTACCGCTTTAAGAACTTGTCGTTGATGGGCAGCATACATCTGTTACCCTCCATGTTTAGGAGTGCGTATGCGCCGTTGGAGAAAACCTTGTCGATGACGTAGGGTCCCTCCCAAACTTGCCTTTGGACTTGTGAGCGAAGACCATTGGTCTTTTTACCGCAAGAACCAAGTCACCCTTTTTGTAGGCGTGTTGCCTGACCTTTTGGTCTAAAGATCCTGCCATGCGTGCTTGGTAAAGTTCAATGCTTTGCCGAGCTTCGAGCCGTCTCTCATCGAGATTGTCCAGCTCCTGGAGTCGCAATTTGATATTGCTTTCTTGAGTCATGTCATTTTGCAAGGATACCCTCAAAGAAGGAATTTGTACTTCCAAGGGTACAACAACTTCACATCCATAGACCAAGGAGAATGGTGTGCTATGGGTTGGTTCTCGAACGGTGGTTTGATAGGCCCATAAAGCTTCAGACAGTTTGTCGCTCCAGTCTCTTTTATGACTAGAGACCATTTTCTTGAGGATTTTGAAGAGTGTTTTGTTAAAAGCTTCTACTAATCCATTTGCTGCCGGATTGTATGGAGTCGAAGGGCAGCTTTGGATTTTTTATTTATCGCAGAACCTGTAGAATCGATGATCCCGGAATTGTGGTCCGTTATCATGGATTAATCTTTTCGGTATGCCGAAACGACAAATGATGTTGGTGCGTAGGAACTGAAGGACTGATGAGGTCTTCATTTCATTGAGCGCAATTACGTCTGACCACTTGGAGAAATAATCCGTAGTGGCGAAGATGAAGCGATGACCTTTGCTTGAAGGGGGAGAAATAGGACCTATGATGTCCATACCCCAGGCTTCGAAAGGCCATGAGATCGCTGTAGGATGCAGGATCTTTTGTTGGAAGGTTTGAAGGTGGTTCCTCCACAATATTTTCGGAGGCTTCCAGCTCTACGAAACCTTCTAGAGTTTCAAGGGAATTTCCAGACCAAGGTTTTGTTCCTTTCCATGGGTCTTCTTGATCGGCAATTTTCTCAAGGTTTGTTATGAGATGATCCCAATCGCCTGTTGAAACCGGGTCGAAGTAGGGTACTTCTTTTGGAGATGAGGATTCTTGTGTTGGAAGACCACACGTCTGTGCTATCGGATAACTCCTCTTCATTGTCAGAGAAATCGTACCAATTGGATGAGCTTCCTGGATCTTTGTCTGGTGACTCATCGAAGAGATATCCAGGGAGATCGATCTCTTCATGGATACGAGATGTTGAGGCTTGGTCAGTAAATTGACTTTTAAGCCTTTGTGTCAACTGTCTCAGGGGAGTGTCGGGATCATACCCTAGCCCGTGTGAAGACTTTTCTACATAGCCGTAGAGTCTCCAATCTTCTAGCTGGCTTTTGGTCAAAACGGGCCCCAATGGTGTGAGAATACCGCGTCCTTCTCCCAAACCGACTGGGTTTTGAGCGTCATAGCCCATTTTCTTCATAATAGCTTGTGCCATAGAACTATATAAGGATAGTTGAGGCATACCTTCATTTTAGAAAGGTTCAAGCATGGAGTTTGATGAAGAAGCATCCGATCTATGGAAGAAGATCGGTTTTTCCTTTGCTGAAGTTGCTGGAACAACGAAGGAAGCTGACATAGGATCTTCTCTGTCAGAAGTTGTCTCCATTGGAGTAAGAGCAGGCTGAACTTGCTGAGTGTCAGCTTGGCTTGACGATGTGTCGTCTTCTGACTCTGAATCCGAATCCGTGTCTTGCATGATAGACACGAAAGAGACAACAAATTTGCCCCCAGACTTTTGCTTTGCCTTCTTCACTTTAGTTGTGATGACCAAAGGCTTTGAAGGTTTGAGGGAGATGATGAAAGGAGTTTGAATGCTCTCTTCGGATTTACCGAATGGTTTGTTTTCTTCCGGTGATTGTTGAGGAGCCTTGCCTTTATCTTTCTGGAGATTTTCGGCAAAGGGTGATGTTTGCTTCTCCTCTTCTTCTTTCTCACCTTCACACATCTGTGAGTCTGCGAAGTGGACTTCTTAACCTTTGAAGGGTTTTCTGTCCGCAAATACTCAATGTATCATGCCGCCGTCTTCAACAAACTTGATGCATTGATGTAGAGTTGAAGGGACAACACCATTCTCGTGGATCCAGGGGCATCCAAGAAGGATGTTGTAGCATGAAGGGGTTTTTATTGCATATACAGTGACTTCAGAGATAAGATCATCGATCAACAACTTGAACCTGATTTTGCCGATAGGCCTTTGAGTACTCCCATCGTATCCAAAGATAGATACAGATGTGTGGCTTAGCTTGCTGGGTGGGATACCCAACTCTTCGAGAGCCAAAGTGGAGATGAGGTTGAGTGTAGAACCTGGGTCGATCTGAACTCTGTGCATAGGCATTTCCTTGATGTACCCTGTGAAGTAAAGGGGTCGGTTGTGCCTTGTTTCGCCAAGTAGGAGGTCATCCTTAGTGAAGGCGATGGTTGCACTGGCCGCCTTTTTTGAACCAAGAGGCATTCAATGCATGATCCCTCAGTTTTATTCTTTTCTCCCTTTGAGGAAGCTTCTGAGTTTTTGACCCGGTAGTCCATTTCAATTTGGAGGACTTGCGGGGCATGTTTGTCGACATCCTTATTCAACTTTTGTAATTCTGAAATGAGATTATCACGAGTGTGCGGAGACATTCACAATAAATCTAGGATGTGCAGACGTGCTGGTATGTGCTTGAAGTGTTCAATCAAGTCATACTTGAAAGCCTCCTTAGGGCCTGCATGTTCATCATTGTTGCCACTAGGGGCGCTTACAACATCTTTTCCCTAAGGACTTACATATGTAAAGGAAGATTGGTTGTAATTTTTGTGGTAGTCCCGGCCAGAGCGGGTGCCTCTACCAACTTCGAGAGCTTCTTGAGAAGGGTTTTCGTTTGGAAGATTGTCTTCGGGATCAAGAGGCTGTCGTTTTTCATTTGTTGATAATGTATCTGCAGCAGAGTTGCCATCCTCAGTGATTGTGTTGCACGGAGCATTTTCCAGCAACCTTTTTTCTTCGTTGACCAATTCATCGTCCCAAGCATTAATAACTGAGAATTCTTCAGTCAGGAAGGGTGTGAACTTTGAAGTCACGGTCTCAGGAGAAGAGAGGGTGTCGTCTCAGTGAAAGTCACGTGAGATGAAGTGGCTCCAGAGGATATATTACTAGGCGTCGTCGGAGTGTAAGTGATCTCGTCAGACGATGCTTCGGAAGAGCTATAATCCCAAATTATCACAATATAGGAAGCTCTAACAGGAGACGTTGTCTGATCGGAGTTAGACTCATCCTCGGATGTAAGAGGATCGTCTATCCAACAATTTTCTCCATTTTTTGGAGTTAAGGGAGGATGTACCTGATGGTCTTTAGGGACTTCAGGCTCTGGATTGCGAGGAGGCTCGTTGACGCGGTCTTGCTCTTGTTCTAGAGCGAGACGCTGCAAGATCCTTGCATATTCTTCAAGATCAGGCATAGGAGCCAAATCTTCTTCTTCATTAACTCTTTGTGGCTCAACATTGTTGATTTCCACTGGAGCAATGAGGGGTGCTGGTTCAACAACATTTTCTTGTACAGCCTCTTGGTCTTCTTCATCATCAGACCAGGATCCTTGTGGCTATAGGGGGTTATACCATTTTACTGGCATAAGATGAGTCTCAAGAACCCATTCTTCATTGGAGAGATATTCTCCTGTTTCAAGGGACTCTTCCCACTCGTCGGTGTAGTTGGATTCGAATCCATCATCGGTGTCGCTGGACTCGTATCCATCAATGGAGAATCCAACTACCGAATTGCAAGAGTATGATGCCCCCTGCGTGGCTTCTTAGAATTGAGGTGGCATGAAATCACTGAGAGTGAATTTTCTTACCCTGTTTGAAGTCTCTGGAAGGGACGTTTTTGTTGCCTCTAGTGAAGTGGTAGAGGAAGCCTCTGCCTTTTCTTGGACTTCTTGTTTTAGCTGGGTTTGCTCTTGTCGTTTGAGCTTGAGGAGATGTTTCCTAGCCTGCCTTCGCTGTTGAGCTGTAGGCTTTGTTTTCACGACCTCCCAATTTTCATCTTCTAGGAGATCGAGATGTACCCATATGGGTTGTCCGTCCGGTGTCAGGTAAGGAACCAGCTCCTCGGACGCTTGGATTGTGTTTATCACCTTGAAGGAAGTAGTGATCTTCTTCTTCGGTGATTATTATGTTTGTCCACATGTCACCATGTTGACGGAGGCAGACCCATATAGTTTTTGTCAAAGGTGATGACTCCGTTTTTCCACATCTCGTTTATTTTCTCTCTCACAACAAAGCATTGATTGAGAGGATGCGAGATCATCTGGTGGTATGGACAGTACCGAGATCGTTGGTTTTGCCAACATCACTCGGTCTTTTGGGTTTAGGCAAAGTGAGCTTGCCGTTCGCCACAAGAGCCCCGAAGATTTCATCAACATCTTCATCGAACGGGTATTTCTTTTCTACTCGTTCTTTGAAGGCATCTGAGAGTTCATGTCTCTTACCAGCAGCTTTATTTTCAGGTTTCTTTGGTGGCCGAGGAGCTGACTTGGTCTGCACATTAAGGACCTCTTTCTTCTTTGGTTTACAGGTTGCAATGGCGACTGGCTCTTTTCTTGATGATTTCTGACTGTTGAGGTCTTTAATCACCATTTCGGCTTCCATAGAAGCTTCTAGGAGTTCTCCGAGGTTTTTTAATTTATTGCCGATGATCATGGAGCGGATTCTAGCTCTCATGTTGTTTCCGCAGATGTCGACTAGCGACGCTTGTGGCAATACATCAGAGCATTTGTATGCCATTGCTTTCCACTTATGAATGAAGTCATATGTTGACTCATTCTCCCCTTGTTTTAGGCTGCACATCTGAGCCATAGTAGCGGGATGATCCTCACCTTTGAAGTGAGTCAGGAAGCGTGTCTCTAGCATAGCCCAATTTTGGATGGAGTCCTCCGGCAGAGTGGAGTACCAATCGAAGGCCATACCTTTTAGGGTACTCCCGTCGAGATCTTGAAGTGGATGACGTGCTGTCTGGCTGATCCTTTCTCCGTATATATTTGGAGAGTAGGATGCTTGAATTTTGTAGGGAAGGGGACCGAGTACATCCATAAGGGATATGGTGGCTTGATCCTGTGCTCCTTGAGTATATCCTCTTCTTTTGCTTTTGCGAGGATACTGTCTACGTCCTTTTTTGTAAGGGCGCGTGACTCATTTTCTTCCCCATTTACCTCATCGTCTTGATGATTCGGAGGAGGTTCATTGTTCGCCTGATTTTGGAAGGCAAGGAGAAGGTTTTCCATCAGAGTTTCAATCCTTTGTTGGCCTTGTTCCAACTACTGGATGCGTGTGATTGCATCATCTTGAGGTGGATTGCGGGGTGGTGGCTCAGAATTTGTAGCCAAGACGTTCATCCTTCGGGATTCAAACGAAGAAATTGTCCTGGTGACTGAGCTGGGGATCATTCTTTTTGAAGAAGAGCTTGAGGAAGGATCACTCTTCCGTCCTTTGCTTGAAGGAGCAGGGTATTCTTCTGAATGTCTTCTTGTCCTGGAAACGCTGCGGGTCATCGGACGTCGGACATGGATTTTTGTTGCTAACTTTTGGCGTCTTCTGGTTTTTCCAACCATATGGACAGCATCAACTTGGTTGGGTCTTTCTTTTTCAACCCATTTGGGAGAGACTTGAAGTGTAGGAGGCTGGGTCGTTTGCTTCTCTAGTCTCTTTTGTCGATACGACGCGCGGTAGCGTATACGACGAGCAATTTGAGCTTCGGTTAGCTCTGGCTAGGCTTTGACGACGAATGATGTGCTCCCTCGGGCGCAGCAACCGAGCCTGTCTTCTTTGTAGCTAGGCAAGGACAGGATGCGAACCCGATCCTTCGCCTGTTGTAGCGAAGCTTTGAATTTTTTGAGTTCGGCCCCTGTAGAGATGAAGGGTCGAACTGTAGGATTGTAGGCCTTAGCAGGTGCTTGTAGAGGCCTTGTGATGCATGACTTGATTTTGGGCTTGTAGGAACAAGCCGGCTCATGCTGGGTTGACTTGGGAGTCAGGTTGGAGATGGGTCTATCCTCTTTCATGTAGGCAAGAGGGTAGAACTGGTTCTCCTTGAGTGGGGCCAGGAATGCTGGCTTGGTGGATGTTTGTGACCTTCTTTGTTTTGGTGAAGGTCTTGAGGACCAGGTCTTGGGATAGACCTGGTCGTTTGCTGGTCGAGGCTTCGTGGGGATGCCACGGGCTTCGGGCCTTCTGGTGCTCGCCTTTGGTCTCACCGTAGTGACACGTTGAGAGGCGACCTTCTGCTTCTTGGAAAGAGCAGTTTGTTCTTCGAGAAGTGGGAATGGTCCCAGCGTCCTAAAGACAATAGTCCGGGGAGTCGAGGTCGACCCGGAGTTCAGAGAGTTGCCGAGGGAGTTGACGATTCGGCAGCTGATGGGGCGCTTATAGGTGCGCATGGTTTGCTTCTGTTGAAGCATGAGCTGGTGCTTGCTCTCATCGAAAGTAATGGTTAGTGAAGCTGCCATTGTTAGTTTTCGAAAAGTTTCTGAAACAAGACCACATCCATTAGTAATCACAAGAAATAATGATCATAAATGGGAAGTTCTATGGTTTTGTCTTTTCAAATCGCTCGAGGGAGATGACCCAAGCAATATGACGAAGGCAAAAAGCCATAGAGGGTACAATTGTTCTGATCGCAGGTATGGTAAGCCCAGAATGAGCGTTCCAATGACTGCTAGAAGCAATTGTGAACCTAAATTCGACTTATCGAGAAGCAGAGCTTGCTCAATGTAAGAAGAATATAAGTTTGGAGTGACAAATGTGCCGGTCGCGAATACAGTAGACCCTGAAAGGGCGTACTAGTACCGCTAGACAGAAATGTTTTGAGACCGCATCCATGAGATGAGATTCTCTGTTTTGAAAGGTCAAGATTGGATTCATCAAAGAGAGCAGATGGTATTCCGATCCAAATACGGTCTCAGCGATTTCCGCGAGTGCCAGTACTCAGAAGGAAATGAACCATAATTTCTCAGATCTGAATCCATAAATGACGATTTTTTTTTCTGAAAGGCCAAGATCGGGTTTATCAAAGAGAGCAAAAGGCATTCCAATCTGAACACGGGCTCAGCGATTTCCGCGAGTGCCAGTGCTCAGAAAGGAGGAGACCAAAATTTTTCCAATCTGAACCCAAAATGACGGAAGTTTTTTTTTTTTAGAAGGTTTTTTTTAATTTTTTTATTTTTTATTTTCTATTTTTAAAAAATAATTTACTTTAAAAAAAATTATTTAAAAGACGAGAGAGTACACATAGGCCTCCTAACCCGATCTTATGAAATCTCGATTGATAGAATTGCCCCCAGGTAAGGGTAGGATTACTTAATGAACCCGTTGGGAGGACCCTTGCCTAGAACAGTCAAGCTGTCTCCACACTCTGGACAAGGCTTTTCTTGAATCAACCGTGATAAAAAAATGCAGTTGGTTTAACCTTAGTGGTCTATGTCTTTTTTTTTTTACTTTTATTTTTTTTAGATCTTTAATGAACTCATCGAAGAGAAATGATGGCCCAAATCCTAATTCGAACAGGCTCAACAATTTCTGCGAGCACATGAACGAAATGAAAGGATCAAAGTTTCTCAATTTTGAATCCAAAATGAGAAATCTGATTTTTTCTAATTTCTAATGAACTCATCGAAGAAAAACAATGGCCATTTCCACAATTCGAACCGGCTCAACGATTTCTGCGAGCACAGAGACGAAACGAAAAGGATCAAAGTTTCTCAATTTTGAATCCAAACCAAGAACTCTGATTTTTTTATTTTTTGTTTTTTTAAAAGAGAAAGAGTGGAAATAAACTCAAAGAATTAGAAATTTCCAAAAAATCTCATCTCATTTTTTTTAATGCGGAATCCAACATAGGCCACCAATTAGAAAGTAGCCAAGGAATCGAGAAAAGAAATATAAGCATAGAGCAAAAGATATGATATGCCAATATTTCATTTCTAGCATCGTGTTCTCAAATGAACGAGTCCCACCGGGTGTATGCCAGCTTGATGGATAGCGCTTCTATCGCTTGGTTCTACCGAGGTCGGCGGACGTGGGAGTCCATTTGGGTCCGACCCTTTCGTAACCGGGGGGCAGAGGCGTGCATCAACATTTTTTTTGTGTGGGTGTGCCAGATTTTCTATTTTACTTGGAATTGCAAGTGGTGATCCGGAGATCAACCTTCTCAAGTAAAAAGGAAATCAACTTCTTTCAAGTTTTCCATTGCACATATATTTAAGAAAAGAGACATTTTCTTGATTTGCCGTGAAAGGCGATTTTTTTGGCATTTATAGCCAATTTTGGCGTTTATAGTTGATTTTTGGCGTTTATAGACGATTTTACAATTCTTATCAATAATGAAAGACAAGAGTTGTGATTTTTGTCTCTTTTGGAAAAATACAAACTATAATAAAAAGCAAGAAAAGGAGGATCTAACTTCTCAGGAGATTATGGGGGACTCGTTCAGATTGACGGTCGCAAGCCATATGTGGACGTCGCCATCATCCATGCAGATGAGAACAGAGGATGCTCTTGATTCGCTTGGCTTGGCTATAACCTCAGGTTTTTAGAGGACAAAGACCAAAAGGAGGTCCTATGTCCAATAAAAAACTAAGTAGACATGCTGAAAAGCCACGTCTAAGCCATTGGAGGCAGAAGGAGAAGGCAAGGACCTTGGGGGGGTACACTACAAAACAAATATCTTAATGAGTCACTTTTAAAGTGTCTTAAAAAGTGGTTTCTATCGCTTTTCTAATTACTATGCAAGCGTCTTATCTGCCGGCGTCACTAAAAGTTCGTAAAAGCGTCTCAAGAAATACATTTGTTGTATTAGTTTCTGTTATCAAAGTGACACAAAAAAATGGTTACTTGTGTCACTTTAAACCCAAAGTGACACTGAAATAACTTAAAAGCGTCACAAGAAAGATAACTTTGTTGTCTCGCTTTTCAAAAGCAGTGATCAAGATGTTGTTTTCGGACCAAAAGTGACACAAGTGGTCATCAGTTGTGACAGTTTCCATAGAAGCGAGATACCATCCATTTTTTTAAAAAAAAAATGCAATATATACATTACTAATAACCTGCTGCAGTATGGATACACTTTCAAATCACTAAACCTGCCTTACAAAAGATGCAAAAAATATAGATAGCAACATTCAATAAGAACCATTTCATTAATTGGAAATTAATCACCATTCACATTAATGAACGTACTTGCTCATCCACGCACTAAATCAAACAAACTATTCAAAACATAGCCAATTTGAATCCTTTCATAATCCAAACCATTTACATTAACCTTCGAATTCGTAACCAAAGCGTCATGACATAATCCAAAACCTTCACAAAAGCATCCAAAAAAAGGCAAGCTACATTGTAAACAATTTCCAGAAATCCCTAACTAACCAAAATTAACTTAACAGTAGATCCACTAAGCAAAAGGCATTCCATCTCCGTTTAATTAAGTTCTTCATTCACCTACAAAATAATAACAATTTGACTATGTATCAATAATATAACCAAGTAAGATGGAGAGTTTAACCAACAATATCAAGGACTCATGTTAAAGAGAAATTAAACATTTTGTCACTAGAGAAAGAGCAATTGAAACACTAGCAACTCACATGTCATAAGATCATGGTAGCAAGCAAACTAGGAGCAATCAATAATTCACTAATATGATGACCTAGTATTCCTATCACCATCTACAACTAACACTCAATAAGCATTAACGTACCGAAAACTATGCAAGTTAATCACAGACAGTCCACCCCCCCCTCCCTCCTAATGATATGTGATGAAGTGTGAAATGCATCATGAACTAAAAAACTCCACCTACCCAAGTGCATGATGCAGACAAAAATGCATGAATCAATTCACATTGATGATAGTCCGATGAAGAAATAGGTAGTCAGTAGGCCTAAAAACTGAAATGCACATTAAATTAAGTGTATCGTCACTAAGCCTTACTATGAAATCTTCTCAACTATACAAATTGAACTCCTAGGTATATACCTTTATAAAGGAAGAAATCCTTGGATGAAGTCGATAAACTCGAGTCGGATCTTATCTATTTCTTTGGTGGTGCATGTCTTTATGCTGGCCAACTCCCTAACCTGTTTTGAGGAAAAGCAAGTTACTGTAGTCATTAGTGTAAGAAAACTAGCTAAGGAACTTTTACTCATTCTTTTGTGTAAGAAAACTAGCTAGTGTAATTAAACTTCCATCCCATTCTTCTGTTTTTCTCTTTCGTTTTAATAGAACTTTTAATTATTGAGCAAAAACAATATTTTTATTTATTTGTGCATAACTATTTTTTTCACCTTGCGTTTGAGCGATTGACCGGCATCAGCAAAAAAGTGTCGCATAAAACTCATCGCATAATAACCACATACAATTCTGTCTCCTTGTTGTGGGCACTGTGGACAAATGTCATATAGACAAATGGTAAGAGTAATAAACCTTGCATCTTCATTGCATAAATAGGCATGCTTACCGTCACATACTCCCAATCTGGGTTCGGATTTAACCTTCTCGGCTTTCCAGAAGACAAGTTTGATATTTGAATTGCTCTAAAATCACAAGAAATTATTGTCAAGGAAAATAAAATATATACACAAAGGGGAAAAAATAAGAGATAGAGATACTTTACGTGTTCAACTCAAGTTTAAAAGTTGGATCTGGCTGCTTTCCTAATGAATCCAACCAATAGACTTGCATTTCTGTTAAGACAATGACGATCAAAACCCAATGCCCTCTACAGCCAATCAAGTGAAAAAACAAATTACGTTAATATATTTTATTATTGTACTAAAGTAAAATGATGTCTAACAAATAAATATGTAGAGCACTTACCCTGGGTTGTAAGGAATTACAAGAGCTCTGTCACCATGTTCCTATGCCAAGGACTGGATGTATCGACTCTTATCATCTTTCTTTGTATGACGATTAAAACCTGCTGGATTTCCGAACGCGTACTTTGCTCGACCAATATGATCATGATATCATTCTGAATTTCAGGCAATCTTTTCACATCTACTACTCTCGCACAAAGATCTTTGAAGAATCGACCCAACCTAATAATTGCATTTCTCACATGACTTAGCAAGATAGATCGTATTGCCACAGGAAGTAGTTGCTGCATCAACATGTGACTTCAACCCATGCAATTTCAGATCTTGCATTGAAACAAGGGGCTTGAAATTTGAAGAGTATCCTTCGGGGACTTTCAACTCGTGCAAGGTTTTGCATACTCTAGTTTTTTCAGCTTTAGATAATGTGTAACATGCCGGGGGTAAGTATGTTCGCTTCTCACCAACCTTTGGGGCCAACTCCATCCTTAAACCCATCTCCGGCAGGTCAAGACGACTCTTAAGGTGGTCCTTTGTCTTAGTTGGAATGTTGAGTAGAGTACCAATCACACTATCGCATACATTCTTCTCGATGTGCATGATGTCGAAGTTATGTGGGAGAGGTGAGTACTCCCAATACGGAAGATCAAAAAAGATGGATTTCTTGTTCCAGCATTTCATAACACCATTATCTCCTTTATCGACTTCTTGTGTTGACTTCTTTTTCCCCCACGAGACTCTGATCCCTTCAACTTTGCTTCGTACTTGCTGCCCATTTAATCGTTCAGGTGCCTCCCTCAACTCCTTCTCACCGTTAAAGGCCTTTTGTTGCTTCCGATATGGATGATGCCGAGATAGAAATCTTCTAGTGGATGTGTAGACATTTTTTCCACAATGTTTCAACCGATACGAAGATGTGTCTTCAGCACAAACTGGACAAGCAAAGTAGCCTTTAACAGTACACCCAGAAAGATTACCATAGGCTGGAAGATCGTTGATCGTCCATAGCAATACGGCTCTTAGTAGAAATGACTCTTGATTGTAGGCATCAAAAACCTTTACCCCTGAATTCCATAAAGTAATTAATTCATCAATTAAGGGAGCTAAATAAACATCAATGTCTTTTCCATGTTGTTTTGGACCTGATATCAGCACTGTCAACATCTTGAACTTTCTCTTCATGCAGAGCCAAGGTGGGAGGTTGTAAGTTACCAACATCACAGGCCATAAACTGTACTTACTGCTAAGATTATTATATGGGTTGACTCCGTCCGCTGAAAGTGCAAGGCGGAGATTTCTCGATTCAGCACCAAACTCAGGCCACCTCTTGTCTACCAACTTCCAAGCTTGAGCGTCTGCTGGATGATGCAGTTTTTCATCCACCAATCGCTCATTGGCATGCCATGTCAATGACTTCGCTGTTTTCGCAGACTGAAACATCTTTTTAAATCTTGCAATAGGTGGAAAGTACCACAAAACTTTAGCCGGAACACCTTTAGTTTGGTCGGTCCCATTTTTATTTTCCTTGTATCTTGATACTCCACAAGTTGGGCAAGTAGTTCTATTCTTATTTTCATCGGACCTGTAAAGTATACAGTCATTGGGACATGCATGGATTTTTTCATATTTCATCCCATAAATTGACAACGTCTTTCTAACTGCGTGCGTGCTAGAAGGCATCAAATTACCTTCTGGAAGCATCTCTCCTAAGGCTTTCAACAAATTCGTAAAACTTGTGTCAGTCCAACGACCTTTCGCTTTCAAATTAAACAACATTACAATAGCTGATAACTTCGTAATCTTTGTACAACCTTCATACAAAGGAGTCTCAGCATCTTCAAGAAGTTCTTGAAATTTCTCAGGATTAGCCTTATATTGTTTATCTACAGCCTCTGCCATTTCCTTCATGTTTGTAGCATCGAGGGGGGTTTCATCGAGGGGGCTCTCCATATTGTAGGGCTGATGGGTGTTCTCATGTGTAGGAACACTTGAAAAATCAGAAGCAAGATGCCTTTCCCCATGATATCTCCACAGAACATAAGTTTTGTCGATACCATGTCTAAAAGGATGATTTCTGACTTCCTTCTTAGTTAACTCATGGAGATTCCCACAGTCTTTCCATGGGCAGCGTATATAACTTTCTTCATCCTTTGCAAAACTAAGAAGATTGTTAACCCCTTCAATGTATTCATTCGAATTTCTCAGATTGGACATCCAAGACTTGTCCATTCCAAATTAACAAAAATCCTAAAATTCTAAAACAGGAAAATTTTCAAGCAAATCACAGACATATAATTCTTCGTAGCCATGACATGTAAGCACCCACCAAACATCTTTATCTAACATATGACAAATAGAAAATAGCAAAAGGGACAAAACAAAAGGGACAAAAAGATATACTCATGGAATCCCAACCCTTTTAAAATGAAACCAGGTATATGGCCTATGCGGCTATACATTGTTTTTCAATTAGTTAGTAATTTAGTACACATATTGGAGTCGACACCATCAAGAAAGGGTGTCGACACTTTTTCCCATAAGATAATATTGCTGGACAATTTGTCTTAAGGGGTCGACACTATCTGAAATGGGGTCGACACGACAGTTTGACATTTATTTTATTTTTATGTATTGAAGTCTCGCTCGACCCAGCCACAGGTTGGGTCGAGCGAGTGATCATTCTGTCCAGAGGTTGAAAATGCGTAAGCCCCATGGAGTCGACACCATAAAGTAAGGGTGTCGACACTTCTTCCCATAAGATAAAAATTACTGAAAATTTTGTCTTTTATGGCTTGATTTCACGAGTTAGTGAAGTTGTGACTGCACATCCTTCTATACCAGAGGATATTGAAATGCTTGTTCTTGACTTTCTTGGTAGTAATGACAGGAGGGCATTAACTTTCTTGAGCTTGAATGTTGAGAAGCAGATCAAATGGCTGGAGACAAATTTCCATCCCGGGTCATCAGGCCACACTCCATGAATGAGAAGTCTTTCATCATTTGGATGACTGTAGTAAACATATTTTAGTTTTTTATGCACTTTCTGTTTAAGACCTTTGGTGTCTATAAATGACTGCATTTGATCTATATTATGTTTGGCATGTTTGATGTGGATCTATACTATTTTTGGCCGGTATGATGTGGTTTGAATGTACAACTCATTCAACTAGTTTAGTTATTTGCTGAATTTCATACACTGGATTCAGTGTTTGGTTGTTGGCAATTTCTGATGAGACCCACTCTTTGGCTCATGGACATGTGATTAGTTTTTGCATGGATGTTGTTTTTTATTTTTTTATTTTTTATTTTTGCTGCTTGAATTGTAAAATTCGTATATACAATGCATATAGAAGTAAGATTCCAGTCAGAAATCCTTATAGTTATGAAACAGAGAATTCATAAAATCCAGGAATTCATGAATTCTCAGGCAGGAATTCAAACATAAAAGAAACAAGGAATTCAGAAATGACAGAATTCAGTAGCATTTCAGAATTCCAGCATTTGAAAATCCCAGACAGCCACCAGACATGAATTCCAGGAGTTCTAGGAAAGAAATGGGCCCTTAGTGTTGAAAATTTCCCAAGTGTAGCATCTCTGTGGAAGACGAAAACTTATGACCGTCTGAGACTTCACCTCCCTAAGAAATTATGTGAACTTCCTCATATGGAGATGCCAGCAGAAACTCCAGCATACCTAACAAAGAACCAGTTCATACACTACTTAAATACTTATGCTAAGCATTTTTGATTTTAGCCTATTTTGGGGATGGAAGTTCGATCAGCTGAGTATGATTCAACCCTGGGTTTTTGGCATGTCCTGTCCAACGATTTCGAGTTTGTATGTAATTCGACAAGAAATTTAAGCAGCTAACGTTATAAAGCATCAAACCACAATACTGAAGTTACAAACGTACAATTTTCACTATATCACAAACTGATTATATGTTATATTAATGATTAATAAAGCTTCAAACTTTCTAGAGAGTGAATTAAAGTAAATAAGAAAAAAAATCAGCCCAGTATGTGTAATAAAAAAAGGGAACAATAAAATTAAAGTAATAAAATTCTTACATTTTGATGGGTTAAATACTGTTGATAAAAGAAAGAAACAGAAAAGCCCCAAACTACAGCATAAACATCGATGGGTTAAAACATTAATGAGGAAAGAAGAAGTTTTGTTTTCAACAAATTAAAGCCTAAGAAAATAACAAATTTATGAATACCTTGCCGCTGGTAGTTGGTGGGTGAGAGATAGATAAAGGGAAGAAATTGAGTATGTGAGAGATAGAGGGAAGAGATTGAGAGTGTGAGGTATAGAGGGAAGAAATTTGTTAATTGTCTGTGCCCAATAGAATTTTTAAGAAAATACAGAAAAACATGCAAAACAGAAATTAGCATTGTATGATCAGTAGAAGCTTCAAGCCTTCAAATACCAATACTTTTTTTTTTGCTTAATGGTAAATGAATATTGAGAAGAAGAAGAAAGAGGGCAACACACCCTCACAGCAGAGAACCAAAAAGGGGAGGGAGGCTTACAAAAATGCCAACCAACCCAGCCTGCCAGCAGAACAGAGCAAGGCATAAAGTAGCAGAAGAGAGAGGAAAAACAGAGAGGAAGAGGGAGGGAGGAAGAGGAGCATCACTGGAACCAACTCCCACAATCCAGCAGAAACCCAAAATCTCCATCTCCCCCATCGTCTACATCCCCCTACCAAGGAACCCACTCCCACAATCCACCCCCAAAATCTCCCAGCACCATGGAACCCACTCCCACAATCCAGCAGAAACCCAAAATCTCCATCGTTTGAAACCCAGACAGTAGAAAGATATATAGCTGAAAGAAGAAGAAGTAGAGAGAAGAAGAAACATGCACCAGTCGATCGTCTCAGACACTCCTCAAGGGATCAGTTGGATTCGTTGGGGTCTTTAGGCGCCAAGGGAATGAGGTATGGAGGGAACGAAGGGATGGGATATGGCACGAGAGGAATATAAGATGGAGGGAACACCCGCCCAAATTTTCGCCAGCCCCCGCCCAAATTCATGTGTCGCTTTTGTTTTCTTTTTCCCGAAAGAAAAGAACAACCAAACTTCTTGTGTCACTTTTGTTTAGTGGGGAAAACCATCCTCAATATTTTGTTTGGATTATTTTAAAAATTTTCTCCGCTAGTGTCACTTTAAGAATAAAACGAGACAGATTTATTTTGTGTGGGTCGCGTTATAGAAAAAAAAAACACACAAACCTCCTCCTCATTTACTCCTCCTCTAAAGTTACACATCAGACCATACTGTGTCACTTTATTGTAAAAGCGACACACAAGCTCAAATTAAAAACGAGACTAAAAGTCCTTTTTTTTGTAGTGGTACCCCCCCAAGGGACTTTTGCCACTTTGTAGCGGTGGTCGGTGTAGAACTTCCGCAGAGTTTTCTCTCTTTCTTTCTCTTAGATTTCTGATGCCTTTTTCTGTCTGAATTTCTGGATTATCTTCAGTCTCTTTGGAATGCTTGGGGTTGTCTCCTATTTATAGGCTCTTGGTAGCCATTTAGGAGAGTTTATTGGCTTTTATTGTCATTAAGCCGTATAATGGGAGGAGTTACAGGATTTAATTCCTTTATTTTGTAACTCCTTTTTCTTGGCTTCTGATTGGCCGGAGGAGATTGAGGGCATTGAATCGCCTTTAATCGCCATGATGGGAGGAGTTTCATGGGTTAAATGCCATGAATCAATTGACTTGTAACTCCCGGATGCTTGCTTCTGATTGGGCGGTCCAAAGAAATGGATTAATGACTGTAATAAAGCTAGTCAATTAATCGCATTAAGTGGTCGCCGAGCAGTTGAAGAGTCGCGGGCCGTGCCACGTCTTTTGGGATTCTTCTGGTGATGATCATCGATGGATCTTCATGTAGATCGACATCGGATGACCATGTAACTTCAGGTATTGGTTGCCAACAGCGGGTCGGTGCCATCTGTCCTGTCGATTTCTCGATCGGTCGGGTAGAAAGCAGACTTTTTGGTTGACCGGTTGGCGATCAATGTTGATTTTGATACTCTTGATGATTGACCCGTGATTTTGACGGGTGTGAAAGGATTTGGTGTCTCAAAAGTATGAATTTTGGAAAATTCCAGGGGTCGGACGCTTCGAATCGCAAAAAAAGATGAAAAACGGGACTTCCGGGGCCCTCTCGGCGATCCCGGGCTCCGTGGTCACCCGCGACCATGGGCCAGGGTCGCAGGGGCCTGCGACCCTGGGGGGTTTTCCCCCTTTTTGTCCCGTTTTCTGTCCGTTTTTTAAGTTTTTGTTATTCTTTTTTCTTCTGTATTTTTTCTTGACATTTTTTTTTCATTTATTGGCCTGATTTCCCTGTAGAAAACCTGATGAGAATCCTTGCATTTTGGTTTGCAAAGGTTCTAATTTTCCGAGAAAGCCGAAGACTTTGTCGCGTAGAGCTGCCGATTATCCGTCAGAAGCTGAAACTGGGCCAAACGATGTCGGAATGACCTGAAATTTGGGGTGAAGCCTCATGAGTAATAAATAAAACCAACCATAGGCTTTTGTTTGAGTTTTGAACCCGTTTGGGGTTTTATCACCAGTAGACTTGTTTTTGTCGCGATGAAGATGTCGCGGCTTGATGTGCGGTCAACCGTTGTCCGATTGACTTGAAATTTGACAGGGAACCTATTGAAGTCATTTTAAGATGATCCATAGGCTCTGTCTTGGAAATCATGGTCCCGGGGAGCTTCGCCGCCGAGAGGCCTGATTTGGCTTCCGAGCGTCAAAGTCTGGTCAAATGTTGTCGAAATGAACTGAAATTTGACGTATAGCCCTTTGTAAGCATTTTGAAGCCGTCCATGTGCTCTATCTGATGAGTGATGGACTCGGTGGTTCTCGCCGCCGAGAGGCTTAATTTAGCTGTTCGAGGGTTGATGTCGGGTCAAACGTTGTCGGTTTGACTCGGAACTTGACGTGGAGCCTTTTGGATGTATTTTTAGACCATCCATCGGCTCTGATCGAAGATTTGGTGTCTCCGATGCTTTCGCCGCCAGGAGCTCCTTTTCCGCTGCCGGAGAAACAAAGTTAGGCCAAATGATTTGAAATGGCCCGAAACTTCTTGAGTACTCCTATTTTGGCTGTCTTGAAGGATCTTGCAGTTTTTGTTTGATTCTGACAAGATTTGATTTTTGGAAGTATCATTGCCTATTTATGGCAGGCTGCGACTTCATGTAGCTTTCTGGATTTTGAAGAAGCAAAGTGACACATTTTTTTGGTGTCAACAATGTCATCAGGGACGGTAGGCATGGGCAAAACCCTCTGATCGTCTATCACCCATGGAAGACTGCTTACCATGATCTTATAGAATTCCTCTCCCATGAGAGCGATCAGTCGCTGTCTCATCTCATCTTTGTTGAGAGAGTCACACTCTTCGAGGTTTCTCTCAACTACTGGACCTTTTCCCAGGCCTGTTAAACGGCTGGATTAGAAGATCTAGCAGATCGACAAGGTACGCTTATAGCAGGCTCTTTACCCTTGTTCGTTCTGGTGGAACCACCTGCAAAGGATGGAAAAGAAAAAGATCAAGCGTCAGAATGATAGAATTTCGCTAAAGGAAAATCTGGCGGAATTTGGACATGATTCCGGGCAATTCCGAAGAAAAGGAACTACTCCGAAAGAGATAGAAAGCTTGAAGATGGGCTCAACATTGCTGCGATCTCCGAAACTCCAAACTTTCGAAACCTAAAATTCTCCACAAAATCAGGAAGGGCTCAACATCGCTGCGAGCTCCAAATTCCCAAATTTGCAAAAACTTTCAGGTATGCTATCATATCATGCTACAAATTCAATTTACCAAAAAAAATGCATGCATGAACATATTGGTTTGCCAAAAAAACGCATTATCATGATGAGCAAAAGAAAAATAAATATAGAAAACTTTCTTAAAAAAAAGAGGGAGAAAGAAAAGAACAAAAAAAATATATAGAAAACTATCTCAAGAAAAAAAGAGGGAGAAAGAAAAGAACAAAAAAAAATATATAGAAAACTTTCTCAAAAAAAAAGGAGAGAAAGAAAACAAAAAAAAAAATAAGCTGGCCCACAGGCCACGTGGCCGTACGGCCAGATTCGTACGGATCTGTCCGTACGGCCCACAAAAGAAAAAAAAACATGCAAAAAAAATAAAGCATGAAAAAAAACAAGTAAAAAAAAGTGCAAACACGTGAAAAAAGAAAAGAAAAGAAAGAAACCAAAAAAAAGAACTTTTTTATCATCCTATTTCCTACAGTGGAGTTTTCTTGAAAAAGAGAACTTACTTGAAGCCATTGATGGAGAAGAAGAAGAAAAGTCTTGAAGATCTTAAAGAAGAAGAACTCTTGGTCTTGAAGCCCTCTTGGGATTCTTGCAAAAGAAAGCAATAAGAGCAAGAGATCCAACCTCCTCCTTGCTTTTATAGAAGAGAGCAAACCAAAGAAGGAAAGAAGAAAGTGGTAAGTGTTACTAATTAGTAACCTTACCAAAAGAAAGAAATTAGAAAGATTCTTTCCCAAAAGAAAGATATCTTGAGGGATTCTCTCCCAAAAAGAAATCAATGAGAGATTTTCTCCCAAAAGATAGGAGATTTGAAATATTCTCTCCCAAAGATAGATATCTTGTGATATTCTCTCCCAAAATAAAGGGAACATGAGAGATTCTCTCAAAATAAAGATATTCTTAGATATTCTCTATCCGAAGGAGATATTTTTAGATATTCTTTATAAAAATGACACCATATGAGATCTAAGCCATTTCAGGTCCCATGGGTTAGCCCGTATGAGCCAGGTTTGACCACCTCCGCACTAAAAAAAAAAAAGTTGGGCTTTCAGCCAAAGAGAAATCCCTCTTACCAAGAGCATACAAAAATGGTTCCATGCCTCTTTTGAGTTGATTGGACCATACAAAAAAGAATTCCAAGCCCCATGAGCTTCCAAAAATCAAACCATCCAGCCTCATATACCAAATTGAGCCAAAATCTTGAAATTGACATTCGACAAAAATCCAAACCAAGTCCTGGTCCCCTAACTTGCCACATACAGCTTGTTAGGTCACAAGACCAAAACCAAAAACCAAAACCGGATCCCCTAACTTGCCACATACAGCCTGTTAGGTCACAAGATCAAAACCAAAATTGACCCCCAACATTCCATATACAGCTTGTTGGGTCACACGGTCAAAACCAAACCCGACCCCCTAACCTGCCACATACAGCTTGTTAGGTCACAAGGTCAAAACCCAAATCCACATCCCTGATGTCATCTTCAAAACTTTGCGTCGAGATGGTACGTGATCCCTTTCACTACCATAAAATTCCCCTGGATGCTCAAAAGGCTACAAATACCAAAAGAAAGACTGCTCGAAGACTCTTGGTCAAGTCACAAGCTCTCCTTCGAAAAATCTCTTCGAGGCACATCGGCTACAAAAGTTAAGCAACTCGTCGCTGCACCTCGAGGGGGCATTTGTTAACACCAAAAATGTCACTTTGCCTCTTCAAGATCCAAAAGGCTACATGAAGTCGTAACCTGCCATAAATAGGCAATGCTACTTCCAAAAAATCAAATCTTGTCAGAATCAAACAAAAACTGCAAGATCCTTCAAGACAACCAAAAGAGGAGTACACAAGAAGTTTCGGGCCATTTCAAAATCATTTGGCCTAACTTCGCTTCTCCGGCAGCTAAAAAGGAGCTCCCGACGACGAAAGTATCGGAGACACCAAATCTTCGATCAGAGCCGATGGATGCTCTCAAAATACATCCAAAAGGCTCCACGTCAAGTTCCGAGTCAAACTGACAACGTTTGACCCTACATCAACCCTCGAACAGCTAAATCAAGCCTCTCGGTGGCGAGAACCACCGAGGACATCACTCATCAGATAGAGCACATGGACGACTTCAAAATGCTTACAAAGGGCTACACGTCAAATTTCAGGTCATTTCGATAACATTTGACCAGACTTTGACGCTCGAAAGCCAAATCAGGCCTCTCGGCGGCGAAGCTCCCCAGGACCATGGTTTCCAAGACAGAGCCTATGGATCATCTTAAAATGACTTTAATAGGTTCCTTGTCAAATTTCAAGTCAATCGGACAACGGTTGACCGCACATCAAGCCGCGACATCTTCATCGCGACAAAAATAAGTCTACTAGTGATAAAACCCCAAACAGCTTCAAGCCTAGGCTTGGTCTTATTTATTACTCAGGATGCTTCACCCCAAATTTCAGGTCATTCCGACATCGTTTGACCCAGTTTCAGCTTCTGACGGAAAATCGGCAGCTCTGCGCGACAAAGTCTTCGGCTTTCTTGGAAAATTAGAACCTTTGCAAACCAAAATGCAAGGATTCTCATCAGGTTTTTTACAGGGAAATCAGGCCAATAAAAGATAAAAAATGTCAAGAAAAAATACAGAAGAAAAAAGAATAATAAAAATATAAAAAACGGACAGAAAATGGGACAAAAAGGGGGAAAAACCCCTGCGACCATGGAGCCCGGGATCGCCGGGAGGGCCCCGGAAGCCCCGTTTTTCATCTTTTTTCGCGATTCGAAGCGTCCGACCCCTGGAATTTTCCAAAATTCATACTTTTGAGACACCAAATCCTTTGACATCCGTCAAAATCATGGGTCAATCATCAAGAGTATCAAAATCAACATTGATCGCCAACCGGTCAACCAAAAAGTGTGCTTTCTACCCGACCGATCGAGAAATCGACAGGACAGATCGCACCGACCCGCTGTTGGCAACCAATACCTAAAGTTATATGGTCATCCGATGTCGATCTACATGAAGATCCATCGATGATCATCGCCAGAAGAATCGCAAAAGACGTGGCACGGCCCGCGACTCTTCAACTTCTCGGCGACCACTTAATGCGATTAATTGACTAGCTTTATTATAGTCATTAATCCATTTCTTTGGACCGCCCAATCAGAAGCAAGCATCCGGGAGTTACAAGTCAATTGATTCATGGCATTTAACCCATGAAACTCCTCCCATCATGGCGATTAGAGGCGATTCAATGCCCTCAATCTCCTCCGGCCAATCAGAAGCCAAGAAAAAGGAGTGACAAAATAAAGGAATTAAATCCTGTAACTCCTCCCATTATGCGGCTTAATGACAATAAAAGCCAATAAACTCTCCTAAATGGCTACCAAGAGCCTATAAATAGGAGACAACCCCAAGCATTCCAAAGAGACTGAAGATAATCCGGAAATTCAGACAGAAAAAGGCATCAGAAATCTAAGAGAAAGAAAGAGAGAAAAATCTGCGGAAGTTCTATACCGACCACCGCTACAAACTGACAAAAGTCCCTTGGGGGGTACCCCCCCCCCCAAGGTCCTTGCCTTCTCCTTCTGCCTCCAATGGCTTAGACTTGGCTTTTCAGCACGTCTACTTAGTTTTTTTATTGGACATAGGACCTCCTTTTGGTCTTTGTCCTCTAAAAACCTGAGGTTATAGCCAAGCCAAGCGAATCAAGAGCATCCTCTGTTCTAATCTGCATGGATGATGGCGAAGTCCACATATGGCTTACGACTGTTAATCTAAACGAGTCCCCCACAATCTCCTGAGAAGTTAGATCCTCCTTTTCTTGCTTTTCATTGTAGTTTGTATTTTTCCAAAAGAGACAAAAATCACAACTCTTGTCTTTCATTATTGATACCAAACCAAACCAAACCAAACCAAACCTTTTCCCACTAGGTGGGGTCGGCTATATGGATTTGACGACGCCATCGAAATCTGTTTAGGGCCATGTCCTCCGTTAGATCCATGTAGGCAAGATCATGTTTAATAGTTTCTTTCCAACTTCTCTTGGGTCTCCCTCTCCCTCTCCTACTCTTGGCAAACTCCATGCTTTCACACCTTTTAACAGGTGCCTCTGTTGGACGCCTTCTAACATGGCCGAACCATCTCAGTCGATTTTCTCTCATTTTATCTCCAATCGGTGCTATTCCTACTATGCCCCTAATCTCCTCATTCCTAATCCTATCTCTCCTTGTGATCCCGCACATCCATCTTAGCATTCTCATCTCCGCAACTTCCATCTTCTTGACATGATTATGCTTTACTGCCCAACACTCTGATCCATATAACAACGCTGGCCGTACCGCCACCTTATAATACTTTCCTTTAACCTTGAGGGGGACTTTCCGATCACACAAGACCCCCGAAGCACTCCTCCATTTGGTCCACCCGGCTTGAATCCTGTGACTTACATCAGTTATCAATCCCTCCATCCTGTTGCACCATAGATCCAAGGTACCTAAAGTTCTCTTTCTCTACTATCTTTTGTGTGCCCAAACTTACTTCTATGTTACCAGGTGTCCTACTTTGGCTAAACTTGCATTCCATATATTCCGTTTTGCATCGACTTAGCCTAAACCCTTTTGTCTCTAATGTTTTCCGCCACAATTCAAGTTTAGCATTCACTCCTTCTCTCGTCTCATCCACTAAAACAATGTCATCTGCAAATAGCATACACCACGGCACCTCATCCTGGATATGTCTTGTAATCTCATCCATAACTAGGGCAAATAAGTACGGGCTTAACGCTGAGCCTTGGTGGTAGACCAATCGTGATAGGAAACTCCTTAGTTTCGCCGCCAGTCGTCCTTATAGATGTCACGACTCTATCATACATATCCTTTATCGCCTCAATATAAGCGACACAAACTCTTTTCTTTTCCAGAACTTTCCAAAGAATCTCCCTAGGAACCCGGTCATAGGCCTTCTCCAAGTCAATGAACACCATATGTAAATCTCTCTTACCTTCTCTATACTGTTCCATTAACCTCCTCAGGAGAAAGATAGCCTCCAATGGTTGATCTCCCAGGCATGAAACCAAATTGATTCTCTGAAATATTTGTTGTTCTTCTTAGTCTTCTCTCAATAACTCTCTCCCATAATTTCATCGTATGGCTCATCAATTTAATCCCGCGGTAGTTCGCACAGTTCTGAATATCTCCTTTGTTCTTGTATGTGGGTATAAGAATACTTTTCCTCCATGCATTAGGCATCTTCTTGCTCTTTAGCACTACATTAAAAAGCTTTGTCAACCAACTAATACCATCCTCCCCCAAGCACCTCCAGATACCATCTGGCCCAACCGCTTTCCCATTCTTCATTCTTTTCAATACTTCTTTAACTTCTTCCCTACTGATTCTCCTATAGAACATATGATTCGCTTCTTCTCTAGAAATGGTAAGCTGCCCCAATTGTATGTCACTACTACTGCTTTCGTTAAATAACTTGTAGAAGTAGCTCTTCCAACGCTCCTTTATCTCCTCTTCCTTTACTAATACATTTCATCCTCATCCTTAATGCATTTAACTTGGTTTAAGTCCTTGGTCCGCCGATCTCTAGTTTTAGCAAGCCTGAATATCTCTCTTTCACCTTCCTTAGTGTCAAGTCGCCTATATAGCTCCTCAAATGCCTTTGCCTTGGCCTCACTAACTGCCTTTTTGGTTTCTCTTTTTGCTTCTTTATACCTCTCCAAGTTCGCTTCAATTCGATCATTTTGCCAAGTTTTAAAGCACTCTCTTTTAACTCTTATCTTGTCTTGGACGGCTTCGCTCCACCACCATGCCTCTTTCTGTACCGGAGCACCCCCTTTAGATTCTCCTAAGACTTCTTTCCCTACCCTCCTAATACACTCTGCTACCTTATCCCACATATTATTTGCACTCTCTTCTATCGCCCCAAACGTCTTCCTCTAGTACTCTTTCCCTTAAAGCTAGTTGCTTATCATCTTTCAGGTTCCACCATTTAGTCCTTGAGCATCTATAGAACTTCTTTTTTCTAGTCCACCTTTGTAACTGCACATCTATGATCAACAACCTATGTTGGGAAGTCAAGCTCTCCCCCCGGTATAACCTTACAATCTTTACAAGCTAAACGGTCTCTTTTCCTAGTTAAGAAGAAGTCAATTTGTGTCCTCGATGAGCCACTCTTATAAGTCACCAAATGCTCCTCTCTCTTTCTAAAAAATGTGTTAGTTACCATGAGATCATAAGCCACTGAAAACTCCAAGATATCCTTCCCTTCTTCATTTCTATTACCGTACCCATGTCCCCCGTGTACTCCTATGTATCCATCTACGTCACGTCCTACATGACCGTTCAAATCACCTCTTATGAAGACCATCTCTCCTTGGGGTATCTCTAGTAGCACTCCTTCCAAGTCTTCCCAAAACTTCTCCTTATGTCCATCTCCTAAGCCCACCTGGGGGGCATAAGCACTAAATACGTTCACTATCTCTTCTCCTAACACTAACTTAATTGCAATAATCCTATCTCCATAGCGCTTTACATTCACTACATCTTCCTTTAAGTCCTTGTTTACCACTATGCCGACCCCATTCCTCGATCTATTAAGTCCCGTATACCATAACTTATACCCGGTCCTCTCAATCTCTTTAGCTTTGTGTCCCACCCATCTTGTCTCTTGCAAGCAAGCAATTGCGATTCGTCTCCTTTCCATTGTATCCACCACTTCCATAAGTTTTCCAGTTAGGCTCCCAATGTTCCAAGTGCCCAATCTCAGCCTTCTATTTTGGACTAGCTTTCCTTACCCCCCACACTCGCCCAATAAAGTGTGAGGACCCTTGCCTATTAGCACTGCACCCGGGCGCCGATGCAGCGGTCCTTGCTCACTTATCACTGTACCCGGACCATACAGCGCATCGCTAAGTAGGGGACGCCCCAACGAAATTTCATTAGGTCTCAAATCCATAAAAAATCCGACTGAGTATTGTGCTGGCTGTCGGCTACCTAACGCACAACCCTCCTCCTTTGTCCGGGCTTGGGACCGGCTATGTCAAGGATACCCCAACATAGGCGGAGTTTGTCTTTCATTATTGATAAGAATTTTAAATCGGCTATAAACGCCAAAAATCGGCTATAAATGCCAAAATCGGCTATAAATGCCAAAAAAAATCGCCTTTCACGGCAAACCAAGAAAAATGTCTTTTTTCTTAAATATATGTGCAATGGAAAACTTGAAAGAAGTTGATTTCCATTTTACTTGCGAAAGTCGATCTCCGGATCACCACTTGTAATTCCAAGTAAAATAGAAAGTCTGGCACACCCACACAAAAAAATGTTGATGCACGCCTCCGCCGACCTCGGTAGAACCGAGCAATTGAAGCGCTGTCCATCAACCGGTGCTAAGCATGGGCATATTTACTGATAACAGTTGCAGCAACATAAATAAAAACCAATTAAAAAATTTAAATCACATAGAATTATCCTCAAACACTTATACTGACAAAAAATAATAAAAAAAAAGATTGTGACGGTACTGTTGACACAAAAAATGTCACTTTGCCTCTTCAAGATCCAAAGAGCTACATGAAGTCGCAACCTGCCATAAATAGGCAATGCTACTTCAAAAAAATCAAATCTTGTCAGAATCAAACAAAAACTGCAAGATCCTTCAACACAGCCAAAAGAGGAGTACACAAGAAGTTTCGAGCTATTTCAAAATCATTTGGCCTAACTTCGCTTCTCCGGCAACTGAAAAGGAGCTCCCAGTGGCGAAGCATCGGAGACACCAAATCTTCGATCAGAGCCGATGGATGCTCTCAAAATACATCCAAAAGGCCCCACGTCAAGTTCCGAGTCAAACCGACAACGTTTGACCCTACATCAACCCTCGAACAGCTAAATCAAGCCTCTCGGCAGCAAAAACCGCCGAGGCCATCACTCATCAGATAGAGCACATGGGCGGCTTCAAAATGCTTACAAAGGGCTGCACGTCAAATTTCAGGTCATTTCGACAACATTTGACCATAGTTTGACGCTCGGAAGCCAAATCAGGCCTCTCGGCGGCAAAGCTCTCCGGGACCATGGTTTCCAAGACAGAGCCTATGGATCATCTTAAAATGACTCCAATGGGTTCCCTGTCAAATTTCAAGTTAATCGGACATCGGTTGACCTCACATCAAGCCGCGACATCTTCATTGCGACAAAAGCGAGTCTACTGGTGATAGGACCCCAAACGGCTTCAAAACTCAAACAAAAGCCTATGGTTGGTCTTATTTATTGCTCAGCAGGCTTCACACCAAATTTCAGGTCATTCCGACATCGTTTGACCCAGTTTCAGCTTCTGACGGAAAATCGGCAGCTCTGCGTGACAAAGTCTTCAGCTTTCTCAGAAAATTGGAAACTTTGCAAAACAGAATGCAAGGATTCTCATCAGGTTTTCTATAGGGAAATCAGGCAAATAAATGATAAAAAATGTCAACGAAAAATATAGAAGAAAAAAGAATAAAAAAACAGCAAAAACAGACACAAAACGGGACAAAAGGGGGGAAAACCCCCCATGGTCGCCAGCCCCTGCGACCCTGGAGCACGGGATCGCCGGGAGGGCCCCGGAAACTCCGTTTTTCGCCGTTTCTTCGCGATTCGAAGCGTCTGACTCCTCTGATTTTCCAAAATTCATACTTTTGAAACACCAAATCCTCTGACATCCGTAAAAAACACGGGTCAATCATTAAGAGTATCGAAATCAACATTGATCGCTAACCGGTCAACCAAAAAAGTGTGCTTTCTACCCGACCGATCGAGAAATCGACAGGACAGATGGCACCGACCCGCTATTGGCAAACAATACCTGAAGTTACATGGTCATCCAAAGTCGATCTACATGAAGATCCATCGATGATCATCGCCAGAAGAATCCCAAAAGACGCGGCATGGCCCGCGACTCTTGAACTGCTCGGCGACCACTTAATGCGATTAATTGACTAGCTTTATTATAGTCATTAATCCATTTCTTTGGATAGCCCAATCAGAAGCAAGCATTTGGGAGTTACAAGTCAAGAGATTCATGGCATTTAACCCATGAAACTCCTCCCATCATGGCGATTAAAGGCGATTAAAAGCCCTCAATCTCCTCCGGCCAATCAGAAGCCAAGAAAAAGGAGTTACAAAATAAAGAATTCAATCTTGTAACTCCTCCCTTTATGTAGCTTTATGACAATTAAGGCTCATAAATCCTCCTAAATGGCTACCTAAAAGCCTATAAATAGGAGAGCATTCCAACGAATTCCAGATCAGAAAAATCACAAAGATCAGAAAAACAAGACAGATCCCACATCAGAAAAAAGCACAGAAATCCAGAGAAAGAAAGAGAGAAAACTCTGCGGAAGTTCTACACCGACCACCGTTATAAGGTGACAAACGTCCCTTGGGGGGTACCCCCCCCCCAAGGTCCTTGCCTTCTCCTTCTGCCTCCAATGGCTTAGACATGGCTTTTCAGCCCGTCTACTTAGTTTTTTATTGGACATAGGACCTCCTTTTGGTCTTTGTCCGCTAAAAACCTGAGGTTATAGCCAAGCCAAGCGAATCAATAGCATCCTCTGTTCTCATCTGCATGGATGATGGTGAAGTCCACATATGGCTTGCGACCATCAGTCTGAACGGGTCCCCCACAATCTCCTGAGAAGTTAGATCCTCCTTTTCTTGCTTTTCATTGTAGTTTGTATTTTTTCAAAAGAGACAAAAATTACAACTCTTGTCTTTCATTATTGATAAGAATTGTAAATCGGCTATAAACGCCAAAATCGGCTATAGATGCCAAAATCGGCTATAAATGCCAAAGTCGGCTATAAACGCCAAAATCGGCTATAAATGTGAGACCCCACCCCTGGTGGGCCCTCAATGTGAATTTGAATACTATATATATTTGCCTAAGTATTTTAATTATATTATTTATGGGGCTTAGTGAGGGTAGTTATGTATTTTCCTGGGGTTAGTCTAGTGGTGTAATTAGTAGAGTCAATAGGGGGTCTTTTGTTATTCTTAGAGTTAGTTAGTTTGTTAGAGGCCCTAGCTAGAGTTTTGTATTTACCATAGGGGGTTTGCACCAAAGAATCTTCTAGAAGATCACCTAAAGACCCAAATACCCTCTACCCTAACCCTAATCCTATTCTAACCCCAAGGGCAATTTTGTCCCTAACCCAAAAACCCAACCTATATAAACAAAACCCTCCCCTGCCCTAACAACTACTGTTCATCTCCTTTTTCCTCTCTCAAGTTTCAATCTCTTCTTCTTCTTCTTCCCCAATTCTCTCCAACGAACCCTCATCTCCCCCTCCAATCTCTCTTTTCTCTCCCTCGCCCCGGAAATCCCTGACAGAAGACCAGCCGAGACCGGCCTGCACCATAAGAGCTACTGTCGAGACCCTTTCTCTTTTCCCTGTGGTTCTCTCTCTTTTCCTTCTACCTTCAATTGATCAAGGCAAGTGCACTGTGCTGGTAGTCTAGATTGCATGTTTCCTTCCTTTGATTTGCAGTAGAATTCCAATTTGTAATATATATGTTTAGATCGATCCTTGAGCATGTTTGTTTGGTTCCTTTGGCTATTGATGGATGGGATTACCTCATTTGGATGATCAATGGCCGGTTGATGATGGGTGAATGATGTAGGAGTGATTTATTTTGCTTCTGTAATGGTCTATGGAGAATCCCAGAAGAATTGGATCACGGGAATGAGTTTCCGGAGATGGAATGTCAAGAACCCATCTAGCAGTATTGAGATCGGAATCGAAGTAGGACCACCCTTGGTAGATCAGGACCCTACGTCTATGTGAGGGGGCCTGTGCGACCATGGGGTGCTACTTGATCTGGATTTTGATCAGAGGTGGACCACCATTCCTGTGCTTAATGAAGAGAAGTTGTGTCCTGTCGCAGAACTGGGTTCTGTAACAGAACACAACACTGATAGGAGAGATGGACAGAGTCCAGCGATGGCCGAGCTCAGTACTTGCAGAGCCCAGCGGTTGCCGAGCTCAGCATTAGTGCAGCTCAGTAACTGCCGAACTCAGCACTTGCAGAGCCCAGCGGTTGCCGAGCTCAGCGTTAGCGCAGCTCAGCAACTGCCGAGCTCAGCACTGGCCGAACTCAGCGATGGCTGGATTCAGCACTAGCCGAACTCAGAGTTTCGTCGAGCATAATGGTTAGGATGAGATTCGCATTTAGCCGAGCTAAGTGTCTAGGCCGAGCTCAGTGCTCAAAGCCGAGTTCAGTGTTACGGCCGAACTCAGTGTTATGGCCGAACTCAGTGTTTTACTGAGCTCAGCGCCAGACCGGGTTCCGTGCCAGACCGGACTTCGAGCTTAGCCGAACTCAGTGCTTAAACCAAGCTGAGCTTGACCAACCTCAATGCATTTTTCTGAACTCAGTTGGGTGGTCGAACTGAGCTAGGCCTTTGCCGAGCTGAGTTGGGTAGCCGAACTGAGTATTCAATTGAGCTCCATTGCTTAGCCGAACTCCGAGATGGATTTCCAAAAAGGTGGGATTTCAACAAAGGAGACTAGAACCTGGGACATTCCCTTCAGCCAGAATTCTTAGTGTGCACGGCCGACTACCCAAGCCAGGGAGTTAGCCGAACTCACAGGATGTCCTGGACGAGTAGGCTTTGCCTGCAGGATGTTTCACCTTCTCTGATCCCAGTGTGCCGAGCTGACCGCCCAGGCCAGGAGGTCGGCTGAGCACACTGTGTACAGTGACACTTCCCAGACTCTAATTTCCATTGTTGCAATCATATATAGAACCCATTGACCATTCAAATAGACTTCCATCACTGTGCCAGCCACGAGACAATGGTACGGCTCAACCTTGACTCGTGGGGTCCACTAAAAAGTCCAGGTTATGTAATCTAAGATGATTCGACCTTTATACGTTACCAAATGATGCACACAACTTCTAAGCACCAAACACAATATTCCTTAGCATCTGTGGTTTCACTTAAAGATCGAATTACCTGAGATGGACCTGTATCCGAAAGTGGACCATTTACCTAGGTTGGACTGTTGCTATCTCCCTTTGATCCTTGTACTTGGAGATTCATCTCCCTCATACTATGACTATCACTCTATTGTCCTTATTATTGCTTATACCGGTTAATTAAATGGAAAATGGAGGACCTAAACCTAGGAATACGTAGAGGTGACCCGGTAATCTGATTTGGTGGATCATTGACCCGTGTCTGTGGCTAGGCGGGCCCTTTTTTTATGGCTTAAGTTGGATGTGAATTACCCTAGAATGGAGAGGTTAGATTGTATGGGCTTGTGACCCATTGTGGATGTAAATGGATCATATGTTATTGAACATGGACTTGTATATTATATGGACTGTTGTAGACCAGGCCATGTATTTGGTGGGCCTTGGTATGGACCCAATGATTGGATTTGGACTTGGACTATGATCCATAGGTCGCATTGAGTACTTGGACCTCTAAGGGACTTTTGTTAGGACCTTGTTCACGCAAGGCAAAGCCTAGACAGACACAGACCTTTATTGTTTCCGAGTCGGCATAAACATTCACTCAGTTGATTTAAGCTCAGCCAGTTGGACTGATCATCACTGGTAGGAGCTATTGAGATTTGTTGTGTGGCTATCATGATGAGCACTGTTGGGACGGACGGTGTGATGCCGGTTCCGGTCGTTGTGGATGATGTTGATGATATTCTGCAGGGTTAGTAATCCCTAGCATTAGCTTAGGATCCCTACCGCGACTGTGTTCAGTATGGGAGGGCCGCGGCATAATATCCCGCGGTGACCAGCTTATGTGGATGTGCCATATTGTGTAGGTTTATTACTTATGATGATTCTACATTGTTATCTTGCACGACTGCATAGCATATGTACCTTTGTTATTCTCTTAACTTTATACATGTCTCTACTCATTTGATGCATACATTCTATATTATCTGCATATTGTGACTTGCCAGATCTTTAGATCTGACCCACTCTTGGTGCTTAGGTCTTGACCCAGAGTTCGAGGGCGACGCGTTCGCACTCGTTGAGGTGCCCGTAGCAGGCGACTACGGATGGGGACAGGCCGACCATGAGGTCGAGCCGGTGATTGGAGAGCCTACACCTGGGATTGAGTGATATCTTTGTTTTGGGATTTTTGAGAGAGTCTGTTGTAGTGAGAGGGTATTATTGTAATTAACTTTGGTTTTATATCATTGTCACATTTAGGCTGGACTTCAGCCCATTTATATTTGATACATGGATGATACCTTATGCTTCCGCTATACTATTATGCTTCCGCAATTAACCATTGTTACTATGTTGATAAAAAAGTTTTAAATTGGACCTCACTGCGGACCTACGATCTTGGAAGTTCTCGGATTTTCCGGGAAGTAGCGCGCCAATTTCGGTACTTTGACGATTTTCTCGGTATTCGGAATTGGGGCGTTACAATAAATGCCAAAAAAATCACCTTTCACGGCAAAATCAAGAAAATGTCTCTTTTCTTAAATATATGTGCAATGGAAAACTTTAAAGAAGTTGATTTCCTTTTTACTTGCGAAGGTTGATCTCTGGATCACCACTAGTAATTCCAAGTAAAATAGCTGGCACACCCACACAAAAAAAATGTTGATGCACGCCTCTGCCCCCCGGTTACGAAAAGGTCGTACCCAATGGACTCCCACGTCCGCCGACCTCGGTAGAACCGGGGCAAAAGCGCTGTCCATCAAGCTGGCACACCCGGTGGGACACGTTCATTTGAGAACACGAAGCTAGAAATGAAATATTTGCATATCATATCTATTGCTCTATGCTTATACTTCATTTCTTGATTCCTTGGCTACTTTCTAATTGGTGGCCTATGTTGGATTCCGCATCTAAAAAAAACATGAGATGACATTTTTTGGAAATCACTAATTCTTTGAATTTATTTCCACTCTTTCTCTTTTCAACAAAAAAAAATCAGATTTTTCATTTTGGATTCAAAATTGAGAAACCTTCATCCTTTCATATCGTTCATCGTGCTTGCAGAAATGTTGAGCCTGTTCGGCTAAGGTTTTTGGCCATCGTTTCTCTTCGATGAGTTCATTAAAGATCTAAAAACAAACAAAAATCAGATTTTTCATTTTGGATTCAAAATTGAGAAACCTTGATCCTTTCCTATCGTTCATCGTGCTTGCAAAAATGTTGAGCCTGTTCGACTAAGGTTTTGGGCCATTGTTTCTCTTCGATGAGTTCATTAAAGATCTAGAAAAAAAAAACAAAAAATCAGATTTTTCATTTTGGATTCAAAATTGAGAAACCTTGATCCTTTCCTATCGTTCATCGTGCTTGCAGAAATGTTGAGCCTGTTCGACTAAGGTTTTGGGCCATCGTTTCTCTTCGATGAGTTCATTAAAAACAAAAATCAGATTTTTCATTTTGGATTCAAAATTGAGAAACCTTGATCCTTTCCTATCGTTCATCGTGCTTGCAGAAATGTTGAGCCTGTTCGACTAAGGTTTTGGGCCATCGTTCCTCTTCGATGAGTTCATTAAAGATCTAAAAAAAACAAAAATCAGATTTTTCATTTTGGATTCAAAATTGAGAAACCTTGATCCTTTCCTATCGTTCATCGTGCTTGCAGAAATGTTGAGCCTGTTCGACCAAGATTTTGGGCCATCGTTTCTCTTCGATGAGTTCATTAAAGATCTAGAAAAAAAAAACAAAAAATCAGGTTTTTCATTTTGGATTCAAAATTGAGAAACCTTGATCCTTTCCTATCGTTCATCGTGCTTGTAGAAATGTTGAGCCTGTTCGACTAAGGTTTTGGGCCATCGATTCTCTTCGATGAGTTCATTAAAGATCTAAGAAAAAAAACAAAAAAAAAATCAGATTTTTCATTTTGGATTCAAAATTGAGAAACCTTGATCCTTTCCTATCGTTCATCGTGCTTGCAGAAATGTTGAGCCTGTTTTACTAAGGTTTTGGGCCATCGTTTCTCTTCGATGAGTTCATTAAAGATCTAAAAAATAAAAATAAAAAAAAAAACAAAAAAGAGACAGAGACCACTAAGGTTCAACCAACTGCGTTCTTTGATCATGGTTGATTCAAGAAAAGCCTTGTCCAGAGTGTGGAGATAAATTGACTGTTCTAGGCAAGGGTCCTCCAAACGGGTTCATTAAGTAATCCTACCCTTACCTGGGGGCAATTCTATCAATCGAGATTTCATAAGACCGGGTTAGGAGGCCTATGTCTACTCTCTCGTCTTTTAAATAAAACTTTTTAAAAAATAAATTTTAAAAAAAAAATTCAAAAAAAACTCTTAAAAAAATTAAAAAAAATAAAAAAAAAGTTTTTTTAAAAAAAATCTTGAAAAAAAAATTCTTCAAAAAAAAAAATTCCGTCATTTTGGGTTTAGATTGGAGAAATCTTGGCTTTCTCCTTCCTGAGCACTAGCGCTCGCGGAAATTGCTGAGCCCGTGTTCAGATTGGAGTGCCTTTTGCTCTCTTTGATGAACCCGATATTGGCCTTTAAAAAAAAAAAACTCGTCATTTTTGGATTCAGATCCGAGAAATAAAGGTTCATTTCCTTCTGAATACTGGCGCTCGCGGAAATCGCTGAGACCGTATTTGGATCGAAATTCCATCTGCTCTCTTTGATGAATCCAATCTTGACCTTTCAAAACAGGGAATCTCATCTCATGAATGCGGTCTCCAAACATTTGTGTCTAGCGGTACTAGTACGCCCTTTCAGGGTCTACTGTATTCGCGACCGGCACATTTGTAACTCCAACTTTATATTCTTCTTATCTCGAGCAAGCTCTGCTTCTCGATAAGTCGAATTTAAGTTCACAATTGCTTCTAGCAGTCACTGGGATGCTCATTCTAGGCTTACCATACCTGCAATCAGAACAATTGTACCCTCTATGACTTTCTGCCTTCTTCATATTGCTTGGGTCATCTCCCTCGAGCAATTTGAAAAGACAAAACTATAGAACTTCCCATTTATGATCATTATATTCTTGTGATTACTAATGGATGTGGTCTTGTTTCAGAAATTTTTCGAAAAAACTAACAATGGCAGCATTGCTTACCATTACTTTCGATGAGAGCAAGCACCAACTCATGCTTCAACAGAAGCAAACCACGCGCAGCTACAAGCGCCCCATCAGCTGCCGAAGCATCAACTCCCTCGGCAACTCTCTGAACTCCGGGTCGACCTCGACTCCCCGGACTATCGTCTTTGGGACGCTGTGACCATTCCCACTTCCCGAGGAACAAACTGCTCCTTCCAAGAAGCAGAAACTCGCCTCTCAATGTGTCACTACCGTGACACCAAAGGCGAGCACCAGAAGGCCCGAAGCCCGTGGCAGCCCCACGAAGCCTCAACCCTCAAACGACCAGGTCTATCCCAAGAATTGGTCCCCAAGACCTTCACTAAAGCAAAGAAGGTCCCAAACATCCACCAAGCCAGCATTCCTGGCCCCACTCAAGCAGAACCAGTTCTACCCTCTTGCTTACATGAAAGAGGAGAGACCCATCTCCAATCTGACTCTCAAGTCAACCCAACATGAGCCGGCTTGTTCCTACAAGCCCAAAATCAAGTCATGCATCACAAGGCCTCTGCAAGCACATGCTAAGGCCTACAAACCTGCAATTCGACCCTTCATCTCTTAAGGGGCCGAACTCCAAAAATTCAAAGCTTCGCTGCAACAGGCGAAGGACAGGGTTCGCATCCTGTCCTTGCCCAACTACAAAGAAGACAGGCTCGGCTGCTGCGCCCGAGGGAGCACATCCTTCATCGTCAAAGCCCAGCCAGAGCTGACCGAGCTCAAGTTGCTCGTCATATATGCCGCCGCGCGTCGTATCGGTAAAAGAGACTAGAGAAGCAAAGGACCCAGCCTCCTACACTTCAAGTCTCTCCCAAATGGGTCGAAAAGGATAGACCCAACCAAGTTGCTGCCGTCCATATGGTTGGAAAAACCAGAAGGTGTCAAAAGTCAGCAATAAAAATCCATGTCCGACGTCCGATGACCCGCAATGTCTCCAGGACAAGAAGACATTCAGAAGAATCCCCTGCTCCTTCAAGTAAAGGACGGCAGAGTGATCCTTCCTCAAGCTCTTCTTCAAAAAGAATGAGCCCCAGCTCAGTCACCAGGATAGTTTCTTCGTTCGAATCATGAAGGATGAACATCTTGGTTATAAATTCTGAGCCACCACCCCGCAATCCACCTCAAGATGATGCGATCACCTGCATCCAGCAGTTGGAACAAGGCCAACAGAGGATTGGAACTCTGATGGAAAACCTTCTCCTCGCCTTCCAAAATCAGGCGAACAATGAACCTCCTCCGAATCATCAAGACGATGAGGTAAATGGAGAAGAAAATGAGTCATGCGCCCTTACCAAAAAGGACGTAAACAGTATCCTCGCCAAAGCAAAAGAAGAGGATATACTCAAGGAGCATGGGATTAAGCCACCATATCCCTTATGGATCGACTCGATCCCGTTCCCCACAATATTCAAGCATCTTACTCTCCAAACATATAAGGGGGAAAGGATCAGCTAGACAGCACGTCATCCACTTCAAGATCCTGAAGGGAGCTATCGCGGATCAAGATGCACTCAAGATCCGCCTCTTTGCAAGTACCCTAAAAGGTACGGCCTTCGATTGGTACTCCACTCTGCCGGAGGACTCCATCCAAAACTGGGCCATGCTAGAGACATGCTTTCTGACTCACTTCAAAGGTGAGGATCATCCCGCTACTATGGCTCAACTGTGCAGCCTAAAATAGGGGGAGAATGAGTCAACATATGACTTCATTCACAAGTGGAAAGCATTGGCATACAAATGCTCTGATGTATTGCCACAAGCATCGCTAGTCGACATCTGCCGAAACAACATGAGAGCTAGAATCCGCTCCATGATCATCGGCAATAAATCAAAAAACCTGGGAGAACTCCTAGAAGCTTCCATGGAAGCTGAAACAGTGATTAAAGACCTCAACAGTCAAAAATCATCAAGAAAAGGGCCAACCGCCATTGGAACCTCTAAACCAAAGAAGAAAGAGGTCCTCAATGTGCAGACCAAGTCAGCTCCTCAGCCACCAAAGAAAGATGAAAACAAAGCTGCTGGTAAGAGACCTGAACTCTCAGATGCCTTCAAAGAACGAGTAGAGAAGAAATACCCATTTGATGAAGATGTTGATGAAATCTTCGGGGCTCTTATGGCAAACGGCAAGCTCACCTTGCCTGAACCAAAAAGACCGGGGGATGTTGGTAAAACCAACGATCCTCGGTACTGTCCATACCACCAGATGATCTCGCATCCTCTCAATCAATGCTTCATTGTGAGGGAGAAAATAAACGAGATGTGGAAAAATGGAGTCATCACCTTTGACAAAAATTATGGGTCTGCCTCCGTCAACATAGTGACATGTGGACAAACATCAAATCACCGAAGAAGAAGATCACTACTTCCTTCAAGGTGATAAACTCAATCCAGGCATCCGAGGAACTGGTTCCTTACCCGACACCAGACGGACAACCCATATGGGTACATCCCGATCTCCTGGAAGATGAAGATTGGGAGGTCGTGAAAACAAAGCCTACAGATCAACAGCGAAGGCAGGCTAGGAAACATCTCCTCAAACTCAAACGGCAAGAGAAGACCCAGCCAAAATAAGAAGTCAAAGAAAAGGCAGAGGCTTCCTCTACCGCTTCACTGGAGGCAAGAAAAACATCCCTTCTAGAGACTTCAAAGGGGGTAAGAAAATTCACTCTTAGTGATTTCATGCCACCTCAATTCAAAGAAGCCATGCTGGAGTAGTTGGATTCTCCATTGATGGATACGAGTCCAGCGACACCGATGATGGATTCGAATCCAACTACACAGACGAGTGGGAGGAGTCCCTTGAAACTGGAGAATATCTCCCCGATGAAGAATGGGTTCCTGAGAATCATCTTATGCCAGTAATCTGATATAACCCCCTACAGCCACAAGGATCCTGGTCTGATGATGAAGAAGACCAAGAGGCTGTACAAGAAAATGTTGTTGAACCAGCACCCCTCATTGCTCCAGTGGAAATCAACAATGTTGAGCCACAAAGTGCTGATGAAGAATAAGATTTGGCTCCCATGCCCGATCTTGAAGAATATGCAAGGATCTTGCAGCGTCTTGCTCTAGAACAAGAGCAAGACCGTGTCAACGAGTATCCTCGCAATCTAGAGCCTGAAGTCCATGAAGACCATCAGGTACATCCTCCCTTAACTCCTGAAAATGGAGAAAATTGCTGGATAGACAATCCTCTTACATCCGAGGATGAGTCTGACTCCGATCAGGGAACATCTCCTGTCAGAGCTTCCTGTAATGTGATAATTCGGGTTTATAGCTCTTCCGAAGCATCGTCTGATGGGAGCACTAACACTCCAGCGACGCCTAGCAATGTATCTTCTGGAGCCACCTCATCTCATGTAACTTTTACTGAGATGACACCCTCTCAGGTTTCTTATCCTGAGACTGTGACTTCAAAGTTCACACCATTCCTGACTGAAGAATTCTCAGCTATTGATGCTTGGGACGATGAATTGGTCAATGAAGAAGAAAGGTCGCTGGATGTTGTTCAGGACTTGTTCCCGGAAAATGCTCCGTGCAACACAATCACTGAGGATGGCAACTCTGCTGCTGATACATCCTCAGCAAATGAAAAACGACAGCCTCTTGATCCTGAAGACAATCTTCCAAACGAAGACCCTTCTCAAGAAGCTCTCGAAGTTGGTAGAGGCACTCGCTCTGGCCGGGACTACCACAAAAATTACAACCAATCTTCCTTTACATATGTAAATCCTTCGGGAAAAGATGTTGTAAGCGCCCCTAGTGGCAACAATGATGAACATGCAGGCCCTAAGGAGGCTTTCAAGTATGACTTGATTGAACACTTCAAGCACATATCTGCACGTCTGCACATCCTAGATTTATTGCGAATGTCTCCGCACACTCGTGATAATCTCATTTCAGAATTACAAAAGCTGAATGAGGATGTCGATAAATATGCCCCGCAAGTCCTCCAAATTTTAATGGATTACCGGGTCAAAAACTCAAAAGCTTCCTCAAAGGGAGAAAAGAAGAAAACTGAGGGATCATGCATTGAATGCCTCTCGGTTAAAAAAGCAGTCAGTGCAACCATCGCCTTCACAAAGGACGACCTCCTACTTGGCGAAACAAGGCATAACCGACCCCTGTACTTCACAGGGTACATCAAGGAAATGCCTATGCACAGAGTTCAGATTGACCCAGGTTCTGCACTCAACCTCATCTCCACTTCGGCTTTCGAAGAGTTGGGCATCCCACCCAGCAAGCTGAGCCACACATCTGTATCTATCTTTGGATACCATGGGAGTACTCAAAGGCCTATCGGCAAAATCAGGTTCAAGTTGCAGATGGGTGATCTTATCTCTGAGGTCACAGTGTATCCAATAAAAACCCCTTCATGCTACAACATCCTTCTCGGACGCCCTTGGATCCACGAGAATGGCGTTGTCCTTTCAACTTTACATCAATGCATCAAGTTTGTTGGCGACGACGGCATGATACATCGAGTCTTTGCTGACAGAAAACCCTTCAAAGGTAAAGAAGTCCGCTTTGCAGACTCACAAATGTATGAAGGTGAAAAAGAAGAAGAGGAGAAGTACACTGCACCCTTTGCCAAAAATCTCCAGAAAGATAAAGGCAAGGCTCCTCAACAATCACAGGAAGAAAACAAACCATCCGGTAATTCCGAAGAGAGCATTCAAACTCCCTTCATCATATCCCTGTTGACACCAAAAATGTCACTTTGCCTCTTCAAGATCCAAAGAGCTACATGAAGTCGCAACCTGCCATAAATAGGCAAGGCTATTTCCAAAAAATCAAATCTTGTCAGAATCAAACAAAAACTGCAAGATCCTTCAAGACATCCAAAAGAGGAGTACACAAGAAGTTTCGGGCCATTTCAAAATCATTTGGCCTAACTTCGCTTCTCCGACAGCCGAAAAGGAGCTCTCGGCGGCGAAAGCATCGGAGACACCAAATCTTCGATCAGAGCCGATGGATGGTCTCAAAATACATCCAAAAGGCTCCACGTCAAGTTCCGAGTCAAACCGACAACGTTTGACCCTACATCAATCCTCGAACAGCTAAATCAAGCCTCTCGGCAGTAAAAACCGCCGAGGCCATCACTCATCAGATAGAGCACATGGGCGGCTTCAAAATGCTTACAAAGGGCTGCACGTCAAATTTCAGGTCATTTCGACAACATTTGACCATAGTTTGACGCTCGGAAGCCAAATCAGGCCTCTCGGCGGCAAAGCTCTCCGGGACCATGGTTTCCAAGACAGAGCCTATGGATCATCTTAAAATGACTCCAATGGGTTCCCTGTCAAATTTCAAGTTAATCGGACATCGGTTGACCTCACATCAAACCGCGACATCTTCATTGCGACAAAAGCGAGTCTACTGGTGATAGGACCCCAAACGGCTTCAAAACTCAAACAAAAGCCTATGGTTGGTCTTATTTATTGCTCAGCAGGCTTCACACCAAATTTCAGGTCATTCCGACATCGTTTGACCCAGTTTCAGCTTCTGACGGAAAATCGGCAGTTCTGCGCGACAAAGTCTTCGGCTTTCTCAGGAAATTAGAAACTTTGCAAACCAAAATGCAAGGATTCTTATCAGGTTTCCTACAGGGAAATCAAGCCAATAAATGGTCAAAATGTCAAGGAAAAATACAGAAGAAAAAAGAATCGAAAAACAGCAAAAACGGATACAAAACGGGACAAAAAGGGGAAAAAAAAATTTTCCCACCCCAGGGTCGCAGACCCCTGCGACCCTGGCCCAGGGTCTCCGGCGACCCTGGAGCCCGGGATCGCCGGGAAGGCCCCGAAAACCCCGGTTTTCGTCATTTTTTCGTGATTCGAAGCGTCTGGCCTCTGGTAGTTTCCAAAACTCATACTTTTGAGACACCAAATCCTCTGACATCCGTCAAAAACACGGGTCAATCATCAAAAGTATCGAAAACAACATTGATCGCCACCCGGTCAACCAAAAAAAGTGTGCTTTCTACCCGACCGATCGAGAAATCGACAGGACAGATGGCACTGACCCGCTGTTGGCAACCAACAGCTAAAGTCACATGGTCATCCGATGTCGATCTACATGAAGATCCATCGATGATCATTACCAGAAGAATCCCAAAAGACGCGGCACGGCCCGCGACTCTTCAACTGCTCGGCAACCACTTAATGCGATTAATTGACTAGCTTTATTACAGTCATTAATCCATTTCTTTGGATGGACCAATCAGAAGCAAGCATCCGGGAGTTACAAGTCAAGAGATTCATGGCATTTAACCCATGAAACTCCTCCCATCATGGCGATTAAAGGCGATTAAATGCCCTCAATCTCCTCCGGCCAATCAGAAGCCAAGAAAAAAGAGTTACAAAATAAAGACTTAAATCCTGTAACTCCTCCCATTATGCGGCTTAATGACAATAAAAGCCCATAAACCCTCCTAAATGGCTACCTAAAAGCCTATAAATAGGAGAGCTCTCCAAGAAGAAAGAGATCGGAGAAAATCACAGACAGAGACACAGGCAAAGTACATAAATTTAGAGAAGGAAAAGAGAGAAAACTCTGCGGAAATCCTACACCGACCACCGCTACAAGGTGACAAAAGTCCCTTGGGGGTACCCCCCCCCCCCAAGGTTCTTGCTTTCTCCTTCTGCCTCCAATGGCTTAGATGTGGCTTTTCAGCCCGTCTACTCGGTTTTTTATTGGACATAGGACCTCCTTTTGGTCTTTGTCCTTTAAAAACCTGAGCTTATAGCCAAGCCAAGCGAATCAATAGCATCCTCTATTCTCATTTGCATGGATGATGGCGAAGCCCACATATGGCTTGCGACCGTCAATCTAAACGGGTCCCCCACAATCTCCTGAGAAGTTAGATCCTTTTTTTCTTGCTTTTCATTGTAGTTTGTATTTTTTCAAAAGAGACAAAAACCACAACTCTTGTCTTTCATTATTGATAAGGACTGTGAATCGGCTATAAACGCCAAAATCAGCTATAAACGCCAAAATCGGCTATAAATGCCAAAAAAATCCCCTTTCACGACAAACTAAGAAAAATGTCTCTTTTCTTAAATATATGTGCACTGGAAAACTTGAAAGAAGTTGATTTCTTTTTTACTTGCGAAGGTTGATCTCCGGATAACCACTTGCAATTCCGAGTAAAATAGAAAATCTGGCACACCCACACAACACAAATGTTGATGCGCGCCTCTGCCCCCCGGTTACGAAAGGGTCGGACCCAACGGACTACCACGTCCGCCGACCTCGGTAGAACCGAGCAGGAGCGCGGCCCATCAAGCTGGCACACCCGGTGGGACCCGTTTATTTGAGAACACGATGCTAGAAATGAAATATTTGCATATCATATATTTTGCTCTATGCTTATATTTCTTTTCTCGATTCCTTCGCTACTCTATAATTGGTGGCCTATGTTGGATTCCGCATCTAAAAAAAATGAGATGAGATTTTTTGGAAATTTCTAATTCTTTGAATTTATTTCCGCTCTTTCTCTTTTCAAAAAAAAAAACAAAAAATCAGATTTTTCATTTTGGATTCAAAATTGAGAAACCTTGATCCGTTCCTATCGTTCATCGCGCTTGCAGAAATGTTGACCCTGTTCGACTAAGGTTTTGGGCCATCGTTTCTCTTCGATGAGTTCATTAAAGATCTAAAAAAAATTAATAAAAAAAATAAAAAAAATACATTTCTCATTTTGGATTCAAAATTGAGAAACCTTGATCCGTTCCTATCGTTCATCGTGCTTGCAGAAATGTTGAGCCTGTTCGACTAAGGTTTTGGGCCATCGTTTCTCTTCGATGAGTTCATTAAAGATCTAAAAAATATATATATAATAAAAAAAATTAAAAAATTAGATTTCTTATTTTGGATTCAAAATTGAGAAACCTTGATCCGTTCCTATCGTTCATCGCGCTTGCAGAAATATTGAGCCTGTTCGACTAAGGTTTTGGGCCATCGTTTCTCTTCGATGAGTTCATTAAAGATCTAAAAAAAAAATCAGTTGAGATTTTTTTGTTTGGAAATTTCTAATTCTTTGAATTCATTTCCACCCTTTCTCTTTTCAAAAAAAAAAAACAAAAAATCAGATTTTTTATTTTGGATTCAAAATTGAGAAACCTTGATCCGTTCCTATCGTTCATCGCGCTTGCAGAAATGTTGAGCCTGTTCGACTAAGGTTTTGGGCCATCGTTTCTCTTTGATGAGTTCATTAAAAAAAATATAATAAAATAAAAATATATTTAAAAAAAAAAAACAAAAAAAGACATAGACCACTAAGGTTAAACCAACTGCGTTCTTTGATCATGAATGATTCAAGAAAAGCCTTGTCCAGAGTGTGGAGGCAGCTTGACTGTTCTAGGCAAGGGTCCTCCAAACGGGTTCATTAAGTAATCCTACCCTTACCTGGGGGCAATTCTATCAATCAAGATTTCATAAGACCGGGTTAGGAGGCCTATGTGTACTCTCTCGTCTTTTAAATAATTTTTTTTTTAAAAATAAAAAATTTAAAAAATAAAAATTTTAAAATAAAAAATAAAAAATGAAAAAAATTTCAAAAATAAATCTTAAAAAAAATAAAAAAATAAAAATTAAAAAATTAAATAAAAAATAAAAAAAGGATTTTTTTTAAAAAAAATATTCAAAATCTTCAAAAAAAAAAACTTCCGTCATTTTGGGTTTAGATTGGAGAAATCTTGGTCTTCTCCTTTCTGAGCACTGGCGCTCGTGGAAATCGCTGAGCCCGTGTTCAGATTGGAGTGCCTTTTGCTCTCTTTGATGAACCCGATATTAGCCTTTCAAAAAAAAAATCGTCATTTTTAGATTCAGATTCGAGAAATTATGGTTCATTTCTTTCTGAGCACTGGCGCTCGTGGAAATCGCTGAGCCCGTATTCAGATTGGAATACCATCTGCTCTCTTTGATGAATCCAATCTTGACCTTTCAAAACAGAGAATCTCATCTCATGGATGCGGTCTCAAAACATTTGTGTCTAGCAGTACTAGTACGCCCTTTCAGGTTCTACTGTATTGCGACCGGCACATCTGTAACTCCAAACTTTATATTCTTCTTATCTCGAGCAAGCTTTGCTTCTCGATAAGTCGAATTTAAGTTCACAATTGCTTCTAACAGTCACTGGGACGCTCATTCTGGGCTTACCATACCTGCGATCAGAACAATTGTACCCTCTATGGCATTTTGCCTTCCTCATATTGCTTGGGTCATCTCCCTCGAGCAATTTGAAAAGACGAAACCATAGAACTTCTCATTTATGATCATTATATTCTTGTGATTACTAATGGATGTAGTCTTGTTTCAGAAATTTTCGAAAAAAACTAACAATGGCAGCATCGCTTACCATTACCTTCGATGAGAACAAGCACCAAATCATGCTTCAACAGAAGCAAACTGCGTGCACCTACAAGCGCCCCATCAGCTGCCGAAGTGTCAACTCCCTCGGCAACTCTCTGAACTCCGGGTCGACCTCGACTCCCCGGACTATCGTCTTTGGGACGCTGGGACCATTCCCACTTCCCGAGGAACAAACTGCTCCCTCCAAGAAGCAGAAACTCGCCTCTCAACGTGTCACTACCGTGACACCAAAGGCGAGCACCAGAAGGCCTGAAGCCCGTGGCATCCCCACGAAGCCTCGACTAGCAAACAACTAGGTCTATCGCAAGACTTGGTCCCCAAGACCTTCACCAAAACAGAGAAGGTCCCAAACATCCACCAAGCCAGCATTCCTAGCCCCACTCAAGGAGAACCAGTTCTACCCTCTTGCTTACATGAAAGAGGAGAGACCCATCTCCAATCTTACTCTCAAGTCAACCCAACATGAGCCGGCTTGTTCCTACAAGCCCAAAATCAAGTCATGCATCACAAGGCCTCTGCAAGCACCTGCTAAGGCCTACAAACCTGCAATTCGACCCTTCATCTCTTAAGGGGCCGAACTCCAAAAATTCAAAGCTTCGCTGCAACAGGCGAATGACAGGGTTCGCATCCGGTCCTTGCCCAGCTGCAAAGAAGACAGGCTCGGCTGCTGCGCCCGAGGGAGCACATCCTTCATCGTCAAAGCCTAGCCAGAGCTGACCGAAGCTCAAATTGCTCGTCGTATACGCCGCCACGCGTCATACCGGCAAAAGAGACTAGAGAAGCAAAGGACCCAGCCTCCTACACTTCAAGTCTCTCCCAAATGGGTCGAAAAAGAAAGACCCAACCAAGTTGATGCCATCCATATGGTTGGAAAAACCAGAAGGCGCCAAAAGTCAGCAACAAAAATCCATGTCCGACGTCCGATGACCCGCAGCGTCTCCAGGACAAGAAGACATGTAGAAGAATCCCCTGCTCCTTCAAGCAAAGGACAGCAGAGTGATCCTTCCTCAAGCTCTTTTACAAAAAGAATGAGCCCCAGCTCAGTTACCAGGACAGTTTCTTCGTTCGAATCATGAAGGATGAATGTCTTGGCTACAAATTCTGAGCCACCACCCCGCAATCCACCTCCAGAAGATGTGATCACCCGCATCCAGCAGTTGGAACAGGGCCAGTAGAGGATTGAAACTCTGATGGAAAACCTTCTCCTCGCCTTCCAAAATCAGGCGAATAATGAACCTCCTCCGAATCATCAAAACGACGAGGTAAATGGAGAAGAAAATGAGTCACGGGCCCTTACCAAAAAGGACGTAGACAGTATCCTCGCGAAAGCAAAAGAAGAGGATATACTCAAGGAGCATGGGATCAAGCCACCATATCCGTTATGGATGGACTCGGTCCCGTTCCCCACCAAATTTAAGCATCCTACTCTCCAAACATATACGGGGAAAGGATCAGCCAGACAGCACGTCATCCACTTCAAGATCCTGACGGGAGCTATCGCGGATCAAGATGCACTCAAGATCCGCCTCTTTGCAAGTACCCTAAAAGGTACGGCCTTCGATTGGTACTCCACTCTGCCGGAAGACTCAATCCAAAACTGGGCCATGCTAGAGACACGCTTCCTGACTCACTTCAAAGGTGAGGATCATCCCGCTACTATGGCTCAGCTGTGCAGCCTAAAACAGGGGGAGAATGAATCAACATATGACTTCATTCACAAGTGGAAAGCAATGGCATACAAATGCTCTGATGTATTGCCACAAGCGTCGCTAGTCGACATTTGCCGAAACAACATGAGAGCCAGAATCCACTCCATGATCATCGGCAACAAATCAAAAAACCTGGGAGAACTCCTAGAAGCTTCCATGGAAGCTGAAACGGTGATTAAAGACCTCAACAGTCAGAAATCATCAAGAAAAGAGCCAACCGCCATTGCAACCTCTAAACCAAAGAAAAAAGAGGTCCTCAATGTGTGCAGACCAAGTCGGCTCCTCAGCCACCAAAGAAAGCTGAAAATAAAGTTGCTGGTAAGAGACCTGAACTCTCAGATGCCTTCAAAGAACGAGTAGAGAAGAAATACCCGTTTGATGAAGATGTTGATGAAATCTTCGGGGCTCTTGTGGCAAACGGCAAGCTCACCTTGCCTGAACAAAAAAGACCGGGTGATGTTGGCAAAACCAATGATCCTCGGTACTGTCCATACCACCGGATGATCTCACATCCTCTCAATCAATGCTTCGTTGTGAGGGAGAAAATAAACGAGATGTGGAAAAACGGAGTCATCACCTTTGACAAAAACTATGGGCCTGCCTCCGTCAACATGGTGACATGTGGACAAACATCAAAATCACCGAAGAAGAAGATCATTACTTCCTTCAAGGTAATAAACTCAATCCAAGCGTCCGAGGAACTGGTTCCTTACCCGACACCAGATGGACAACCGATATGGGTACATCCCGATCTCCTGGAAGATGAAAATTGGGAGGTCGTGAAAACAAAGCCTACAGCTCAACAGCGAAGGCAGGCTAGGAAACATCTCCTCAAGCTTAAATGGCAAGAGAAGACCCGACCAAAACTAGAGGTCAAAGAAAAGGCAGAGGCTTCCTCTACCGCTTCACTGGAGGCAACAAAAATATCCCTTCCAGAGACTTCAAAGGGGGTAAGAAAATTCACTCTCAGTGATTTCATGCCACCTCAATTCAAAGAAGCCATGCAGGAGGCATCATACTCTTGCAATTCGGTAGTTGGATTCTCCATTGATGGATACGAGTCCAGCGACACCGATGATGGATTTGAATCCAACTACACAGATGAGTGGGAGGAGTCCCTTGAAACAGGAGAATATCTCTCCGATGAAGAATGGGTTCCTGAGTCTCATCTTATGCCAGTAATCTGGTATAACCCCCTACAGCCACAAGGATCCTGGTCTGATGATGAAGAAGACCAAGAGGCTGTACAAGAAAATGTTGCTGACTCAACACCTCTCATTACTCCAGTGGAAATCAACCATGTTGAGCCACAAAGAGTTGATGAAGAAGAAGATCCGGCTCCCATGCCTGATCTTGAAGAATATGCAAGGATCTTGCAGCGACTCGCTCTAGAACAAGAGCAAGACCGCGTCAACGAGCCTCCTCGTAACCCAGAGCCTGAAGTCCCAGAAGACCACCAGGTACATCCTCCCTTAACTCCTGAAAATGGAGAAAATTGCTGGATAGACGATCCTCTTACATCCGAGGATGATTCTGACTCCGATCAGGCAACGTCTCCCGTCAGAGCTTCCTGTAATGTGATAATTCGGGATTATAGCTCTTCCGAAGCATCGTCTGATGAGAGCACTTACACTCCGGCGACGCCTAGCAATGTATCTTCTGGAGCCACCTCGTCTCACGTGACTTTCACTGAGATGACACCCTCTCAGGTTTCTTCTCCTGAGACTGTGACTTCAAAGTTCACACCCTTCATGACTGAAGAATTCCCAGCCATTGATGCTTGGGACGATGAATTAGTCAACGAAGAAGAAAGGTTGCTGGATGCTGTTCAGGACTTGTTCCTGGAAAATGCTCCGTGCAACACGATCCCTGAGGATGGCAACTCTGCTGCTGATTCATCCTCAGCAAATGAAAAACGATAGCCTCTTGATCCTGAAGACAATCTTCCAAACGAAGACCCTTCTCAAGAAGCTCTCGAAGTTGGTAGAGGCACCTGCTCTGGCCGGGACTACCACAAAAATTATAACCAATCTTCCTTTACATATGTAAATCCTTCAGGAAAAGATGTTGTAAGCGCACCTAGTGGCAACAATGATTAACATGCAGGCCCTAAGGAGGCTTTCAAGTATGACTTGATTGAACACTTCAAGCACATACCTGCACGTCTGCACATCCTAGATTTGTTGCGAATGTCTCCGCACACTCGTGATAATCTCATCACGGAAATACAAAAGCTGAATGAGGATGTCGACAAACATGCCCCGCAAGTCCTCCAAATTGAAATGGATTACCGGGTCAAAAACTCAGAAGCCTCCTTAAAAGGAGAAAAGAAGAAAACTGAAGGATCATGCATTAAATGCCTCTCGGTTAAAAAAGTAGCCAGTGCAACCATCACCTTCACAAAGGACGACCTCCTACTTGGCGAAACCAGGCATAACCGACCCCTGTACTTCACAGGGTATATCAAGGAAATGCCTATGCATAGAGTTCAGATCACTCAACCTCATCTCCACATCGGCTCTTGAAGAGTTGGGCATCCCACCCAGCAAGCTTAGCCACACATCTGTATCTATCTTTGGATACGATGGGAGTACTCAAACGCCTACGGCAAAATCAGGTTCAAGTTGCAGATCGGTGATCTTATCTCTGAGGTCACTGTGTATGCAATAAAAACCCCCTCATGCTACAACATCCTTCTCGGACGCCCTTGGATCCACGAGAATGGTGTTGTCCCTTCAACTCTACATCAATGCATCAAGTTTGTTGGCGACAACGGCGTGATACATCGAGTCTTTACGGACAGAAAACCCTTCAAAGGCAAAGAAGTCCACTTCGCAGACTCACAGATGTATGAAGGTGAAAAAGAAGAAGAGGATAAGTACACATCATCCTTTGCCGAAAATCTCCAGAAAGATAAAGGTAAAGCTCCTCAACAATCACCGGAAGAAAACAAATCATCCGGTAAATCCAAAGAGAGCATTCAAACTCCCTTCATCATCTCCCTCAAACCTTCAAAGCCTTTGGTCATCACAACTAAAGTGAAGAAGGCAAAGCAAAAACCTGGGGGCAAATTTGTTGTCTCTTTCGTGTCTATCATGCAAGACACAGATTCGGATTCAGAGCCAGAAGATGACGCATCGTCAAGCCAAGCTGACACTCAGCAAGTTCAGCCTGCTCTCACTCCAATGGAGACAACTTCCGACATAGAAGATCCTACGTCAGCTTCCTTCGTTTTTCCAGCAACTTCAGCAAAGGAAAAGCCGATCTTCTTCCATAGATCGGATGCTTCTTCATCAAACTCCATGCTTGAACCTTTCCAAAATAAAGGTATGCCTCAACTATCCTTATACAGTTCTGTGGCACAAGCTATTATGAAGAAAATGGGCTATGACACTCAAAACCCAGTCGGTTTGGGAGAAGGACGCGGTATTCTCATGCCATTGGGGCCCGTCTTGACCAAAAGCCAGCTGGAAGATTGGAGACTCTATGGCTATGTAGAAAGTCTTCACATGGGTTAGGGTATGATCCTGACACTCCCTTGAGACAGTTGACACAAAGGCTTAAAAGTCAATATACTTACCAAGCCTCAACATCTCAAGTCCATGAAGACATCGATCTCCCTGGATATCTCTTTGATGAGTCACCTGACAAAGATCCAGGAAGCTCATCCAATTGGCACGATTTCTGAGAAAATGAAGAGGAGTTGTCCGATGGCACAGACGTATGGTCTTCTGACCCAGAAGAACCCTCATCTTCAAAAGAAGTAGCCTACTTCAACCCAGTTTCAACAGGCGATTGGGATCATCTCATAGCAAGCCTGGGGAAAATTACCGATCAAGAAGACCCGTGGAAAGGAACAAAACCTTGGTCTGGAAATGCCTTTGAAACCTCAGAAGGTTTCGTTGAGCTGGAAGCCTCCGAAAATATTGTGGAGGAACCACCTTCGAACCTTCCAATAGAAGATCCTGTTCAAAAGATAGACTTGGGAACACCAGATAACCCACGTCCTGTATTCATAAGCAAGAATATAAAGGATGATGAGTTACCCGAGTATATCGCCTTTCTTCGTGAGTTTGTTGATTGCTTTGCATGGTCTTACGCTGAAATGCCAGGCATAGACCTCAAAATAGCGGTTCACAAACTCAATCTTCAAGAAGACATCAAGCCTGTCAAACAAGGCCAAAGAAGATTCCGTCCAGATGTGATGGATAAAATTGAACAAGAAGTTCAAAAACTCAAAAGCGTCGGCTTCATCCGTGCGGAACAACATCCTGAATGGTTGGCCAACATTGTCCCCGTGACAAAGAAAAACGGGCAGATCAGGGTCTGTATTGACTATAGAGACCTGAACGGCGCATGCCCTAAAGATGAATTTTCGCTCCCCATACCAGAGGTAATGATTGATAATACCTGTGGATTCGAGCGAATGACATTCATGGATGGTTTTTCTGGCTACAATCAGATAAAGATGCATCCTGAAGACGAAAAACATACATCTTTTCGGACCCCATTTGGCATGTATTGCTACACTGTCATGCCATTTGGTCTGAAAAATGCTGGTGCCACATATCAGAGGGCTATGATGAAAATATTCCAAGATATGCAGCACAAGACGGTTGAATGTTACGTTGATGACCTCGGTCGACGTTTGATCGCACTGTCTCGATCATGAGCCTTGCCCCCACGTGCTCTAAGAGGGAAGATCCTCCAAGCTGGGTGAGAAGGACAAATGTAATCAAGACCGGGGTTTTTGTTGGCGGTTCTCCTGGATATACGGAGAGGTCGCTTGTTGACATGGACCTATTGATGCCATCCAGCGGCTACCAGGGTTCTGATTATCCGTCGGTCGATTTGAGACCGGTGGGCCTTGGTATTTTTAGCGGTGACGGCAGCAATTGGATCAAGCCTTTTCGACTCCGTGGCCGTTTCAATGCTGACTCTGAATGGAAGTCGTGGACTGATCGCGTCCTGCTGATTGGTGGCGCCGTTTTTAAGGAAGCCGGGATTTTTGATGCGGTTTGTGCCTTTAGGGAGACCGTGATCTTTTCCGACGAGGCCTTCATGGCTATGCTGGAATCATTCCTCCCACAAACCAATACCTTCGTTGTGACGAATGGTGAGATTGGTTTCTCTTCGAAGGAGCTGAGCGTCATTACTGGATTGCCCATCCTCGGCAAACTCTATGAGGAGTTTATGCCGATTAACAGCGTCCTTGAGGGACAGTCTGAGGAGTTCAGGCTTCTGTACTTTCAGCTCGTCACCCTCTATGATTTTTTGAAGGAGAAAGAGGGTTTGAAAGTTAGATCCAGCAGTTGGAAGAGTTCTAACTCTTTATTCCCCAACTTTTTTGATAGCAGGGAGTCTTCTGATAGCGTGACCCAAGAAGTCGGAGCTCAGGATCCAAGTTCAAAGAAGATCTTGGCCATGCAAGATGAGTTGAGAGATTTCTGTTCCAGTACAAATGCCATATGTCCTGACATTGCACTGCGGAGAGATCTCGCTGTTTACCTCACTTATTGGCTTGGTGAGGCTCTTTTTGCTGGAGGAGATGGAATGCACATCAGGCCGCATTGTATTTTTCCGGCTTGTCAGATGGTGTTTGGAGAGCAGCTTGCTTTGGTGCCAGCTCTTTACTCCTACCTGTGTACCGAACTGCAGGCTGCTGCTTTTTTGGTTCGGCTTGGGCTTCCCATGAATAGGGTATTTTCAGCCCACATCTTTTATTCATGGTACGTGTACCACTGTCCTGGCTTCCACCGGCTGGGTGCTGCACAGGATGATGATCCTCTGATGATTCGACTGGCTAAGGGCAAAGCCGTGTCCGAATCACTTTTGTTTGCCCGCATGAGGATCCGACGGTTCAGGGACGTCGAGATGGGGCAGTCTTCAGTGAAGCTTTCTCCGGAGTTGCGGAAGAAGGCTTTTGATTTTGGTGCCTCCCGAGACTCTACCAGGGCGGGGTCGGGAAGGCATTATTCTTTGACGAATGCAGAGAGAGAGTGGCTTTTCAGCATACGTGTCGGCACGATGGTGTACCGTAGACATCTTTTCGTCGACATCCAGCCGTATGTACCCTCTCGCTTTGCTTTGCAGCTGGGCTTTTCTCAAGGCGTTGTTGGAGCGCCTTCAAGCATGGTGAAGCGCTTTGGAGGTTTACAGGACGGGAGAAATGCATGGGCTTTCTATAGTGCTGAAGATATTACAGCCGTGATTTTTTATCCTGTGTTGCTGACTTCCCGGACTGCCGGCTTTGCTAAGTGGTTCGCGGAGAGCTTTTCGGCATATCGGGGGCTTTCCAAGAAGGAGCTTAATGTGAAGCTGGCATCTGAAAATGGCCTTGGAAAGTCGGATGGCGTCCGGCGAGAGGAAGTTTGGGCCTTCCTTTCTGGAGAGAAGCACAAGATAGGCTTTCTTGGTGACCAGGGCGTCATTGGTTCTGAAGCTGTTCGAGAAATACCTGATGAGGCTTTGGAGCACCTAGAACAGGAGGAAGCCGAACTTGGTGCTTGGATGCAAGCGGCACAGAGGCAAGCTTCCGTGGAGTCTACTGGCAAGAGTAGACCATCTAGTGAGGAGTCAAGTGGGAAACCTGACTCTGACAGCGGGGCAGGTTCCTCCAAGAAGCGAGCCCGCAGGAGTAAGAGGAGGAGGAGTCATCATCGCAGCAAGGGGCAGCATGAGGACTCTCCTGACTTGGAAGTTCCTCTTACTATCAATGAGGATGTGCCAGTGGATGCTGACGAGCCTCCAGAGAAAAGAAGCCGAGAAAAAGAGACCGTCGGTGAAGGTATGATTCTTCCTTTTTCTCTTTCCATTTATTTTCATGGGATTTTCCATGTTCTGATTTGCTTCTTGTTTCTGCTTTTCTCTTCCTTTTTTTTAGCAGAGGAAGACTTGGCGATGCCTGAGGTTCCAACCGATGAGGTGGTGACGGATCCTATCGGGGCACCTGAAGAAGAACCGAGGGACTTTGGAGTGAATCCAGAATCTCCAATTGGTACGACTTTTTTTGCTTTCTTTTTTTTTTGTCTGTGACTTGGTTTGCTAACACATTTCTTGCCAGCTGACTTGCCACAGGATTCCGATGACTTTGAACCATCGATGGACGCAAATGTTGATGATGCTTCTGATGAGTTCATGGAGGAAGAAAGTGTTCCGCCAGTCGTCGATGAAGGTATTTTGTAGTTATAACCCTGATAATGATTTTCAAATAGGATCATATTCATACCTTTTTGTGTTTCTTTGGCAGGTTTTAAAGTGACAGAGGAGGGTCCGTCGCTTCTTTCAGAACCAGAGCAAGGGATGCCAGAGGTTGATCCAGAGGTAGAGACTCTTGGGACCAGTTCTGACAATGTTGAGGAGATTCCTCGTGCTGAGATTCCTTCCCGAGCAGGAGCAGCTTCAACTGGAAAGAGTTCTTTTGTTACTCTTCCAACAGATGATGACATGAGCAGCCGACCAACGGAGTTGGGCGAATCTTCAGCTGGGCCATCTCTTCTTTTTGCGAAGAAGGTGGTGGTGCGAGTTCTGAGCTCTTGGATTGAGACTCTGCTTTCTGGGCACTTAGATGCCGAATTTTGGATGATCCAGCATGTGCGTGAGATTCTCGATGATGCTGAAGAGGCTGGTCTAGATGTCACAAGTGCCAGGGCGATCGTTGATAGGATCATTGAGCTGGGTGATAGGTGGTTTGAGACCATTGGTTTTCCTGATGACCAGTTCTTCAAGGAGATGTTCCTGGACCCTGCGGATAAGGCTCAGTCTAACCTGGATGAGGCTACAGAAAGCAGGAAGCAGGTAGTCCGAGAGAAGAACTTAGAAGAGCTAAACATCATTGGGCTGACACATGACCTTAACATCCTTGATAAGGAGGTCGATGAGGCCAGGAAACGTCTTGAGCATCTACAGGCACAAGTCGCTGCCAAGTGGACTGCAATAACAGAGGCTCGTGAAAGGGAGATTGCTCTGATTCACCGGGTTGCAGATGCCAATCGAGTTCTTAAAAAGAAGTCTGATGAGAACAAACAATGGCGAACTGCTTGAGATAAGCTTCCCGGTGCGAAATAAGGGGTACAGCCCACTCCAGCATCTCATGGCAAATTCCTGAAGAAGCGTGCCTTGGAATCCTTGACGGCTGAGGCCAAAAGTTTGCTTAAGGAGCTAAACTCTTGGCTGGAGACCATTTTTGTTTGAGCTCCTGATTTTGTAGCAGAAACTATCCTTCTCTCTTTTTTTTTCTTTTTTTTATTTTTAGTTCCACTTGTATTTTTTTGGTACTTTTTTTGTAGTGCTTGTGAACACTTTCTTTTTTTTGTACCACATGTATTTTTTTGGTACTCTTTTTTTGTAGTGCTTGTGAACACTTTCTTTTTTTTTTGGTACCACATGTATTCTTTTTGGTACTCTCTTTTTTTTGTTATCCCTACGCTCACTTGAATCTTTTTGTGATAAAAGTAATTGCTAAATGGGATTTGATCAAAAGCTTGTCATTTTGTGAAAATCTTTTGTCAAATGATTGTTTTGGCATGGAAGCCGATTTTGGCATGAGAGCCAGCTTTTTTTGTGGCATTGATAGCCGAATTTGTGGCATTGATAGCCGGTTTTTGGTTTGTGGCATTGATAGCCGGGGTTTTTGAAAGCCAATTTTTTGTTTGTGGCATTGATAGCCGGTTTTGTTTTGGTGGCATTGATAGCCAGTTTGTTTTGTGGCATCTATAGCCGGTTTTTGGTGGCATTGATAGCCGGTTTGTGGCATTTATAGCCGGTTTGGTTTTAAAAAAAATGCAAGTATCGACTAAAAGTTGCCTCCCTGCTGAATGTTCTTGCAAGTATCGATGGAATGTCGCATCCTTGCTCATTCAGTTGCGAGTATCGATGGAATGTCGCATCCTCGCGGATTTGGGTGCAAGTATCGATGGAATGTCGCATCCTTGCTTTTCAAAAAAATTGGTTTTGCGGGTACTGACTTGATGTCGTTTCCCCATGATTTTTAAAATTTGTGGTTTTCTCGAACCTTTGGGTTATGGATATCAACTGAAATGTTGCGTCTCCATGGTTTTTTAGGTTTTTTTGAACCTTTGAAATTTGGGTTGTGGATATCAACTGAAATGTTTCGTCTCCACGGTTTTTGAATTTTGCAAGTATCGACGAAATGTCGCTTCCCTGCAATTTTGGAAGTGTCGAACGTGGTTCGCATGCTTCCGATTTGTGCGAGTATCGACTAAGCGTCGCTTCCCCGCGGTTTTTAAAAAAACCATTTTTTTTTATTTATTATTTTTGTTTAATGCCACGAGGGTCATAAGTTTTGACCTAAAACCATTTTGGCGGTAAAAGGCAGGGTGGATTAGGGTGGAAATCCCTGAATCCGGATTTTGTTTCAAACCATGAATTCTGGGTTCAAGGGTTGAAAATTTTGGTCAAGTTAGGGAAAGGTTCCTAAACTTGGGTTTTTTGAACAATGAAACGATGGAAGTAAGCATTGTTTAAATTTCTAGAAATTTCAACATTTGACATGAAAATTCTAAAAAAGGTGGGTTTAGCGAGCGTGTACCTGGAAACCGGTTTTGGCCGTACAGGCATTGCTCTTACCCAGTTGGGTAAGTCTTCAAGGGTAGTACCGCTTTAAGAACTTGTCGTTGATGGGCAGCATACATTTGTCACCTTCCATGTTTAGAAGGCATAAGTCTTCAACGTAGGGTCCCTCCCATTTTGGCCTGTGAAAGAAAACTGAAAACACCTCCTCTGGTATGTCATGTCATCAGGGACTGCATCACCAAGGAAGAAGGTAGGCTTGGGCAAAACGCTCTGATCTTCCATCACCCATGGACGACTGCTTACCATGATCTTATAGAATTCCTCTCCCTTGAGAGTGATCAGTCGCTGCCTCATCTCATCTCTGTTGAGGGAGTCGCACTCTTCCAGATTTCTCTCAACATACCGGACCTTCTCAAAGGCCTGCTGAACGGCTGGATTAGAAGTTCTAGAAGATCGACGAGGTATGCTTATAGCAGGCTCTTTACCCTTGTTCATTCTGGAGGAACCACCTACAAAGGATGGAAAAGAAAAAGATCAAACATCAAAATGACAGATCTCGCTAAAAAAAATCTCGCGAAATTTTGACATGATGACGGGGCAATTTCGAAGAAAAGGAACTAGCCCGAAAGAAATAGAAAGCTTGAAGATGGGCTCAACATCGCTGCGAGCTCCGAAGCTCCAAACTTTCGAAACCTCAAAGTCTCCGCAAAATCAGGAAGGGCTCAACATCACTGCGAGCTCCAAATTCCCAAATTTGCGAAAACTTTCAGGTATGCTATCACATCATGCTACAAATTTAATTTACAATTGAATGCATGCATGAACATCTAGGTTTGCCAAAAAAAAGGGGCATTATCATGATGAGCAAAAGAAAACAAAAAAAAAAAAAGAAAAAAGAAAAGAAACTTTCTCGAAAAAAAAAGAGGGAAAGAAAACAAAAAAAAAAGAAAAAAAAAAGGGATGGCCCACAGGCCACGTGGCCGTACGGCCCACAAACAAAAAAAAAACATGAAAAAAAAAGAAAGAAGAAAAGAAAGCAAAAAAAAACGTGTGAAAAAAAAAGAAGCAAACACGTGGAAAAGAAAAAAAAAGAAGAAAAGTAAAGAAAGAAACAAAAAAAAAAAGAAAGAACTTTTTTCCTACAATGGGGTTTTCTTGAAAAAGGGAACTTACTTGAAGCCATTGATGGAAAAGAAGAAGAAAAATCTTAAAGATCTTGAAGAAGAATAACTCTTGGTCTTGAAGCCCTCTTGAGATTATTGCAAAAGAAAGTAATAAGAGCAAGAGATCCAACCTCCTCCTTGCTTTTATAGAAGAGAGGAAACCAAAGAAGGAAAGAAGAAAGAGGTAAGTGTTACTAATTAGTAACCTTACCAAAAGAAAGAGATTAGAAGGATTCTTTCCCAAAAGAAAGATATCTTGAAGGATTCTCTCCCAAAAAGAAATCAATGAGAGAATTTTTCCCGAAAGATAGGATCAATGAAGGATTCTTTCCCAAAAGAAAGATATCTTGAGATATCCCATCCCAAAATAAAGGGAACATGAGAGATTCTCTCCAAGTAAAGATATTCTTAGATATTCTCTATCCAAATGAGATATTTTGGATATTCTTTACAAAAATGACACCATATGAGATCTAAGCCATTTCAAAAGCTTAAGGTCCCATGGGTTAGCCCATATGAGCCAGGTTTGACCACCTAGGCACAAAAAAAAAAAAAAAATTTGGGCTTTTAGTTAAAGAGAAATCCCTCTTACCAAGAGTATACAAAAATGGTTTCCATGCCTCTTTTGAGTTGATTCGACCATACAAAAGAGAATTCCAAGCCCCATGAGCTTCCAAAAATCAAACCATCCAGCCTCATATACCAAATTGAGCCAAAATCTTGAAATTGACATTCCACAAAAATCAAACCAAATCCTGGTCCCCTAACTTGCCACATACAGCTTGTTGGGTCACAAGACCAAACCAAAAACCAAAACCTGATCCCCTAACTTGCCACATATAGCCTGTTAGGTCACAAGGTCAAAACCAAAATTGATCCCCCAACATTCCACATACAGCTTGTTGGGTCACACGATCAAACCAAACCCGACCCCCTAACCTGCCACATACAGCCTGTTAGGTCACAAGGTCAAAACCCAAATCCACATCCCTGATGTCATCTTCAAAACTTTGCCTCGAGATGGTACGTGATCCCTTTCACTACCATAAAATTCCCCTGGAAGCTCAAAAGGCTACAAATACCAAAAAGAAAGACTGCTCAAAGACTCTTGGTCAAGTCACAGGCTCTCCTTCAAAAATCTCTTCGAGGCACATCGTCAACAAAAGTTAAACAACTCGTCGTTGTACCTCGAGGGGGCATTTGTTGACACCAAAAATGTCACTTTGCCTCTTCAAGATCCAAAGGGCTACATGAAGTCGCAACCTGCCATAAATAGGCAAGGCTACTTCCAAAAAATCAAATCTTGTCAGAATCAAACAACAACCGCAAGATCCTTCAAGACAGCCAAAAGAGGAGTACACAAGAAGTTTCGGGCCATTTCAAAATCATTTGGCCTAACTACGCTTCTCCGACAGCCGAAAAGGAGCTCTCGGCGGCGAAAGCATCGGAGACACCAAATCTTCGATCAGAGCCGATGGATGGTCTCAAAATACATCCAAAAGGCTCCACGTCAAGTTCCGAGTCAAACCGACAATGTTTGACCCTACATCAACCCTCGAACAGCTAAATCAAGCCTCTCGGCAGCAAAAACCGCCGAGGCCATCACTCATCAGATAGAGCACATAGGCGGCTTCAAAATGCTTACAAAGGGCTGCACGTCAAATTTCAGGTCATTTCGACAACATTTGACCATAGTTTGACGCTCGGAAGCCAAATCAGGCCTCTCGGCGACAAAGCTCTCCGGGGCCATGGTTTCCAAGACAGAGCCTATGGATCATCTTAAAATGACTCCAATGGGTTCCCTGTCAAATTTCAAGTTAATCGGACATCGGTTGACCTCACATCAAACCGCGACATCTTCATCGCGACAAAAGCGAGTCTACTGGTGATAGGACCCCAAACGGCTTCAAAACTCAAACAAAAGCCTATGGTTGATCTTATTTATTACTCAGGAGGCTTCACACCAAATTTCATGTCATTCCGACATCGTTTGACCCAGTTTCAGCTTCTGACGGAAAATCGGCAGCTCTGCGCGACAAAGTCTTCTGCTTTCTCAGGAAATTAGAAACTTTGCAAACCAAAATGCAAGGATTCTTATCAGGTTTCCTACAGGGAAATCAAGCCAATAAATGGTCAAAAATGTCAAGGAAAAATACAGAAGAAAAAAAGAATCGAAAAATAGCAAAAACGGATACAAAACGGGACAAAAAGGGGAAAAACCCCCTCAGGGTCGCAGGCCCCTGCGACCTTGTTGCCCGGGATCACCGGGAAGGCCCCGGAAACCCCGGTTTTCACCGTTTTTTCGTGATTCGAAGCGTCCGGCCTCTGGTAGTTTCCAAAACTCATACTTTTGAGACACCAAATCCTCTGACATCCGTCAAAAACACGGGTCAATCATCAAAAGTATCGAAAACAACATTGATCGCCACCCGGTCAACCAAAAAAAGTGTGCTTTCTACCAGACCGATCGAGATATCGACAGGACAGATGGTACTGACCCGCTGTTGGCAACCAACACCTGAAGTCACATGGTCATCCGATGTCGATCTACATGAAGATCCATCGATGATCATTACCAGAAGAATCCCAAAAGACGCGGCACGGCCCGCGACTCTTCAACTGCTCGGCGACCACTTAATGCGATTAATTGACTAGCTTTATTACAGTCATTAATCCATTTCTTTGGATGGACCAATCAGAAGCAAGCATTCGGGAGTTACAAGTCAAGAGATTCATGGCATTTAACCCATGAAACTCCTCCCATCATGGCGATTAAAGGCGATTAATTGCCCTCAATCTCCTCCGGCCAATCAGAAGCCAAGAAAAAGGAGTTACAAAATAAAGATTTAAATCCTGTAACTCCTCCCATTATGCGGCTTAATGACAATAAAAGCCCATAAACCCTCCTAAATGGCTACCTAAAAGCCTATAAATAGGAGAGCTCTCAAAGAAGAAAGAGATCGGAGAAAATCACAGACAGAGGCACAGACAAAGCACAGAAATTTAGAGAAGGAAAAGAGAGAAAACTCTGCGGAAATCCTACACCGACCACCGCTGCAAGGTGACAAAAGTCCCTTGGGGGTACCCCCCCCCCCCCAAGGTCCTTGCCTTCTCCTTCTGCCTCCAATGGCTTAGATGTGGTTTTTCAGCCCGTCTACTCGGTTTTTTATTGGACATAGGACCTCCTTTTGGTCTTTGTCCTTTAAAAACCTGAGGTTATAGCCAAGCCAAGCGAATCAATAGCATCCTCTGTTCTCATCTGTATGGATGATGGCGAAGCCCACATATGGCTTGCGACCGTCAATCTAAACGGGTCCCCCACAATCTCCTGAGAAGTTAGATCCTCCTTTTCTTGCTTTTCATTGTAGTTTGTATTTTTTCAAAAGAGACAAAAATCACAACTCTTGTCTTTCATTATTGATAAGGATTGTAAATCGGCTATAAACGCCAAAATCGGCTATAAACGCCAGAAATCGGCTATAAACGCCAAAATCGGCTATAAATGCCAAAAAAATCGCCTTTCACGGCAAACTAAGAAAAATGTCTCTTTTCTTAAATATATGTGCAATGGAAAACTTGAAAGAAGTTGATTTCTTTTTTACTTGCGAAGGTTGATCTCCGGATAACCACATGCAATTCCGAGTAAAATAGAAAATCTGGCACACCCACATAACACAAATGTTGATGCGCGCCTCTGCCCCCTGGTTACGAAAGGGTTGGACCCAACAGACTCCCACGTCCGCCGACCTCGGTAGAACCGAGCAGGAGCGCGGTCCATCAATCCCTCAAACCTTCAAAGCCTTTGGTCATCACTACTAAAGTGAAGAAGGCAAAGCAAAAGTCTGGGGGCAAATTTGTTGTCTCTTTCGTGTCTATCATGCAAGACACGGATTCGGATTCAGAGCCAGAAGACGACACATCATCAAGCCAAGCTGACACTCAGCAAGTTCAGCCTGCTCTTCCTCCAATGGAGACAACTTCTAACATAGAAGATCCTTCCTTCGTTGTTCCAGCAACTTCAGCAAAGGAAAAGCCGATCTTCTTCCATAGATCGGATGCTTCTTCATCAAACTCCATGCTTGAACCTTTCCAAAATGAAGGTATGCCTCAACTATCCTTATATAGTTCTGTGGCACAAGCTATTATGAAGAAAATGGGCTATGATGCTCAAAACCCAGTCGGTTTGGGAGAAAGACGCAGTATTCTCACGCCATTGGGGCTCGTCTTGACCAAATGCAAGCTGGAAGATTGGAGACTCTATGGCTATGTAGAAAAGTCTTCACACGGGTTAGGGTATGATCCCGACACTCCCCTGAGACAGTTGACACAAAGGCTTAAAAGTTAATTTACAGACCAAGCATCAACATCTCGTATCCATGAAGACATCGATCTCCCTGGATATCTCTCCGATGAGTCACCTGACAAAGATCCAGGAAGCTCGTCCAATTGGCACGATTTCTCTGAGAATGAAGAGGAGTTGTCCGATGGTACAGACATGTGGTCTTCTGACCCAGAAGGACCCTCATCTCCAAAAGAAGTAGCCTACTTTGACCCGGTTTCAACAGGCGATTGGGATCATCTCATAGCAAGCCTTGGGAAAATCACCAATCAAGAAGACCCGTGGAAAGGAACAAAACCTTGGTCTGGAAATGCCCTTGAAACCCCGGAAGGTTTCGTTGAGCTGGAAGCCTCCGAAAATATTGTGGAGGAACCACCTTCGAACCTTCCAATAGAAGATCCTGTTCAGAAGATAGACTTGGGAACACCAGATAACCCACGTCCTGTATTCATAAGCAAGAATATAAAGGATGATGAGTTACCCGAGTATATCGCCTTTCTTCGTGAGTTCGTTGATTGCTTTGCATGGTCTTACGCTGAAATGCCTGGCTTAGACCCCAAAATAGCGGTCCACAAACTCAATTTTCAAGAAGACATCAAGCCTGTCAAACAAGGACAAAAAAGATTCCGTCCAGATGTGATGGATAAAATTGAACAAGAAGTTCAAAAACTCAAAAGCGTCGGCTTCATCCGTGAGGAACAACATCCTGAATGGTTAGCCAACATTGTCCTCGTGACAAAGAAAAACGGGCAGATCAGGGTCTGTATTGACTATAGAGACCTGAACGGCGCATGCCCAAAAGATGAATTTCAGCTCCCCATACCAGAGGTAATGATTGATAATACCTGTGGATTCGAGCGAATGACATTTAAGGATGGTTTTTCTGGCTACAATCAGATAAAGATGCATCCAGAAGATGAAAAACATACATCCTTTCGGACCCCATTTGGCGTGTATTGCTACACTGTCATGCCATTTGGTCTGAAAAATGCTGGTGCCACATATCAGAGGGCTATGATGAAGATATTCCAAGATATGCAGCACAAGACGGTTGAATGTTACGTTGATGACCTCGCCGTCAAGAGCAAAAGAAAAGAAGATCATCTCGAAGACTTTCGAGAAGTCTTCCTCCGGCTTCGCAAACACAAACTGCGAATGAATCCTCTGAAATGCTTCTTCGGCGTCTCGTCGGGTAAGTTCCTCGGATTCTTAGTTCGGAAAGCTGGAATAGAGCTTGACCCCATAAAAGTCAAGGCCATTCTAGAAATGCCCTCTCCAAGAACCTTGAGAGAACTCAAAGGGCTTCAAGGGAGATTGGCCTACATCAGACGGTTCATCTCCAATCTTTCGGGGAAATGCCGTCCATTCTCCCGGTTGATGAAAAAAGGTGTAAACTTTGTCTGGGATGCTGACTGTGAAGCTGCTTTCCAAGATATTAAGTCATACCTGACAAAACCTCCAGTGTTAGCTGCTCCTACCACTGGAAAAAACCATTCATCTTGTACACAAGAGCCCTTGATCACTCTTTGGGAGCTCTGCTTGCACAAGAAAATGATCAAAGAAAAGAAGCAGCTCTATATTACCTCAGCCGCATGCTAGTAGGTGCAGAGCATTGCTACTCTCCAGTCGAAAAAGAATGTCTCGCAGTGATGTTCGCCGTACAAAAACTGCGTCACTACTTGCTTTCCAATACAGTCTACCTGGTCTCGAGGGTCAACCTCCTGAAGGTCCTTGTCACAAAGGTAGGTTCTCTCAATGCTCGACTGGCAAAATGGTCCATCCTTCTGTCACAATTTGATATTAGGTATGTACCACAAAAGGCAATCAAAGGGCAAGCTCTAGCGGACTTCCTCGCAGAGCATCCATTGCCTAAAGATTCTCCGCTCAGAGATGATCTCCCAGACGAACCAGTCTACAATGTGAGACTTTCTCACAAGTGCCTCCTGTGACATGTACTTTGACGGTGCAACCAGGACAAATGAAAAAAGACAGCTGATCTCGGGAGTTGGCATCCTCTTTGTTAGCCCCGACAAATACATGATTCCACACACTTTCTCGCTACTGGAACCATGCACGAACAATGCAGCTGAATATCATGCTTTGATCCTTGGATTGGAACTCGCCATCGAATCCGGTATCACCATGCTGGAAGTCTTTGGAGACTCTCAACTGATCGTCAACCAGATGAATCAGAAATTTGAAGTCAGGAAGCCAGATTTGCTGCCTTACTACAACAAAGCACAATCGCTTCTGCAAAAGTTTGACATATGTCACATCACCCACATTCGTAGAGGTGAAAACATACGTGCAGATGCCCTGGCTGGACTTGCCACATCTATGGCAATCCAGGAAGGGGAAAACATGCAAATCACAGTGTGCGAAAGAAGAATCCTTCCTCCTCTTAACACACACTAAGCAGTTGCTGAATGCCACCAAGTGGTTGGAAGTCGGATTTCAATCCTTCAAGCATCAATCGGCGACTGGAGGGATCCGTTCATTGATTACATTATGTTCGGAATCCTACCTGAAGGTCCAAAAGAACGGGTAAGCATCCAAAGGCGAACCCCAAGCTTTCATTTGGATATTCCTTCAAAAATCCTTTATAGGAAATCCTTCAACGGAGTACTTCTACGCTGCTTGTCACAACAAGAGGCTGAATAAACACTCAAAGAAGTTCATGCTGGTCTTTGCGGAGCTCATCAGGCTGGTCCCAAGCTCTATGATCAGATAAAAAGGTTAGGATATTACTGGCCTACCATGGTAGCTGACGCAATGCAATTTGCTAAGCGCTGCCAACAATGCCAAATTCATGGAGATTACATTCACATGCCTCCAGAATGGCTGCATCCTACAGCGATTTCATGGCCTTTCAAAGCCTGGGGTATGGACATCATAGGTCCTATTTCTCCCCCTTCGAGCAAAGGTCATCGCTTCATCTTCGCCGCTACGGATTATTTCTCCAAGTGGTCAGAAGCATTTGCGTTCAACGAAATGAAGACCTCATCAGTCCTTCAGTTCCTGCGCACCAACATCATTTGTCGTTTCGGCATACCCAAAAGATTCGTCCATGATAGTGGGCCACAATTCCAGGATCATCGATTCTACAGGTTCTGCGACAAATACAAAATCCAAAGCTGTCCTTCGACTCCATACAATCCGGCAGCAAATGGATTAGCAGAAGCTTTCAACAAGACACTCTGCAAAATCCTCAAGAAGATGGTCTCTAGTCACAAAAGAGACTGGAGCGACAAAATGTCTGAAGCTTTGTGGGCCTATCGAACCACCATTCGAGGACCAACCCATAGCACACCATTCTCCTTGGTCTATGGATGCGAAGCTGTCATGCCCTTGGAAGTACAAATTCCTTCCTTGAGGGTATCCTTGCAAAATGACATGACTCAAGAAAGCAATGTCAAATTGCGACTCCATGAGCTGGACAATCTCAATGAGAGACGGCTAGAAGCTCAACAAAGCATTGAACTTTACCAAGCACGCATGGCAGGATCTTTGGACAAAAAGGTCAAGCAATGTGCCTACAAAAAGGGTGACTTGGTTCTTGCACTAAAAAGACCAATGGTCTTCGCTCACAAGTCCAAAGGCAAATTTGAGCCAAAATGGGAGGGACCCTACGTCATCGACAAAGTTTTCTCCAACGGCGCATACGCACTCCTAAACATGGAAGGTGACAGATGTATGCTGCCCATCAAGGGCAAGTTCTTAAAGCGGTACTACCCTTGAAGACTTACCCAACTGGGTAAGAGCAATGCTTGTACGGCCAAAACCGGTTTCCAGGTACACGCTCGTCAAACCCACTCTTTTTAGAATTTTCATATTAAATGTTAAAATTTATAGAAATTTAAACAATGCTTACTTTCATCGTTTCATTATTCAAAAATCCAAGTTTAGGAACCTTTCCCTAACTTGACCAAAATTTTCAACCCTTGAACTCAAAATTCATGGTTTGAAACAAAATCCGGATTCAGGGATTTCCACCCTAGTCCACCCTACCTTTTACCGCCTAAATGGTTTTAGGTCAAAACTTATGACCCTCATGTCTTTAAATAAAAAAAAAGGTTTTTCAAAAAGCCGCGGGGAAGCGACGCTTAGTCGATACTCGCACAAATCAGAAGCATGCGAACCACGTTCGACACTTCCAAAATAGCAGGGAAGCGACATTTCGTCAATACTTGCAAAATCCGAAACCGTGGAGATGCAACATTTCAGTTGATATCCACGACCCAAATTTCAAAGGTTCGAAAAAACCTAAAAACCATGGAGACGCAACATTTGAGTTGATATCCATAACCCAAAGGTTCGAGAAAACCACAAATTTCAAAATTCATGGGGAAACGACATCAAGTCAGTACCCGCAAAACCAAAATTTATGAAAAGCAAGGATGCGACATTCCATCGATACTTGCACCCAAATCCGCGAGGATGCGACATTCCATCGATACTCGCAACCGAATGAGCAAGGATGCGACATTCCATCGATACTTGCAAGAACATTCAGCAGGGATGCGACTTTTAGTCGATACTTGCATTTTCGAAAGCCAAACCGGCTATAAATGCCACAAAACGGCTATAGATGCCACCAAAACAAACCGGCTATCAATGCCACAATACAAAACCGGCTATCAATGCCGTAAAAAAAAAATTGGCTTTCAAAAAACCCGGCTATAGATGCCACCAAAACCGGCTATCAATGCCACAAAATCGGCTTCGATGCCACAAACAAAATCTGGCTCCCATGCCAAAACAATCATTTGACAAAAGATTTTCACAAAATGACAAGCTTTTGATCAAGTCCCATTTAGCAATTACTTTTATCACAAAAAGATTTATGTGAGCGTAGGGAAAACAAAAAAAAAGTGTTCATAAGCACTACAAAAAAAGAGTACCAAAAAAAATACATGTGGTACCAAAAAAAAAAAGGATAGTTTCTGCTACAAAAATCAGGAGCTCAGCCAAAAATGGTCTCCAGCCAAGAGTTCGGCTCCTCAAGCAAACTTTTGGCCTCAGCCGTCAGGGATTCCAGGGCACGCTTCTTCACGAACTTGCAATGAGATGCTGGGGTGGGCTGTAACCCTTCTTTCACACCGGGAAGCTTATCCCGAGCAGTTTGCCATTGTTTGTCCTCTTGAAACTTCCTTTCAAGGACTCGATCAGCATCTGCAACCCGGCGAATCAGAGCACTCTCCCTGTCGCGAGCCCCTGTTATAGCAGCCCACTTGGCAGCGACTTGTGCCTTTAAATGCTCAAGACGTTTCCTGGCCTCATCGACCTCCCTATCAAGGATGTTAAGGTCATGTGTCAGCCCAATGATGGTTAGCTCTTCTAAGTTCTTTTCTTGGACTATCTGCTTCCTGCTTTGTGTAGCCTCATTCAGGTCAGACTTAGCCTTATCAGCAGGGTCCATGAATATCTCCTTGAAGAACTGGTCGTCAGCAAAACCCATGGTCTCAAACCACTTGTCACCCAGTGCAATGATCCTATCAGCGATCGCCCTGGCACCTGTGACATCCAGACCAGCCTATTCGGCATCATTGAGAATCTCCTGCCCATGCTGGATCATGCCAAATCCGGCATCCAAGTGCCCAGAAAGGAGAGTCTCAGTCCAAGAGCTCAGAACCCACACCACCACCTTCTTCGCAATAAGAATAGATGGCCCAGTTGAAGATTCGCCCAACTCCGTTGGTCGGCTGCTCATGTCATCACCCGTTGGAAGAGTAACAAAAGAACTCTTTCCAGTTGGAGCTGCTCGGGAAGGAATCTCAGCACCAGGTATCTCCTCAACAGTGTCAGAGCTGGTCCCAGGAGCCTCTACCTCTGGATCGACCTCTGGCATCCCTTGCTCTGGTTCTGAAGGAAGCAACAGACTCTCCGCTGTCACCTCAAAACCTGCCAAAGAAACACAAAATCAAGTTTTACTATAATTCATTTCAAGATTCTTTTTCATGTTAAAATTTACAACGGTTCATTTATAAACTTTTGTATCCATATGATTTCTAAATGACACCTGAACCTAGCATGGGCTGTTGGTAAAGTAAAGCCCCACATCCCACATCGCCTAAGTAATGCCCTTGGCAAGGCTTCATATATACCTATTTGGGCCTTTCACCTATGAGCTTAAGCTTTTAGGTTGGTATATTGTTTATTACATGGTATCAGAGCGGGTTCCAATCCCGTTGTTCTTGTGTAGCCCACTTGACAGGCCTGTCCATGAAATCTGTTGGGCCTGCACGTGAGGGGGAGTGTTGGTAAAGTAAAGCCCCACATCCCACATCGCCTAAGTAATGCCCTTGGCAAGGCTTCATATATACCTATTTGGGCCTTCCACCTATGAGCTTAAGCTTTTAGGTTGGTATATGGTTTATTACATGGGCCTCCTGCGCAATTATTAGGCTTTCCATTTGTCAAAATAGAATACTTTTACCCAACAAGCAGGTCTGAATTAGAGTCCTCTAATAGACATTTAAACCCTACAATGATATATCTATTCATTTATGCACTTGCTTAGAGCTAAGTCATTACCAATCTATTTCTTCATTTGCTATGTCATGCATTTGGTTTCCATTTAGATCTATTAAAATCCTATATTGGTTGTGGTTGTTTGTGATATATATTTTTAAATTTTTTTTTTATTATTTTCCCATTTAGATCTCCTTGTCTAGATCCTAGGTTTCTTTCTCTTGATGGTTTCTGTTCTTTCTCATTTTAGTTTGCTAACAGATAGTCTATACAGAGGTTGTGTCAGGAGAAAAAAAAATACAACTTATGCTATTTGTCTCCAGGTTAGTAAGATTTAGAAATATGATTTTATACGTCTAAACTTTAGATACCTGTTGTCATAAATTTATAATTACATCAATGGTAACTTCGGAAAAAAGTACCATTTATTTTTGAAATTTCGAGATGCTATGCACCTTTTGTTCCTGAGTGTCAAATTTTACTATTATTCATTTGAAGATTCTTTTTCATGTTAAAATTTACAACTGTTCATTTTTAAACTTTTGTATCCATATGATTCTAAATGACACCTGAACTTAGCATGGGACTCCTGTGCAATTACTAGGCTTTCCATTTGTCAAAATAGAATAGTTTTACTCAGCAAGCAGGTCTGAATTAGAGTCCTCTAATGAACATTTAAACCCTACAATGATATATCTATTCACTCATGCACTTGCTTAAAGCTAAGTCCTTACTAATCTATTTCTTCATTTGCTAAGTCATGCATTTGGTTTCCATTTAGATCTATTAAAATCCTAATTGGTTGTTTGTGATATATATTTTAAAATTTTTTTATTATTATTATTTTCCCCATTTAGATCTCCTTGTCTAGATCCTAGGTCTCTTTCTCTTGATGGTTTATATATGTTCTTTCTCATTTTAGTTTGCTAACATAGTGTATACAGAGGTTGTGTGAGGAGAAAGAAAATACAACTTATGCTACCTGTCTTCAGTTAGATCCTAGGTCTCTTTCTCTTGATGGTTTATATATGTTCTTTCTCATTTTAGTTTGCTAACATATAGTGTATACAGAGGCTGTGTGGGTAGAAATAAAATACAACTTATGCTACTTGTCTTCAGGTTACTAAGATTTGGATTTTGCTTTATAGTGAATCTTGCTTATGTATTTCTCATTTTTATGAAATGAAAGTTGGGTGATGAGTTTTTTATTTTTAATTTTCTTTTCAATGTCATTTGATTCTTTTATTATTGTAAGATTTGGGGCTATTTGAATCTGACTTTTGTATATCTTTGTTGATACGAACTAAGTTTGAATGATCATTTTTTCCTCTCTATCTATAATCTGTCTCTCTTATCAGGCCACAAGATCTTAGTGCTGTTTTTCCTTCAGACTTTGCCCCCAAAACATTCATGGCGATTTACATGCTGAGATTCCAAGGTATTTAAATTTAGATTTTGATCATATGCCAGTTTTCATTAACTTGATTAGTTGATTTTGAATTATTTCTATATATTTACTCTCTTTTCACTAAAATGATGCAACAAATATGGCAAAGTGGGAGTATTTAATTTGAGGTTTTTCACTACTACAGATATAAATTGTACGAGCATTGATGCAACTAGAAGGCCCAGAAGGTGGGACAGGGCCCTTTTGTTGGGACTCTGAAACAAGCCCTCTTCTTTTCTACTCTACAATTTCAGCTCCTCCGATTCGAAGGCATATCTTAGAATTCTTATGAACTCAATATTGAGTAAAAAAGCAGGCCATATGATTACGCTAAAACAAAGGCATAATGGTTGTGTGAACTTCTCTTTTCTTGAGATATTGCATGATATTTGCTCTATTTTTTCTTAGTCTCAAGTGTTATGTCTACAAACACACACACAAATGATCTCTTTGAGTCTAAAGTTTACTTAGAATCTCTATTTGAGTCTTAGAATCTCTATTTGAGTCAAAAGATCACCGAACCAAGTACATCAGCTTACTATTAGTTGTTTTTTGGACCTCTCAATTCGAGTATCAAATTTGACCATTTGATTAACTTTGAATATGCCTAGAGTTATTGGAGCATATTCTATGTCACCATAGTACTTCTGAAGGATTTGGAAATTTGCTGGATTTCAAATACCTTCAAATGAGAATTATATATATTTAAATATGCCTCTTCTCTTTCCACACCATCAAAGATATACTCACTATTATGGAACAGACCAGTTCATCTTATCGTTGATTTTAGTTGTATCCAATGTGAAAGGAACAATTTCCCTATGCTACCTATTTTAGTTGATCTTGTCGTTGCTCACAAGGAGCTCTCACTCTGGCTTTGAATGCCCCCCAGATTGCAGGCTAGGTCTAGGATCAGGATTATGGGTTTTTTTCTAAGAGATTAAGATCTCATTTTTGTGGATTTGTTGGTACTATATTTCCCCCTCCCTCCCCAGATGTTTTTGAAAGAGGTAAGAAGCAAAAGACCCCTCTTTCCCTCCTCTAACGCTCTTTGGTGCATGTTTGATGAAAGGGATTTTCATGTCCAGCTCAAAAAATATTAATGTTATATCTCATTTCCGAAGGGAAGGAACTCTTTTACTTGTATTTTTAGGAATCCCAAGAGTTAGCTTGGAAGTTTCTCCCCAAAGAATGCAGAGTTCTGCAAACGTTTTGGGATCCCACGTGTTCAGGATTCTTTACATTCAAGTATCGTGTAAATAGCCAACACGCTCATGGTTTAGTGGTGTTGACACCATAGTTTCGTACATATGCCCATGGATCTCTAGATCCTTAATTAAAGTAATCGCTCCTATACCACTAGCCAACAATCATGGTCTTTGGTAGGTGGAGTCGGTGTTTATGATAGTTCACTATTTTCATGTCTTGGGTCTTCTGCTTACCTCTTTGTAGCTTCTTCTTGATATTCTTCCTCCATTTGGTTTAAATCTTGATGGTGTTATTTTGTATTTCTTCTTTTTGTTAAATGATAATTGCATGTACATGTTTCAACAATAAGTTAAAGGGTATCGAAGTATATGATCATACGACTAACAATTACAATTTTCTTCATGTTATGAGAAGGATGGAAGGAATGATTTGGAGAAGCTGCATAAAGGAATGCATCTATTGCATAAAGGAATGAATCTATCTCGATCTTCAATCTCCGGTTCTTATAGATGGCTCATTTAAATGACTTTTTTTTAATCTTTAACTCTTAGAGGGCACTTTTTCAGGGCGACTAGATTTCTCTCTACGCATTTGTTTTTTGTCATTGAAGATATTAGTTTGATTACTGATCAAGGTTGCGCCATGGATTTGTCATGCCTTTTCGTTGGATTGATATATTCAGTTACCAATTTGCATTTTGTATAGTACATTTTGCTTTTCCAGATGTGTTGATAGCAGAAAATTTTGAAGGGGAAAACGGCTACATTCGTAGATTGTTTTAAGCATATTTTATGTTCTGGTGGTTTCAACCTACTGTTTTACTTATGTGGGTCTTTCTGTGTCAATTGGGTAGTGGAAAGCATAGTGACAGAAGTAAACTACTTAAAAGATTCAGATATTCATAAATGATGGGAAGGATTACTTTGACTAATGTTGTTTTTCCTATCTGTCCTTGTGTGGGGACATTTCCAAAGCTCCAGGATTAAGCTAATCACGGCCATCAGATGGGACTAAGCATTCTCACGTGCAATCCGCGTGCCATCCACGTGGCACCAGACTCACATCGGCTACCGGGACAGAGGCCTCAGCCGAAGTCAGACAGGTCCGGGTCGCTAGCGCCGAGCTCGGCTACCCAGGTGCCCACCTCGGCTGAAAGCTCGACCTCGGCCGAAGGAGCCGGGACGAAAGCCGAACCAGGAAAGAATCTCCACTCGCGCCCTTCGCCCCCCACGTCATCAGACACGTGTAGGAATTAGGGGCGCGAGCCAATAAGACAAATGCGACATCCAGCCGTCCACAATCTTCGCCAGATCACTGACAGGGCGGCATCCAGTGGCTGAAGCCAAATCAGGGCAAGGCCCGAGGGAGGATCCGATGGTACCCCTACCGCCAAAGGCGTCCAACACGATCTGGCCCAACATGACGCGCATTTATTGATATGTGGGCTGATCCGACTGGCATTAAATGCAAAGTGGGCTGGAATGGACCGCATTTATTACTTTGTGGGCTGATATGACTTCCCTATCAAGTCATGGGACCCACACCAAAATATCATCCAAAGATATCGTCCAGTCGTCTATAAATAGAGCCTCATTTTACATGCAAGGTACGCACAACAAAAACCTGAGAGTCAATACTCTGCCTCTCTTCTTCCTCTCCTTCCTTTGTTCCAGTTCATTCACTGACTTAGGCATCGGAGAGCCTTGCGCCGCTCAGGCCAGGGTCCTCTGACTGTTTGCTCTTCCCTTTCAGGCTTTCAGGCAGCGGGTTATCTTCTTCATTTGGATAAGTCCTCTAAGGCACCCCGATTATTGTGGGTCATACTCTTTCTGCACCTACAATTGGCGCCGTCTGTGGGAAAGTACTATCCCAACCTTCCCAATCTTCTTAACCTTCCCAGAAACCATGCCTCCGAAAGCTAAGAAGGGCGGAGAGTCCCAGAGAGCAGCACTTGAGCATCCGGGCCCGTCGATGGACGTCCCTCCTCCTGGACGGTCCGGGGCAGCCCATGGCGCATCTGTAGGCGAGGAGCGCGTAGGCTCGCGGCCCTTCGTCGAGATTCCATTCCGAGAGGGAGTCGAGACCTCGTGCTCTGAAGAGGAAGTCACGCCTCCCCAACGGGACGAGCGTCGACGTGAGCGCCCTCTTAAAGGCAAGGCTCCAGCAGTGGAGGAGCCATGCCGTGTGCAACCCCCTGATGCTGGAGGAGACATCGCAGCCCAAAACGCTCTCCTCCAAGAGCAGGAGCGAATAATCCGCCAGCTCCAGCAGCAGCTGAGGGCAGTGCAGAATGCCTCTCTAAGGCAGCCCTCAGAGCCCCAAGGCGAGAAAAGAGCTGTCCAGAGCAAGGTAGTCCAGTCATCCCGAGAGGATCTAAGAGCCTTTCTGGATCAGAAGTGCAGCCATGCTTACGATGAGGGCTCGAACAACACCCATAGCCATCGTGGCCGCGACGGGCGAGCTCACGGCCATCGTAGCCGAGGCCATGCAAAGCGAAAGCCAAGAGCACTGACACCAGAGAAGGACGATGAGCAGGAGTGGCTCGACAAACGCATCAAGCTAGCTCTTCAGCGTAATCTGGAGATGCGGGACCAGCAAGAGATTTGTGGCCCCACCAATCTGGGGGCCTCTCCTTTCACGCGGGACATCGAGAGAACTCCCTTGCCCAAGAAGTTCTCAGTCCCGCGGTTCGTCCCCTATGACGGACTGTCTGACCCGTCTACTGACCTCCGCCATTTCTCCCAAAAGATGTCCATCTGGGGGAACGAGGGCCATCTCAACTGCAAGATCTTCTCCTCCAATTTGAGCGACCTCCCTCTGAAGTGCTTCTGCGCTCTACCGGAGAAGTCTATTTCGAGTTGGAAAGAGCTCCAACTCTCTTTCCTGAAGAAGTTCCAAGCCTACAACGTCGTCCCCAAGACCGATGCTGACATCCTCGCTCTAAAGATGAAGCAGGGCAAGACCCTCACCCAGTTCGCCCGGTGGTTCTGGGCAATTTACAGCCAAATCGAGGATACCAGAGAAGAAGTGGCGATTTTCGCCTTCAGAATGCCCTGTTACCAGGGCACGAGCTGCGGAAAGATTTGGCAGGAGATCCCACTCGCTCCATGCTGGCCTTGATGTCCCGGATAAAACGCTATATCACCCAGGAGGAGGACGAAATCCGAGCTCGGGAGTAGGAAGGCCGAGAGATCGCAGGCCCGGAACCCAAGGAAAGAAACAGCCAGCCCCAGCAGCGGGGTAAGAAGCCATACCAGAGGCAAGAGTCGAAGCAAGCCTGGGTCTCCAATTCGGCGAGAGCTTCAACGTCCAGGTCCGGGGTCAGCAGGAGGGCCAGACCTCCCTCCGACACCTACCAGTCTATGAACATCATCTTCAAGGAGCCAATCCACTAAGTTATGAACAAAGTCAAGACCCAGCCATTCTTTAAGTGGCCTCATCCCTTGTCAGGCGATCCCTCCACCCGTGACCAAACCAGGTTCTGTGCCTACCATAAGGGTAACGGGCATAGGACCGAGGAGTGCAGAACTCTGGAGTTCCACTTGGAGAGGCTCGCCAAGGAAGGCCATCTTGTGGAGTTCGTGAAGGCAGGAGATGTCGGCAGCGGCGGCGGCAGCCGAGCTCATCAGAGCGCGACTAGGGATCCAGACAGTGAAGACTCTGAAAAGATCATCAATGTGATCCACCTGGCGCCCACAACTCCCTCTCCCTCAGATCGAGACAGCCCTCAGGCTCGTGCCGAAGCCAGGCGGGCCTCGCACGGGAAGGAGGTGATGGGAGCCGAACTCGGGCCAGCGCCCAAGAGAGCGTGCCGCGACCGACCGGCAATCTCGTTCTCAGAAAAAGATCTGGAGGGAATCCAGCTCCCTCACAACGACCCTCTGCTCTTAACCATGAAGCTGAAGGACTTCACTGTGAAGAGGATCCTTGTCGACTCCGGCAGCTCTTCCGAGGTCCTCTACTATGAGTGCTTCAAGAAGATGAATCTCTCAGAAGCTGACCTCACGGAGGTCCGTGTGCCCTTGCTAGGGTTATCCGCCAAACCGGTCTATCCCAAGGGTAAGATCACCCTGGAAACCCGAGTGGGCGGAGCCTCCGTGTTGGCCGACTTTCTAGTCGTGGACGCCCCTTCTCCCTACAACGTCATCTTGGGCAGAACGTGGCTCCAAAAGTTGGAAGCAGTCCCCTCTTCCCTCCACCAAAAGCTGAAGTTCGTCCTCGAAGACAAGGAGGGCAAGATGGAGGTGGTTACAGTGGAAGGAGACCAGCAGCAAGCTAGGCAGTGCATGCTGGCCGTGGTCCCAGCAGAGAAGGAGCCGGAGTGCGTCAACCTGGCGGAGTTTGAAAAGGGTCTAGATGAGATTGGCCGAGACCTTGACAAGAAAAGTATAGAGGACCTAGCCGAAGTCAGGCTCGACTCAACAGACCCTGACAGATTTTTCCTGATTGGCACGCAGCTGCCAGACGAAGAGAGAGAAGAGCTCTCAAGGTTTCTAGTGCAGAACGTGGATGTCTTCGCCTGGACCCCGAGCGAAATGCCTGGGGTCGACCCCGAGGTCATGTGCCATAAGGTCAATGTGGATCCCAACCACAAGCCAGTGGTGCAGAGAGCCCGAAGGACGGGGCTACAACAGACAGACGCGGTAGTCGAAGAGGTCGACAGGTTGCTAGAGGCAGGCGCAATCCGGGAGGTCCAGTACCCGGTCTGGCTGGCCAATGCGGTGGTGGTTAAGAAGAAGACAGGCAAATGGAGGGTGTGTGTGGACTTCACAGATCTCAACAGGGCCCGCCCTAAAGATAGTTTCCCCCTTCCGAAGATCGATTAGATGATCGACGCCACCACCGGCCACGACCGAATGAGCTTCCTCGACGCCTACAGAGGCTACCATCAAATCCCGATGTATGAGCCAGACGAGGAGAAAACCGCATTCATAACCCCCTGCGGCACTTATTGCTATAAGGTCATGCCCTTCGGGCTGAAAAAACACGGGGCCAACATATCAGCGCCTCATGACAAAGATGTTCCAGGCTCAGCTCGGCAAGATGGTGGAGGTCTACATTGACGACATGGTCGTCAAGTCCAAGCACTCCGGCGACCATCTGGCAGATCTAGCCCAAGTCTTCAGCATCCTTCGCGCGTTCAAGCTCAAACTGAATGCTTCCAAGTGCGCCTTCGGCGTAGCTTCTGGTAAGTTCCTCGGAAGCCTGGTAACGCGGAGGGGAATAGAGGCCAACCCGGACCAAATCACTGCAATCTTGGGCATCCAGAGCCCATCTACTAAAAAGGAAGTCCAGAGGCTCACAGGCATGGCTGCAACACTCAATCGCTTCATCAGCCGATCATCAGATAAGTACAGGCTCTTTCAGCTTCTGAGAAAAAATTTAAAATTCCAGTGGACCCCTGAGTGCGACCAAGCGTTGGCAGCACTCAAAACTTATTTGTCTTCATCACCTTTACTCTCTACCCCAACTCAGGGGGAGATTTTGTATCTATATCTTGCGGTCTCGGATCATGCGGTGAGCTCCATCCTCGTCAGAGAGGACGAAGGGGTCCAAAAGCCAATTTACTATGTGAGCGAGATCCTGCTTGACGCCGAGACCAGATACCTTTTGTTGGAGAAGTTCGTACTGGCGCTCGTCAGCGCCTCCCACAAGCTCTCCCATTATTTCCAATCCCACACCATTGTGGTGATCACGGAGCATCCACTCCGTTCTATATTAAAAAAAGCTGACTTTTCAGGGCGAATCTCAAAGTGGGCAGTCGAATTGGGGCAGTATGACATTCAGTACCGTCCCCAGACCGCGATCAAAGCCCAGATTCTAGCGGACTTCATAGTAGAGTTCGTCACGCCAAGCTCGACTCCGACCTAGCCCGGCACGGAACTGGGGGGCATAGGGCATGAGCCTGAAGTCACCGGGGTCGAACAAGCTCCCGCCTCGGCATGGAAGGTCTTTGTTGACAGTTCGTCCAACTCCAAGCGAGCTGGCACTGGCATAGTCCTCCAATCGCCAGAGGGACTGGTCATAGAGCAAGCCTTCACCTTGGACTTCAAAGAAACAAACAATGAAGCAGAGTATGAAGCACTGATAGCAGGGTTGAACAGCGCCCAAATCCTCGGAGCCCAGCACCTGGTGATCTTCAGCGATTCGCAACTAGTAACTAGCCAGCTCGCTGGAGACTACCAGGCCAGGGACGACAGGATGGCGGCCTACTTAGCCCTCGCTAGAAAACTACTTTCTCATTTCCAGACAGCCGAGGTCAGGCAGATCTCCAGAGACATCAACACGCACGCTGATGCGCTTGCAAACCTGGCCTCCGCAGTCGAAGCAGGCAAGAAAAGGACTGTCGAGGTTGGATCGATATCAAGATCAGGCCTAGAGCTCCACTCACCCCGGTAAGTCCTTTGTGCTCATCTCGGCCCGAGCTGGATGGACCCAATCATCTCTTACTTGAGGGACGACCAGCTCCCCGAAGACAAGACTGAAGCCCATCGAATCAGACTCAAGGCAGCTCGATTCTGGCTATCTCCCGAAGGCAAACTCTACAGAAAATCCTTCATGGGTCCCTACCTCCAATGCGTCCATCCCAGCAAGGTGGACAACTTCCTGTATGAGATCCATGAAGGAATCTGTGGCAGTCACATCGGAGGCCGATCACTGGCCTACAGGGCGATAAGCCAAGGTTACTGGTGGCCCTACATGCAGAAGGATGCGCAGGTGTACGCCAGGAAATGTGAGAAGTGCCAGAAGTTCTCCCACTCTCTTCATCAGCCAGCGCAAGACCTGAGTCCCTCTCTAGTCCATGGCCCTTCGCTCAATGGGGGCTGGACATTGTGGGGCCTCTCCACCGAGCTCCAGGGAACAAGAGATGGCTGATAGTTGCTACGGATTACTTCACAAAATGGATAGAAGTCGAGCCGCTGTCCTCCATCACTGATAGGGACTCCAGGAACTTCATATGGAAGTACATCATAACGAGGTTCGGCATCCCCAGGACCCTGATCTCGGACAACGAAACTCAGTTCGACTCCAAATCCTTCAAGGACTTCTGCCAAGAGCATCAGAAACCATTACTCCACTCCGGCGTATCCACAGAGCAATGGCCAGGCCGAAATTTCTAATAAGATAATCCTGGAGGGCCTGAAGAAGCGGTTAGATAAGGCAAAAGGGAGATGGGTAGAGGAGTTTCCCAGCGTGCTATGGGCATACAAAACGACTCCAAGGCGTTCCACCTCGGCGACACCATTCTCTCTGGCCAATGGGATGGAGGCGGTCATTCCCTTAGAAATTGGCCTCCCCACCCTGAGGACAGGGTTGGTCGACCAGGGCCAAAACGAGATAAACTTGGCAATGGAGCTGGATCTAACGGATGAGCGTCGAGAAGCAGCAGCCCTACGACTGACTGACTATCAACAGCGGCTAGCCAGAGGCAACAATGAAAAAAGTCCGAGAAAGAAGTTTCTCCGTAGGAGAGCTAGTTCTGAAGAAGACCCTACCAGCTGACAAAGATCCGAACGAAGGAAAGCTGGCCCCGAACTGGCATGGCCCATTCAAGGTGGTCTCACTGGCAGGACGATCCTCCTACAAGCTCGAAGACTTAGAAGGCAAGCCGTTGCCGAGACCATGGAATGCATCCCACTTGAAGAAATTCTATTTCTAAAGATGTAACATGAGTCTCAGAATCAATGAAAGCAGCTTTTGCCCTGACTCATCTCTCCTTATCTGAGTTCGGCAGCTCTGGATCCTTGACCCTGGAAGAGACTTCGAGTTCATACACTCAGTCGTTTCCTAAAGTTTGGGTCCTTGACCCTGGAAAAGGCTTCGAGTTCATACACTGAGTCGTTTCCTAAAGTTTGGGTCCTTGACCCTGGAAAAGGCTTCGAGTTCATACACTCAGTCGTTTCCTAAAGTTTGGGTCCTTGACCCTGGAAAAGGCTTCGAGTTCATACACTCAATCGTTTCCTAAAGTTTGGGTCCTTGACCCTAGAAAAGGCTTCGAGTTCATACACTCAGTCGTTTCCAAAAGTTTGGGTCCCTGACCCTGGAAAAGGCTTCGAGTTCATACACTCAGTCGTTTCCTAAAGTTTGGGTCCCTGACCCTGGAAGAGGCTTCGGATTCATACAACCAGTCGCTTCCTAAATTCCGGATTCATACACCCCTCGAGATCGTCCCCGAACTCAGGCTCGCGCAGCCGAAATCATCGAGATTCTGGGTTCATCTCGGCACAAGACAGTTCGTCTCGGCCAATGGTGGTTCATTTCGGCCAATGACAGTCTTCGAAAGAGAAAGAGCAGTGTAAGCACTGAAGTGCAAAAAAACAGCACAAAAATACAAGTATCACAAAACAGTACAAGAAAAGCAAAAAAGAATACAGAAGTATTGTACACAGATTGTATGATCACAAAAACTGTTCTTTTTATTTATTGTAATTGCTTCATTACATGGGTTACAAGAAAGAAACCAAATACAGCAAGGAGGCTCGCAGTCCTCTGAAAACAGAAAAAGAAATAAAGACTGGGAGGCTCTGATCTTCACTGACTCTTCAGTCTGGTCTCCAGCGCCCTGAGCTCTTCAACGCCCTCTAGACTGCAAGCTTGAAGACTCCGATCCTCGCTGGTCCACTGTTTGGAGGCTTTTGGGGACTCTGAATCTCACTGAGCTCTACAATACCCTATGGTCAGTGAGACCAAAGTTTGCAAACAAGGCCCCCTCGGCCCGAGGACCTCTCGATCCTGCCCGCCGCTCGGAGGTCTTGACATCCCACAAGAAGCATGGTTCCACGCAGGATCTTGTGGGATGATAACAAGACCGCCAAACGCACGGGGCGCCACCAACCCACGACTGCAAAGATTCCGATGTAGCCGCGCCGGAGAGGGTTGGCCGTGGACCTGCGTTCAGAGAGCGCGTAGTCCACGAGGATCGTCTTCAGAGAGCGCGCAGACTACGACAGACTTTCCCCCTGGAGGAAGCCGTCTTCTGGCACAAGGGTTCCCCCCGGGTCAAATGTTCCGAATGATCTACCAAGCATGGCTGCCAGGTTATTTATATGAATTATGCTATCCTAGTTCTTTTTTCTCTCCCATGGCGAGCTTGCCACTCCTATTTATAGGAAGAAGAAGGGCCCGGTCTTCAAAGAGAATTATGAGGCGAGGTCTCCCATGCCCAATGTGAGATGCACGTCTTCCTACATGCTGACCAGCGGTTCCGATGACACCACGTGGAGCCATCCGCTCGTTTTCCTCATTGGACATACCGCCACACTTACTGCCATTTATGGTCTTCAGAATACGGAGAATCAGCACAGATAACTATGAAGATCGTTCGGTACTCTCTCCAACTCAAGGCTCTCACGTCACGTTACATTAAAGAAATTCTGCCGGACTCAAGCATAAAAGAGCCGAACTCAAAAAAGAAAGGGAAAGAGAGAAAATGTACAAGTAAAGGAGCTCTGTTTCTCATTAAAAGTGAAGGGCATTACAGGGCTGAAGATTACATCCAAAAGATAGAAAAGAAAAAATTACAAAGAGCAAAAGCAAGAGTAAGGTGTAACTACTGCGGCTTCGGTGACTCCACCAGTATGATCACCGACTCTGATGAACCAGCGGTCTCGGCTACGACCGCGGCCTTGTCTAATGCACCACTAGCAGCAGGGGCAGAAGGAGCGTCACCCTGAGGCGCGACTGGGGCATCACTGACAGGCGGAGCGGTTAGAGCACCGTCCGGGGCAGGATCAGCTGTAGGGGCTTCAACTGGGGCACTCTCGCCCAAAGCAGGATCAGCTGCAGGAGTAGAGCTCGGCTCAGGGACTGGGTCCGAGTACTTCGGCAAGTTCCGATAGACCGGGTGGTCTTCGGGAACCCCCGCACGCCTCAGTGCGGCCAAGCACCCTTCCTCGAACAGAATGGAGGTGATCTCCTCCACCTGCTTCTCGTACTCCTCAGTGGCCTGGTCCACCCCCTTTTGGAAAGAAGACTGAGCCTCAGACAGCAGAGAAGCCTTCTCACTCTTCAGCTCGGCATTCCCTGTCTTCAGCTTCTCTATTTCAGCACGCCCGGCCAGCACTTCGCCACGCAGCCTCGTCGCCTCAGCCGTCGATTTAGACCTCGATCTGGCCAGCTCCGACTCCAGTTCGGCGATCCTCTTAGTCTTCGTCCAGATATCACCCTTTAGCTGGTGGGCCTTCGACGTGAGATCAGTAACGCTGACCAGAGCTGCTTCCAGCAGTGCGGTTGCCTCGGCGCTACCCTTCTTCAGCTCTTCCAGCTCCTTCTTCAGCCTGTCCCTCTCGGACTCCAGCTGGGTGACCTTCGCGACGTTCTTGTCGCTCCTTTCCATCACTGCCAGGAGCCTTTGCACGTACTGCAAAAGGAAAAAGTAAGTCAAACAAAAGCAGCCGAGCTAAAGCACTTGAAGAAAAGCGTTGAAGATACTTACCAAAAGATTAGCCTGAATTGCTGAGACCATCAGGCTATCGTTGTCGTACCTCGCGTGCATTTCCATGTCTCGTGGCAAGGCACAAGCTTTCGTGAGGGCTCCAATGACGTCGGTGTTCCCCATCAACCGGTCCTCGACGTTTAGAGGCTTCCCGGGCTGCGTCTCCATCTTGGGTCACCATGCCGCCGGGGCAGTGCAAGGTCCGGAAGCCGATCCGGATCCTTACCCTACCGAGATGCTGAGCTCGCGGGCCGCCCTGCCAGTCACCTTGCTGGCCAGCGCACCCTTCTCAGGCGGAGCCTTACCCCCAGGAGCTCGCGTAGGTGTCTTACCCTTCGGAGGCTGTTCATCCCCCGAGTCCTTTTCGCCCGCCTTGGACTTCTTCCTGGGCGGGGACCCCTCCCTCGGGCGATCCGGCGAGCGTCGCCACGCTCCCTCGCTCAGTGTTGGGGCAGGAGCAGAAGTGGCAGCAGCACCCCCCGAGCCCGAAGCCGCGCGGGTGCTGGCAGACAATGGTGTCGCAGAAGAAGAGGATCTTTGCCTGAACTTGGCCGCCAGATCCTTGGTACCAGGCACTCTCGAGCCTCCCTCCATTCCTTCCTCCTGGTCAGACGAGTAGGCGTCTACTATCTCCCTTAGGTTCGGCGACCCTAAGCTAGAAGAAGTAGATACCTCAGTGCCAGACGCAGCTCGGCTCGCAGCAGGGTCAATCAAAGGTTCCCCGGCAGGCACGGCCAAGGTGACAGGAGGATGATCAGGCTGCGGCTCGTCCTCCAGAGCTGCTCCGATTCTCCTGTAGTGGCCGCGGTACCTCAGCGTATACCCCAGCAGCTTCCAGGCCGATCTGGTCTCGTGCCCCTTGTACCTCTCGACCTTCTTGTGGTCATCGACGTTCTTCCTCCAGCCTTCGCTCACAGCCCGGCGTCGCCTCGCGTGCAGTTTTGCACCACAAACAATAAATTTGTCAGCTCGGCAACATAAAGGTTGAGCAGAATAAACAGAGAAAAGAAACAGTATTTACTTGGGACGGCACCGAGGTGGTGAGGGACCATCAGTCTCCTGTCCTCACCAGCGCCGAATTCCCAGTCCCCTGACACGCAGAAGAGGTCCTCCTCGGCGTTCTTACTAGAATCCTCCGGGGCCAGGACGAAGCCTATTCGGCGCTGCTTCACCCGGAGATAATAATTGTCTCCCCCAGCCTTGCAGATGTCATAGACGTCCTCGATGTCATGAACACCCAGGTTGGTCCCCAAGATCTCGTTCAGTTTTGCCGTGCCCATGATGACTTTGAAGCCATTGGGCATCAGCTGGCACGGGGTAATCGACCAGACGCTAAGGCAAGCCCTAAGCAGGGGGTGCAGAGGAAATCTGACCCCGCCCTCGATCACGGAGTTCAGAGGGAACGGCATCCAGCCGCAGGACCAGCCGCGCGTGGCATAGTCGATGGGATCCGCCGGCCTAAGGCGAATTCCCTCCGGGATGTTGTAAGTAGCCCTAAACCTAGCTATGCCCTCGTTTGTATCTAACCGAAACCTAGGGGTGCCCATGTCTACAAGAAGAAGATAGCGGAAAGAAACCCTAAAGGTGGAGAAACCCTAAAAAACCAGACAGGGGCACGAAGTTACTTACAGAAACAGGAGGGCGAGTCAAGAACAGGTCTCGGCATGTCCTACGGTTGTGCTTGCCAGAGAGATCTCGAAGAGCGGAGCAGAAATCGAAGGCAAGGGCAGAGGGAATCAGAAAAAAGAAAGAAAGGAGACGACCCTATTTATAGAAAGAAAACCCTCTTTGGGCGCCACTTTCGAATTCGAAGAGACGGATTTCGCGATCCGCACCTGTTCCATCAATGAGACAGCTCAATCAGTGAAGAAGCTACACGTGTAGCCGTCGGTTCGCTTCCCAGGACGGACAGGACGAAGCATTTATTGCCTCAAAAAAGTTGAAGCGACATCAAGCAATGATCGCTGCATCTCCAGACGGGTTCTTTAGCTTCTGACCCCTAAAGGCTAGGAGGCTTAAGAAGTCAAAAGCTAGGGGGCAATTGTGTGGGGAGATTTCCATAGCTCCAGGATTAAGCTAATCACGGCCATCAGATGGTACTAAGCATTCTCACGTGCCATCTGCGTGCCATCCACGTCGCACCAGACTCATATCGGCTACCAGGACAGAGGCCTCAGCCGAAGTCAGACGGGTCCGGGCCGCTAGCGCCGAGCTCGGCTATCCAGGTGCCCACCTCGTCTGAAAGCTCGGCCTCGGCCGAAGGAGCCAGGACGAAAGCCGAAGTAGGAAAGAATCTCCACTCGTGCACTTCACCCCCCACGTCATCAGACACGTGGAGGAATAGGGGCGCGAGCCAATGAGACAGATGCGACATCCAGCCGTCCACAATCTTCGCCAGATCACTGACAGGGCGGCATCCAGTGGCTGAAGCCAAATCAGGGCAAGGCCCGAGGGTGGATCCGATGGTGCCCCTACCACCAAAGGCGTCCAACACGATCTGGCCCAACATGACGCGCATTTAATGCGATGTGGGCTGATCCGACTGGCATTAAATGCAAAGTGGGCTGGAATAGACCGCATTTATTACTTTGTGGACTGATGATGACTTCCCTTTCAAATCATGGGACCCACACCAAAATATCATCCAAAGATATCGTCCAGTCGTCTATAAATAGAGCCTCATTTCACATGCAAGGTACGCACAACAAAAACCTGAGTGTCATTACTCTGCCTCTCTTCTTCCTCTCCTTCCTTTGTTCCAGTTCATTCACTGACTTAGGCATCGGAGAGCCTTGCGCCGCTCAGGCCAGGGTCCTCTGACTGTTTGCTCTTCCCTTTCAGGCTTTCAGGCAACGGGTTATCTTCTTCATTTGGATAAGTCCTCTAAGGCACCCCGATTATTGTGGGTCATACTCTTTCTGCACCTACAGTCCTATTGTTTAATGCCTTTGTTCAGGTGCTTCATATCTGTTATTGATAGAACAAAGAAGCTTCAATGAGTTCTTCGGTGGAAAGTAACTGAGGAAAATTAGTCTTTACAGTAATTCAGATTATCATACAGATCGTGGGCTAGCATCCCCTTGTCATATGGCATTCTGTTAGTTGTCAATTGTTCTTCTGCTAAAGTGATTCTCTTAACCGTGATATGGTTTGATAGACCTTTGACAGCATATGGCATTTGTGCTGTTAGGGTGACATTCTAAGAGGTTCAGGAAGTCACGAATTACTAAGTAAATTTGTGGAAAAAATATATGAAAAGATATAGAGGTTCATGGAACTTTATACAAGGTACAAGTTGGATCCTACTGTAAATTTTTATCATCCTTTCCTCTAAAAGTACATGTGCCAAGGTTTTGTAACTTCTCAAATCACAGCTACCAAAAACATTCTTCCCATCCCTCTCCACGTTCCCCCTCTCAAATTAGCAGCAATCTATCTTCATTTTCTGAGTTATGATTCTTTTAATTTGTTTGCGATTGCAGTACATTTTCATTTTTTGAATGCTTTTAGCTTTATTTACTCACCCTTTTTTACCAATTCATCCCTTCAAATTAAAAAGTCAATCTAGAAATATTTTTATGCTAGTCTAAATGAATATATATACATATCTTACCAAAATCCCTTACTTATCTTCAAATAAGAATCAGTTAAAAAAAAAAGAACTCTTAACACTTTCTAAACAAGAGAGAGAAAGAAAGCACCTTTTTTCCATTAGTTGATTATGTTAGTTTTATGGACTCAATCCAATAGATGATATAATAAATTGATTAATTTCTTTATTTATCCGTATATTCATGCTTTCCTTTCATGAGATGAATGGTGATTTATTATATACATGCACATAACCAATACAAATGACATGATGGTTCATGAGATGAACCGGGGTCCACAAGTATATTAGATGTAATACATGTGTATGGATGAGATCCACATACGGGAGACATGTGTGGCAAATCTTATACTTAAATATTATCACAACCAGTGATGAGACTGGACATCTCATACTGATAAGGTTGTAGTACTTTGATCACTATGAGATAGTGTGATTTGTCTCGATCATCAGAATGGAAGATTCTGGATCATAGTGCTGGTACATTTGATGTATTGAAGGACCATGAGAAGCACCTTATAAACACTGTCTTTATTTTAAGGTCTGCTCTCATAATTCCCTAGCAATAGGCTCTCAATCCTGAGACATTAATGAACTCAAGTTTCTATCTATTCATTTGCTTTGAGTCACCAATGAGTGAGGCCAACTGTAGGTCAACACCTCGGTGATTTGGGTACATGGTAGTAGAGCTGTGGGAACATTCAATAGTCAAGAAGGAATCTATCTCTAATATCCCCTTTTGCCAATTAATGGATTTATCATTGGTAAGTGCGCACCCATTCCGATTAAGAGTTAATTGGAAAGGTACCTATGATCATTATAATTAATTGGGGCTCAAGGATAATAAGATATGGATCTATTTTGGAAGACAGGTCCAATTGATCCATGGATATTGATAGAGGGATCTACTTGTGATAATGTGGAAGTTTAGGGTCTTCTATGTAATATTCCTAAGACTAGAGTTCAATTGCATTTATATAGTGGAGTTATTTGCAATTAACTGTGGGCCCGGATTACACATGAGATGTGGGGTCGCGTGTCCCAGTTGGAGCCAGCTTTCTAAGGAATCCCTAGTGGTCCCCACGCTAGCCCAATTATTAGAAAGTATCTAATTCTAGTAGAACTCTAAAAGGAAAGTTACTATTTCTATTTGAAGTGAGACTTCTAATTGTGGTAATAGTAGACTTACTAATTTTAGTAGAAGTGAGACTTCTATTTTAATTAGAAAGGAATTAGAAACTTATTAATCATATTTAAAGTGAGACTTCTAAATGTGATATGGTAAGTTACTAATTAATGGAAGTAAGACTTCTATTGTAATTAGTAAAGAGGAGGCAGCTTGCAAAAGCTATAAATAAGAGGAGAGGAGGCCTTGGACATGCATGCACTTTCCTAGCATTGGGATTCACGCCCAAGGTCCTTTTGTGCAATAGTTGCACATGGTCTTTCTCCTCTCTCTCTTCTAGTTCTCTTTCTAGTTCCTCCCTAGAGTTCCTAGTAGTTTTCTCTTGGAGATCCCACCATCTTCTTGAGAAAAAGGAGAATCTAATACGGGTCATAGCGTGGAAGATCAAGAGGTCTTGGAGATCCATATTTGATTAGTGAAAGCGTTTCATCATCAAAGAAAGACGCAACTCCTCCATTAGAGCACAACCGAGCTCCAAAGGTATAATCCACTTCCTTGCATGTTGTAGATTATTATGGATGCTTGTTAGTTGCTGTTTCTATCTTCTAGATAGATTGTATTTACTGATCATGATGGCTGAGATTGAGGACATAGATCTTGGATTGGGTTTTATAGCCTTATGGATAGTTGATCCCTGCATCAAGTGGGTCAAAAGTTTTTTGAAACCTATCATAGAGGCTCACCCTATTTCCAACATATTAAACTTTTTCCTGCACTCTTCCTTGGACCTGTTTGGGAAAAAAAGCTTACGGATTGTATCCCAGTCAGGAACATCTTCACACACACCCTTCTCCATAAGAAGAGATACTTCTTCTTTACTCTAAGAGTGCCCGCCGCTCTTCAGAAGCAGCAAAATATCCGCCACTTCCTCCTCATCTGGAGTTAGAAAAATTTCTTCTTTGGTGGAGCTTGATTTTATATCCAGCAGAATTCTTGCTGCTTGGATAACTTCATTATCGGTGGTACTTGCAACAGCAGTCTCCACTAACTGTAATCCGACGGAATGGTATCGTATCGGGAAATAGATATCCGAAATACACATCGGAGAACAAAATCGAAAGCAAGCCGATATATTCCTTCTCTCGCAGATCTTGACTTCCAGTCCCGAACTCCCTTACCGGTGAAAATTCGGAGAGACTGATCTCAGAGACGATCTGAAAAGTAGGAATGCAACATTCACCATTACGTCGGGAATCATATCGGCATCTCAGAGAACAACAACCGAAACATATACTGACACAGACGAAAAACTAATGCAATCCGATATTTACCTTCACCTTCTCTCGCAGATCTTGAATTCCTGGCCCTATGTCCGTCTCTGGTGAAAAGTCGGAGAGCTTCATCTCATCAGAGACGATCTGCAACATTCACGTTATGTCGGGAATCATATCGGCATCTCAGAAAACAACAACTGAAACAGATACTGACATAGACGAAAAATGAAATCAATCCGATATTTACATTCTCTCGTGGATCTTGACTTCCAGTCCCGATCTCCCTGGCCGGTGAAAAGTCGGAGAGACTGATCTCAGAGACGATCTGAAAAGTAGTAATGCAACATTCACCGTTACGTCTGGAATCATACCGGCATCTCAGAGAATAACAACCGAAACAGATACTGACACAGACGAAAAATGAAAGCAATCCGATATATACCTTATATCGCAGGAACTGATTCTTCTCTACCGCCGCGCCAAGATCCAACGACTCTATCACTGTATTGATCAGATCATCAATAATCTTCTTCGATGGAGGGTCCACATCCGTGGACTTCATGACTTGATCTCTAGCTCGGAGCAAAAGATCGACGGAGACCTGAACCTCCACACCGGATCTCCGACTTCCACGCCGGATCTCCGTCGCCGGTGAAAAATCGGGGACCTTGTTCAGATCAGACGGTCGATTCGACATTTCCTACAAAAAGAAGAGATTAATTGCAAGAATCTGAGAAATCGACTTGACACGAAGAGGAAATGTCGATAGAATTAGGCCTTTTCGATCTGAATCTCGGAAATCTGAGAAATCGAGATCTTGATTTGATGAATTAGGGTTCTAGAGACTTACTTGCGGGATGATGCTCGTTTCAGGAGCTGAGAACGCTGGATTCTTGGCAGGGGTTTTCTTGGAGGATTTCATTTTGGCGGGAAAGGAGAACTACGAATGGTGTGTGCTGTTAGAGATGATCCTGACTGATTATATAGCAAGTGTATTGAAAGTGGGCCACTTTGTTGAGTTTATCGAGCGTTGTTCAGGTCGGGTTTAATCAGATCCATAGTATATCCAGAGCCCAAACCTGAATTATTACGATTTACGAGGAGGCACCTGACCTATGGGTGCAACTTGGGTTGGGTCAGGGTTGGGCTTGTTCGGGTGGTTGGGGTCACTTGGGTTTTAAACCTGGATGGAAGTTGGGTTGGTTTTAAAATTTGGAATTAAGCTTCTGGGGCCTGAATTCTGTCTTAGTTGAAGAATTTTTTCTAGGCTAATTTATAGGTCCCACCTTGCCCCCGCCTTCGATCAATGCAGCTCATTTAACGCTCTTATTGCCCTCACGATCAAGCAGAATGCCCAACTTCGTGCTCATCAATCCTTTACTCGCCGTTGGATTGAATTTTAGAAAAATATATGATTAAAACACTCTTTCTTTTTTAACTTTAGGGTTGTTAAATCAAGAGCTTTGATGTTGAGCCGAAATAAATAAATAAATAACCAATGGCTAGGATAATCTAATGGGGCTGACTTTTGTATGACCCTCATCTGTCCCAACCCAATCATAGGAATGCCTCAAGTGGGCCCCATGAGCTAGATCGCATGATTAACGAATATGATTAGTAATGCATACGATCACTGGCTGAATTTTATAATTTGTGAAAACACTTTTTTCCTCTAGAAATTTTTATAATTTTTTTGCATATGGAACCTTACCCCTTTTATCAGTTCAAAATTTTATGATTTTTTACCTATGGACCCCTAAAATTTTCAAAAAAGTTACTATATATTTTGAAAACTACGTACATTTCTCATTTCGGGGTCCACCCCTTCATACCGATTGTGTTAATCATGTTTTGTTAAGAAAATGGTCTGCCTTACTGTAGAACCAACTCTAGTAGATGCGAAGTTTGGATAGAGGTTCATTTTGAGCTGCTTAGATTTTATAAAGTAGGCCCCATTATGAAGTTCCACTTCGTCAACTCAAGATTTTTGGTAGCCATCCTCATGTTAGGAGTAGATATATATAAGCAAAAGAAAACTTCATGTTCTTTATTCAACTGCACATATTATCCCACTTTGTCTTCTGCAGCTAATATAAATTATTCATGTTCTTGACCATCAGTAATATTTAAGATAGAGATTATAATAGATAGCTCATCTACTCCAATTCTAGTAGCTTAGTTGCAATCTTACATGCTTTTTGAGCTTTTCATTGTGGTTTCCCATTATGAAGAAAAAGTCCATAAAATTACAAATGAAGTTGAATCAATTGGTAAAGATGATAATTCAAAGCTAACCATTGATTCTCACATAATATATATTGACATCACAACAGAGTCAAGGAAAAATCTTCACTGTCATTATGTGGCTGAATCAAGTGATAATGAGATAAATCTTGTCAATCACTATTCACTATAATTCCTTGTGTGTGGAGATTTTCAAAGTTCCAGGATTACGCTAATCACAGCCATCAAATGGGACTAAGCATTCTCACGTGCCATCCGTGTGCCATCCACGTGGCACCAGACTCACCTCGGCTACCAGGGTAGAGGCCCCAGCTGAAGTCAGACAGGTCCTGGCCGCTAGCGCCGAGCTCGGCTACACAGGTGCCCACCTCGGCTAAAAGCTTGACCTCGGCCAAAGGAGCCGGGATGAAAGCCGAAGCAAGAGAGAATGTCCACTCGTGCCCTTCGCCCCCCCCCCCCCCCCCCCCCCCCACGTCATCAGACACGTGGAGGAATAGGGGCACGAGCCAGTGAGACAGATGCGACATCCAGCCGTCCACAATCTTCGCCAGATCACTGACAAGGCGGCATCCCGCGGCTGAAGCCAAATCAGGGCAAGGCCCGAGGGTGGATCCGATGGTACCTCTACTGCCAAAGGCGCCCAACACGATCTGGCCCAACATGACGCGTATTTAATGCGATGTGGGCTGATCTGACTGGCATTAAATGCAAAGTGGGCTGGAATGGACCGCATTTATTACTTTGTGGGCTGATGATGATTTCCCTATCAACTCATGGGACCCACACCAAAATATCATCCAAAGATATCGTCCAGTCGTCTATAAATAGAGCCTCATTTCACATGCAAGATACGCAACCCATACTAGAGAGTCGTTACTCTGCCACTCTTCTTCCTCTCCTTCCTTTGTTCCAGTTCACTTACTGACTTAGGCATCGGAGAGCCTTGCGCCGCTCAGGCCAGGGTCCTCTGACCGTTTGCTCTTCCCTTTCAGGCTTCGAGGCAGCAGGTTATCTTCTTCATTTGGATAAGTCCTGTAAGGCACCCCGATTATTGTGGGTCATATTTTTCTGCACCTACAATTGGCGCCATCTGTGGGAAAGTACTATCCTAACCTTCCCAATCTTCTTAATCTTCCCAGAAACCATGGCTCCCAAAGCTAAGAAGGGCGGAGAGTCCCTGAGAGCAACACTCGAGCATCCGGGCCCGTCGACGGACGTCCCTCCTCAAGGACGGTCCGGAGCGGGGCGTGGCGCATCTGTAGGCGAGGAGCGCGTAGGCTCGCGACCCTTCGTCGAGATTCCCTTCCGAGAGGGAGTCGAGACCTCGTGCTCTGACGATGATGTCGCGCCTCCCCAACGGGACGAGCGTCGGCGTGAGTGCCCCCTCAAAGGCAAAGCTGCAGCGGTGGAGGAGCCACGCCGTGTGTAACCCCCTGAGGCTGGAGGAGACATCGCAGCTCAAAACGCTCTCCTCCAGGAGCAGGAGCGAATAATCCGCCAGCTCCGGCAGCAACTGAGAGCGGTACAAAATGCCTTGTTAAGGCATCCCTCAGAGCCCCAAGGCGAGAAAAGAGTTGTCCAGAGCAAGGTGGTCCCGCCCTCCTGCGAGGATCTGAGGGCATTTTTGGATCAGAAGCGTAGCCATGCTCACGATGAAGGCTCGAGCAACACCCATAGCCATCGTGGCCGCGACGGGCGAGCTCACAGCCATCGTAGCCGAGGCCATGCAAAGCGAAAGCCAAGAGCATTGACGCCAGAGAAGGACGACGAGCAGGAGCGGCTCGACAAGAGCATCAGGCTAGCTCTTCAACACAACCTGGAGATGCGGGACCAGCAAGATATCTGTGGCCCCACCAATCTGGGGGCCTCTCCCTTCACACGGGACATCGAGAGGACTCCCTTGCCTAAGAAGTTCTCAGTCCCGCGGTTCGTCCCCTACGACGGATTGTCTGACCCGTCCGCTCACCTCCTTCACTTCTCCCAAAAGATGTCCATCTGGGGGAATGAGGGTCATCTCAACTGCAAGATCTTCTCCTCCAGTTTGAGCGACCTCCCTCTGAAGTGGTTCTGCGCTCTACCGGAGAAGTCTATTTCGAGTTGGAAAGAACTCCAGCTCTCCTTCCTCAAGAAGTTCCAAGCCTGCAGCGTCGTCCCAAAGACTGATGCTGACATCCTCGCTCTAAAGATGAAGCAGGGTGAGACCCTCACCCAGTTCGCCCAGCGGTTCTGGGCAATTTACAGCCAGATCGAGGATACCAGAGAAGAAGTGGCAATTTTCGCCTTCCGGAATGCCCTGTTACCAGGGCACAAGCTGCGGAAAGATTTAGCTGGAGATCCCGCTCCCTCCATGCCAGCCTTGATGTCTCGGATAAAACGCTATATCGCCCGGGAGGAGGACGAAATCCAGGCTCGGGAGGAGGAAGGCCGGGAGGACACAAGCCCGGAACCCAAGGAAAGGAACAGCCAGCCCCAGCAGCAGGGTAAGAAGCCATTCTAGAAGCAAGAGCCGAAGCAAGCCTGGGTCTCCAGTTCGGCGAGAGCTTCGGCGTCCAGGTCCGGGGGCAACAGGAGGGCCAGACCTCCCTTCGACACCTACCAGGCTATGAACATCGTCTTCAAGGAGCCAATCCACCAGGTTATGAATAAAGTCAAGACCCAACCATTCTTCAAGTGGCCTCGTCCCTTGTCTGGCGATCCCTCCACCCGTGACCAAACCAAGTTCTGTGCCTACCATAAGGGTAACGGGCACAGGACTGAGGAGTGCAGGACTCTGAGTTTCACTTAGAGAGGCTCGCCAGGGAAGGCCATCTTGCGGAGTTCGTGAAGGCAGGAGATGTCGGCAGCGGCGGCAGCAGCCGAGCTCATCAGAGCGCGACTAGGGATCCAGACAGTAAAGACTCTGAAAAGATCATCAATGTGATCCATCTGGCGCCCTCAGCCTCCTCTCCCTCAGCTCGAGACAGCCCTCAGGCTAGTGCCGAAGCCAGGCGGGCCTCGCACGGGAAAGAGGTGATGAGAGCCGAGCTCGGACCAGCGTCCAAGAAAGCGCGCCGCGACCGACCGGCCATCACATTCTCAGACAAAGACCTCGAGGGAATCCAGCTTCCTCACAACGACCCTCTACTCTTGACCATGAAGCTGAAGGACTTCACTGTGAAGAGGATCCTCATCGACTCCGGCAGCTCTTCCGAGGTCCTCTACTATGAGTGCTTCAAGAAGATGAGACTCTCAGAAGCTGACCTCACGGAGGTCCGTGCACCCTTGCTAGGGTTATCCGCCAAACCAGTCTACCCCAAGGGATAAATCACCCTGGAAACCCGAGTGGGCGGAGCCTCCGTGATGGCCGACTTTCTGGTAGTGGACGCCCCTTCTCCCTACAACGTCATCTTGGGCAGAACGTGGCTCCACAAGTTGGAAGCAGTCCCCTCTTCCCTCCACTAGAAGCTGAAGTTCGTACTCGAAGACCAGGAGGGCAAGATGGAGGTGCTCACAGTGGAAGGAGATCAGCAGCTAGCCAGGCAGTGCATGCTGGCCGTGGTCCCTGCAGAGAAGGAGCCAGAGCGCATCAACCTGGTGGATTTTGAAAAGGGTCTAGATGAGATCGGCCGAGATCCTGACAAGAAAAGTATTGAGGACCTAGCCGAAGTCATACTCGACCCAGCAGACCCTGACAATTTTTTTTTTTATCGGCACTCAGCTGCCAGACGAAGAGAGAGCCGAGCTCTCAAGGTTTCTAATGCATAACGTGGATGTCTTCGCCTGGACCCCGAGCGAAATGCCTGGGGTCGACCCCGAGGTCATGTGCCACAAGCTGAATGTGGATCCCAACCACAAGCCAGTGGTACAGAGAGCCCGAAGGATGGGGTTACAGCAGACAGACGCGGTAGTCGAAGAGGTCAACAAGTTGCTGGAGGCAGGTGCAATCCGGGAGCTCCAGTACCCGGTCTGGCTGGCCAATACGGTGGTGGTCAAGAAGAAGACTGGCAAATGGAGGGTGTGCGTGGACTTCACAGATCTCAACAGGGCTTGCCCTAAAGTTAGTTTCCCCTTTCCGAAGATTGATCAGATGATAGATGCCACCGCTGGCCATGACCGAATGAGCTTCCTTGACGCCTACAGAGGCTATCATCAAATTCCGATGTATGAGCCAGACGAGGAGAAAACCGCATTCATAACCCCTCGCGGCACTTATTGCTACAAGGTCATGCCCTTCGGGCTGAAGAACGCGGGGCCAACATATCAGCGCCTCGTGACAAAGATGTTCCAGGCTCAGCTCGGCAAGAGAGTGGAAGTCTACATTGGCGACATGGTCGTCAAGTCCAAGCACTCCAGCGACCATCTGGCAGATCTGGCCCAAGTATTCAGCATCCTTCGTGCGTTCAAGCTCAAGCTAAATGCTTCCAAGTGCGCCTTTGGCATAGATTCTGGCAAGTTCCTCGGAAGCCTGGTGTAACACCCCGACCCACCTTAATCTCGTTTTAGAGTTAATTAATTTAGATTAATTGCTTAATGGATGTTTTGATCTTGATTGGACTTGATTAGGTAGAATTAGTGGGGTTTGACCACTTACTAGGTAGATTATGACTTTTGGAGTGTTTTTGGGTTTTGTGTGTACTTAGAAAATTTCTGGGTTTTTAATGCATTGCATAGAGCATTTCATGGGCCTCAACTTTCATGCCTTGACCCATTAAATTCGGACCCATTTACGCCCATTTCCAGCCCATTCATTTAACCCAGGCCCTTATTAGAGATTTCAGTCCATTTCTGGACTTGCATGCAAGTGCTGGGATAAGTTGGGATAAAACCCATTCTTAGCTACTCTCTTCTTCTTCTTCTTCTTCTTCCTTCATTTCCAGCTGAGAGTTTTCTCTTCTCTACTTCTTCATTTCTTCCTTCACTTCTAGCATCAACCAAAGGATATTGCAAGGAAGCCATCCACCATTCCAACACTATCATCTTCTCCAACAAGACAACATCTTCCAAGCTCAAGCATCCACTCATCTTTCCTTCTTCTTGCTTTTGGTAAGCCCTTTCATCACTAAGCATTTCCATTTGATTTCCTTCATCATGGAAAGCTACAAATCATGTATGCATCATCTCCTTCCTCATTCATTTTCTTTCATTTTCGTTTTCACCATTTTTAGGGCATTTGAGCTTTCATATTTGGGGATTTTCGAGTTTAGCAAGGATTAGGTGTGAGAGCTAGCTTTCAAAGCACAAAGGCAAGTTAAACTTATACATTTGTATGCATGATTTCTTGTTTGATTCATGAAGATATGTTCAATCTTGCTTAGAGACCCATTTCTTGCTCAAAAATGGATTTTGTGGATGATTTCTTCTTGTTAATGTAATATGGTTTTTTGATGGTTTTGATGAGCATTTTGGAAGCCCAAAGACACCTCTTGGTAGTGTTTTAAAACCTGATGGAATGCCTTGAATGGCTTGGGAGAAATCAAGAAGTTTCAGATTTTCGGAACCCAGGATTTGACAGTTCGCTCGAGCGAGCGTGAGTGAACGCTCGAGCGAAGGGCTCTCTGGGAGAGTTCGCTCGAGCGAACTTTAGGTCCGGTCGAGCGAACAGCTCTCTGTCTCGGGTCCGCTCGAGCGAACATCTGGTCGCTCAAGCGAACCTGATACTTGCAGTATGCAGATTTTCCAACGACCATAACTTTTCAACCGTAAGTCCGTTTTTGGAGATCTACATACCGTTGGAAAGCTCATGATGTGTAGAACCCAACAAAAAGTGATTTTATTTGATTTGAGCCTTGGAAAAGATTATATGTTGGATTCTATATAATTGTGACAAATGGACGTCTCCATGAGCCGGACGTTGAACCGTAGCTTGATCTAGTTGATTGGCCTGATAGATGGACTTGTAGGATGTGCACCCTGGACTTTTATCATGACCACTGGGTTTGTTTAATTGTGGATATGGATTGAGCACCCTTACCCACAAAAGGGGCATTGTGTTCTTCGGATTGTAACCGTGCCAAATGTGTTCTATTAAGGGATTCGACATCCAAATTATGTAACGCCAAGGGGGTCCTCGTAGCCCGATAATGTCGAACTCTTAATACTACCCTGAGTTGGACGGTGAAGACCACATGTGTTCCCAAGACCGTAGGCTTGGCTTGATTTCTGTCTTGACTCCGTATATGATCTGTATGTACATGCATTGCATTCCGTTTCCAGTACTCTAGTATGACTTGATCATGCTTCTGTTTAGTTATGTATTTTCTGTTACACATCTGTTGTGTTATATTTATTTCTGTATTTGTTCAGCATATTTCAGTAAGTCCCGATTTGTTATTTACATGTCTTGTCCTGTATATGTCCTGTATCTGATTATACTGTCCTGCACCTGCCCTGTTGTATGTATATTGTACTCTATGAGTCGGCACCACTTAGCTTCGACCCTATCTAAGTCGGACCCGGCTAAGTGTGGGTTTAGTAAACTTCTGGCCCTCTGCAGATGGGAATATATTCTGAGGGTTTACCGGCACCCTAGGTCTACGATGGAGAATTCTGGGTACTTCTGTCTCCTAGTAGCACCGCCCTGTCCTGTCCTGATATCCTGCTCTCATTTTATTTCATGCTATATGATTAACTTGAGAGAACATAGCTTATGTGGATGTGCCAACTAGTACTGTTAATATATTTATCTGTTATCTATGACTCGTATGTCTCATGCTAAATTCATGCACTGATATGCCTAGTGATTATTCCTTCATCTCTTATGATTTATACCTGTCTGACTATTCATTTGATACATGTTATATGGACTGTATATGTTTGTCTTGCTTAGCTTAGTCTAATGGTGCTACACTTGGCGTTACAGGTGAATACATCGACGCCATTGCCCCGGAGATCCTTGAGGAAGAGGAACCTCCACACAACGTAGCAGAGTGGACTCCTGATGATGTCTTCTAGACATCCACTCGATGAGAAAAGGACGCTTAAATGACCCACTGACCGTGGCTAGGATTGCCACATATTTTGTAGTAGTTTATAAACTTGTTAGCTTTTGGATTGTAAACTTAACTTACTTCTTCTCTTTCTATCTCTTAAACTTGAATCTTAAATCTATGCTCATGGACCCTTATGCTCTATATCTTGATGATTCTGTTATGTTAATTGGATATCTATTTGACAAATTATACAGGCATATCGAAAAATATAAACCTCACACGGGATATCCTGTGGGTAAATTCCGTACGTGGAGACCTAGAGTCAATGAGTTTGACTCGAATTTCCACGCGGGCGTGTGTCGCGCCTCGGGATGTGTGCAATCTCGGGCTCGGGGCGTGACACCTGGTATTGCGGAGGGGAATAGAGGCCAACCCAGACCAGATTACTGCAATCTTGGGCATTCAGAGCCTATCTACTACAAAGGAGGTCCAGAAGCTTACAGGCACGGCTGTAGCACTCAATCGCTTCATCAGCCGATCATCAGATAAGTGCCGGCCTTTCTTTCAACTTCTGCGAAAGAACTTAAAATTCCAATGGACCCCTGAGTGCGACCAAGCATTGGCAGCACTCAAAACTTGTTTGTCTTCACCACCCTTACTCTCTACCCCAACTCAGGGGGAGATTTTGTATCTATATCTCGCGGTCTCGGATGATGCGGTGAGCTCCGTCCTCATCAGAGAGGACGAAGGAGTCCAAAAGCCAATTTACTATACCAGCAAGATCCTGCTTGATGCCGAGACCAGATACCTTTTGTTGGAGAAGCTCATGCTGGCACTCATCAGCGCCTCCCGCAAGCTCTCCCATTATTTCCAATCCCACACCATTGTGTTGATCACGGAGCATCCACTCCGTTCTACATTCAAAAAAGCTGACTTTTCAGGATGAATCTCGAAATGGGCAGTCGAACTGGGGCAGTATGACATTCAGTACCGTCCCCGGACTGCGATCAAAGCCCAGATTTTAGTAGACTTCTTGTAGAGTTCGTCTCGCCAAGCTCGGCTCCAACCCAGTCCGGCACGGAACTGGGGGGCATAGGGCATGAGCCTGAAGTTACCGAGGTCGAACAAGCTCCCGCCTCGGCATGGAGGGTCTTTGTTGATGGTTCGTCCACCTCCAAGCGAGCTGGCACAGGCATAGTCCTCCAATCACCAGAGGGACTGGTCATAGAGCAAGCCTTCACCTTGGATTTCAAAGCAACAAACAATGAAGCAGAGTATGAAGCACTGATAGCAGGGTTGAATAGCGCCCAAATCCTCGGAGCACGGCACCTGGTGATCTTCAGTGATTCGCAACTGGTAACTAGCCAGCTCGCTGGAGACTACCAGGCCAGGGACGACAGGATGGTGGCCTACTTAGCCCTCGCGAAAAAACTACTCTCTCATTTCCAGACAACCGAGGTCAGGCAGATCTCCAGAGATACCAACACGCACGCTGATACCTGGCCTCCTCTGTCGAAGCAGGAAAGAAAAGGACTGTTGAGGTTGGATCGATATCAAGATCAAGCCTAGAACTCCACTCACCTCGGCAAGTCCTTTGTGCTGATCTCGGCCCGAGCTGGATGGACCCAATCATCTCTTACTTGAGGGACGACCAGCTCCCCGAAGACAAGACTGAAGCCCACCGAATCAAACTCAAGGCAGCTCGATTCTGGCTATCTCCCGAAGGCAAACTCTACAGAAAATCCTTCACGGGTCCATACCTCCAATGCGTCCGTCCGAGCAAGGTGGACAACTTCCTCTATGAGATCCATGAAGGAATCTGTGGCAGTCACATCGGAGGTCGATCTTTGGCCTACAGGGCTATAAGCCAAGGTTACTGGTGGCCCTACATACAGAAGGATGCGCAAGTATACGCCAGGAAATGCGAGAAATGCCAGAAGTTCTCCCACTCTCTTTATCAGCCAGCGCAAGACCTGAGTCCCCTCTCTAGTCCATGGCCCTTCGCTCAATGGGGGCTGGACATTGTGGGGCCTCTCCACCGAGCTTCAGGGAACAAGAGATGGCTGATAGTTGCTATGGATTACTTCACAAAGTGGATAGAAGCTGAGCCGCTGTCATCCATCACTGATAGGGACTCCAGGAACTTCGTGTAGAAGAACATCAAACGAGGTTCGGCATCCCCAGGACCCTGATTTCGGACAACGGGACTCAATTCGACTCCAAATCCTTCAAGGACTTCTGCCAAGAGCATGGCATCAGAAACCATTACTCCACTCCGGCATATCCACAGAGCAACGGCCAGGACGAAATTTCTAACAAGATAATCCTGAACGGCCTGAAGAAGCGGTTAGACAAGGCAAAAGGGAGATGGATAGAGGAGCTTCCTAGCGTACTGTGGGCATACAGAACGACTCCAAGGCGCTCCACCTCGGTAACACCTTTCTCTCTGGATTCATACATCCGGTCGTTTCCTAAAGTTTGGGTCCATGACCTGGAAAAGGCTTCAGATTCATACATTTGGTCGTTTCCTAAAGTTTGGGTCCATGACCCTGGAAAAGGCTTCGGATTCATACATCCGGTCGTTTCCTAAAGTTTGCGTCCATGACCCTGGAAAAGGCTTCGGATTCATACATCCGGTCGTTTCCTAAAGTTTGGGTCCATGACCCTGGAAAAGGCTTTGGATTCATACATCCGGTCGTTTCCTAAAGTTTGGGTCCCTGACCCTGGAGAAGGCCTTGGATTCATACATCTGGTCGTTTCCTAAAGTTTGGGTTCCTAACCCTGGAAGAGACTTCGGATTCATACATCCAGTCGCTTCCTAAATTCCGGGTTCATACACCCCTCGAGATCATTCCCGAACTTAGGCTCGCACAGCCGAGATCCTCGAGACTCTGGGTACATCTCAGCAAAAGACAGTTCGTCTCGGCCAATGGTGGTCCATTTCGGCCAATGACAGTCTTCGAAAGAAAAAGAGCAGTGCAAGCACTGAAGTGCAAAAAAGCAGCACAAAAATACAAGTATCACAAAACAGTACAAGAAAATCAAAAAAGAATACAGAAGTACTGTACACAGATTGTATGATCACAAAACTTGTTCTTTTTATTCATTGTAATTACTTCATTACAAGGATTACAGAGAAGAAAACAAAGTACAGAAAGGAGGCTCGCAGTCCTCTGAAAATAGAAAAATAAATAAAGACTGGGAGACTCCGGTCTTCACTGACTCTTCAGTCCGGTATCCAGCGTCCTGAGCTCTTCAACGCCCTTTAGATTGCAAGCTTGAAGACTCCAATCCTCGCTGGTCCACTGTTTAGAAGCTTTGGGGGACTCTGAATCTCCCAGAGCTCTACAATACCCTTAGGTTGGTTAGACCAAAGTTTGCAAAAAAGAGCCCCCTCGGTCCGAGGACCTCTCGATCCGGCCCACCGCTCGGAGGTCTTGACATCCCACAAGAAGACCTGCGCAATAACTCCACGCAGAGCCCTTTGGGATGAAAACAAGACCGCCAAACGCACAGGGCGCCACCAACCCACGGCTGCAAAGATTCCCATGCAGCCGCATCGGATAAAGTTGGCCGTGGACCTACGTTCAGAGAGCGCGTAGTCCACGAGGATCACCTTCAGAGAGAGCGCAGACTACGACAGACTGTCCCCCTCAGAGGAAGCCGTCTTCTGGCGCAAGGGTTCCCCCCGTGTCAAATGTTCCTAATGTTCTACCAAGCATGGCTGCCAGGATGGTTAACGAAGAGAGACATGTTCCTATGTTTATGAGAATAAAGGTGTCCTGGTTCTTTTGGCCCTCCCATGGCGAGCTTACCACTCCTATTTATAGGAAGAAGGAGGGCCCGGTCTTCAAAGGGAATTATGAGGCGAGGTCTCCCACGCCCAACGTGAGATGCACGTCTTCCTACATGCTGACCAGCGGTTCTGATGGCGCCATGTGGAGCCATCCGCTCGTTTTCCTCATTGGCCATACCACCACACTTACTGCTATTTATGGTATTCAGAATACGGAGAATCAACATAGATAACTATGAAGATCGTTTGGTACTCTCTCCAACTCAAGGCTCTCACGTCATGTCACATTAAAGGCACTCAGCCGGACTCCAGCGTAAAAGAGCCGAACTCAAAAAAGAAAGGGAAAGAGAGAAAATGCACAAGTAAAGGAGCTCTATTTTTCATTAAAAGCAAAGGATGTTACAGGGCTGAAAGTTACACGCAAAAGAGAAAAAGGAAAAGTTACAAAGGGCAAGGAAGATATAACTACTGCGGCTTCGGCGACTCCACTAGTATGATCACCGACTCTGATGAACCAGCGGTCTCGGCATCGACCGCAGCCTTGTCTGGTGCATCACCAGCAGTAGGGCCAGAAGGAGCTTCGCCTTGAGGCGCGATCGGGGCATCACTGGTGGACGGAACAGTTGGAGCGCCATCCGAGACAGGATCAGCTGCAGGGGCATGGACTGGGGCACTCTCGCCCAAGGGTGCGGAGCTCGGCTCAGGGACTGGGTCGGCGTACTTCAGCAAGTTCTGGTAGACCGGGTGGTCCTCGGGAACCCCTGCACGCCTCAGTGCGGCCAAGCACCCTTCCTCGAACAGAATGGAGGTGATCTCCTCCACCTGCTTCTCATACTCCTTAGTGGCCTGGTCCACTCCCTTCTGGAAAGAGGATTGTGCCTCGGACAACAGAGAAGCCTTGAGACCAGCATTCTCCTTCTTCAGCTCGGCACTCCCTGTCTTCAGCTTCTCGATTTCGGCGTGCCCGGCCAGCACTTCACCGCGCAGCCTCGTCGCCTCAGCCGCAGATTCAGAGCTCGCTCTGGCCAGCTCCGACTCCAGCTCGGCGATCCTCTTAGTCTTCGTCCATATATCACCCTTTAGTTGATGAGTCTTCGACGTGAGTTCAGTGACGCTGACCAGAGCTACATCCAGCTAAGCGGTCGCCTCGGTGCTGTCCTTCTTCAGCTCTTCCAGCTCCTTCCTCAGCCTCTCCCTCTCAGACTCCAGCTGGGTGACCTTCGCAACGTTCTTGTCACTCCTTTCCATCACTGCCAGGAGCCTTTGTACGCTCCGCAAAAGGAAAAAGTAAGTCGAATAAAAGCAGCCGAGCTAAAGCACTTGAAGAAAGGCGTTGAAGATACTTACCAAAAGATTAGCCTGAATCGCCGAGACCAATAGGCTTTCGTTGTCATACCTCGCGTGCACTTCCATGTCTCGTGGCAAGGCACAAGCTTTTGCGAGGGCTCCAATGACATCGGTGTTCCCCACCAACCGGTCCTCGACGTTTAGAGGCTTCCCGGGCTGCGTCTCCATCTTGGGTCGCCATGTCGCCGGGGCAGTACGAGGTCCGGAAGCCGATTCGGACCCTTGCCCAACCGAGACGGTGAGCTCGAGAGCCGCCCCGCCAGTCACCTTGCTGGCCGGCGCACTTTTCTCAGGCAGAGCCTTGCCCCCGGGAGCTCGCGCAGGTGTCTTACCCTTCGAGGGCTGTTCAGCCCTGAGTCTTTCTCACCTACCTTAGACCTCTTCCTGGGCGGAGATCCCTCCCTCGGGCGATCCGGAGAGCGTCGCCGCTCTCCCTCGCTCGGTGTGGGGGCAGGAGCAGAAGTGGCAGCAGCACCCCCTGAGCCCGAAGCCGCGCGGGTGCTGGCAGACGATGGTGCCGCAGAAGAAGAGGATCTTTGCCTGAACTTGGCCGCCAGATCCTTGGTACTAGGCACTCTTGAGCCCCCTTCCATTCCTTCCTCCTGGTCGGACGAATAGGTGTCTACTATCTCCCTCAGGTTCGGCATTCCCGAGCTAGAAGAAGTGGATGCCTCAGCGCCAGACGCAGCTCGGCTCGCGGCAGGGTCGATCAAAGGAACCCCGGCAGGCACGACCAAGGTGACATGAGGATGATCAGGCTGCGGCTCGTCCTCCGGAGCCGCTCCGATTCTCTTGTAGTGGCCGCGGTACCTCGGCGTATACCCCAGCAGCTTCCAAGCCGATCTGGTCTTGTGCCCCTTGCACCTCTCGACCTTCTTGTGGTCGTCAATGTTCTTCCTCCAGCCTTCGCTCACAGCCCGGTGTCGCCTCGCGTGCAGTTCTACGCCACAAACAACAAAAGTATCAGCTCGGCAACATAAAGGTTGAGCAAAATAAACCGAGAAAAGAAGCAGTATTTACTTGGGACGGCCCCGAGGTGGCGAAGGACCATCAGTCTCATGTCCTCACCAGCGCCGAATTCCCAGTCCCCTGATACACAGAAGAGGTCCTCCTCGACGTTCTTACTAGAATCCTCCAAGGCCAGGACGAAGCCTCTTCGGCGCTGCTTCACCCGGAGATAATAATTGTCTCCCCCAGCCTTGCAGATGTCATAGACATCCTCGATGTCATGGACACCCAGGTTGGTCCCCAAGATCTCGTTCAGCTTTGCCGTGCCCATGATGACTTTGAAGCCATTGCGCATCAGCTGGCACGAGGTAATCGACCACACGCTAAGGCAGGCCCTAAGCAGGGGGTGCAGAGGAAATCTGACCCCGCCCTCAATCACGGAGATCAGAGGAAATGGCATCCAGCCGTAGGACCAGCCTCGCGTGGCATAGTCGATGGGATCTACTGGCCTGAGGCAAACTCCCTCCGGGATGTTGTAAGTAGCCCTAAACCTAGCTATGCCCTCGTTTGTATCTAACCGAAACCTGGGGGTGCCCATGTCTAAAAGAAGAAGATAACGGAAAGAAACCCTAAAGGAGGAGAAACTTAAAAAAACCAGACAGGGGCACGAAGTTACTTACAGAAACAGGAGGGCGAGTCAAGAACAGGTATGGGCGCGTCGTATGGTTGTCCTCACCAGAGAGATCTCGAAGAGCAGAGCAGAAATCGAAGGCAAGGGCAGAGGAAATCAGAAAAAAGGAAGAAAGGAGACGACCCTATTTATAGAAAGAAAACCCTCTTTGGGCGCCACTTTCGAATTTGAAGAGACGGATTTCGCAATCCGCGCCTGTTCCATCAATGAGACAGCGCAATCAGTAAAGAAGCTACACGTGTAGCCGTCCGTTCGCTTCCCAGGACGGACAAGACGAAGCATTTACTGCCTCAGAAAAGTTGAAGCGACATCAAGCAATGATCGCTGCATCTCCAGACGGGTTCTCTAGCTTCTGACCCCTAAAGGCTAGAACGCTTAAGAGGTCACAAGCTAGGGGGCAATTGTGTGGGGAGATTTTCAAAGCTCCAGGATTAGGCTAATCACAGCCATCAAATGGGACTAAGCATTCTCACGTACCATCCACGTGCCATCCACGTGGCACCATACTCATAGAGGCCCCAGCTGAAGTCAGACAGGTCCTGGCCGCTAGCGCCGAGCTCGGCTGCACAGGTGCCCACCTCGGCTAAAAGCTTGACCTCGGCCAAAGGAGCCGGGATGAAAGCCGAAGCAAGAGAGAATCTCCACTCACGCCCTTCGCCCCCCCACGTCATCAGACCCTTGGAGGAATAGGGGCGCGAGCCAGTGAGACAGATGCGACATCCAGCCGTCCACAATCTTCGCCAGATCACTGACAGGGCGGTATCCAGCGGCTGAAGCCAAATCTGGGCAAGGCCCGAGGGTGGATCCGATGGTACCTCTACCGCCAAAGGCACCCAACACGATCTGGCCCAACATGACGGGTATTTAATGCGATGTGGGCTGATCCGACTGGCATTAAATCCTAAGTGGGCTGGAATGGACAGCATTTATTACTTTGTGGGCGGATGATGACTTCCCTATCAAGTCATGGGACCCACACCAAAATATCGTCCAAAGATATCGTCCAGTCGTCTATAAATAGAGCCTCATTTCACATGCAAGGTACGCAACCCATACTAGAGAGTCGTTACTCTGCCTCTCTTCTTCCTCTCCTTCCTTTGTTCCAGTTTACTTACTAACTTAGGCATCAGAGAGCCTTGCGCCGCTCAGGCCAGGGTCCTCTGACCGTTTGCTCTTCCCTTTCAGGCTTCGAGGCAGCAGGTTATCTTCTTCATTTGGATAAGTCCTGTAAGGCACCCCGATTATTGTGGGTCATATTTTTCTGCATCTACATTCCTCAATGGTGATAGTCTACTAGCTTAGTCATGGAAATTGCCTAGTTCCACTCAGTGAGGTTGGATTTCACCTTGTCATAGTAATCTTTGTTTACGTTAGATTTGATGTTTAATGGAACCATAAATATAATTGTGATAGTACAACATCTATTGCAAACTTGTCTATTGCAAACTTGTCATACTTCATGAAGTTCTCATCCCTGGTTACTGACTGCCAACAATATTAGCTTCAGTAGTCAAAAAGAAACCTGCCTTTTTCTTATGGTCTCAAAAATGCCTCGGGAAAATTTGTTTTTTATTTGAAGGAATACAAATATTAAATTAATATTACATAGGTCCCTTAATTAATAGAAAACCGGCCAACATAATTGGAATAAGGCTTTGATAATAATGATAAAGTATCAATAAAAATGTTACTCTTAGGAGGTAAGGCTGCGACTAAAGTCATTTTGTCCAGACCTGAGTTCACAATTGAGTCTGGGTTTGGGTCATGGTTCAACACAAAATATAAAGGCTTTGAACCGGGTCCACTCAATTTGAAAACGCGCTGGGCTTGGCCATTTAAAGTACAAGGTATATTCCGACCTAGATAGTTGGGTTCCACAATATAAATATAGCCCCCACCCTTTCGGGGTACCCCAGCTAAGGGGTTGGGGACTCATCAAACTCATGCCAGTAGGAGAGCCCTCGGGTGAGGGCCCATTCTCAGATTCAGGCATGATGATGGCCTCAGTTGAGCCCATGTTGCATTTGGGGGTTTTAAAAAGCCTGGTTAAGGGTGTACCCATGTTTTTTTTTTTTTTTTGGGTGCACCCATGTTTTTAAGGGTGTACCCATGTTGTATGTGGATTTTGGATCCATTTTTATTGGACGGATTCATCACCAAATTTAGATCCAACATATTCAGCATCAACAGCAAAACTAAAGATTTCATTCTGGATGTAGATTTGAACAAAATATTGGAGAAAACATAAATCAACGGGCTAAAAATAGACCTGTTAACCATACATGTGGGTCCTAACCTCCATTTGATTAAATGAATTTTCTTTTCTTTCTTTCTTTTTTTTACATTCCCTTCCAACCCCACCAAAATTTCCTAAACATCATATCCAAAGAGTCTTTGCATTTTGTTGAGGATTTGAAGGGCTGACATGGTGTAGATCGGCATAGCTGTGGCAACCAACTTAACCAAGGTGTTTGTACAACGTGATATTGCTGCTGCAGTATTCTTTTTTTTTTTTTGGTTTGTTTATGAAACATCACAAGATAAACAGGGCATAAATAATTTTACTAAATTCAAACCATTCCATTCATAAACAAATCAAATATATTAGAGTCTTAAATCCAACATACAATTAAGTTGATTACAACCAAATTGAATAATAAATGTTCAACTGAATTCAAAATAAACTACTTTAATTCCTGCATGTTCTGCGGCAGATATTGGACCCACTTTGTCTAAGGAGCCCGCGCAAATATTGAACCCGCTTTGTCTCACAACCTCCTTTTGATCATCGTCGGTGTTTTTCTTGGGTCTTTAAACTTTATCTGGGAAAAGGGGGTCATGGTGAATTAATGAGTAACATGAACATGACTCAATAGATAAACTTATCAACAGGCCACATGCATCCAAAGATATAGAAAGACTGGTGATTGCATGAGGCAAAGGTTAGTCATCAATACATGATCGTGCAGACACAAAATTCAAGCTATCTAGAATCAGATTATAAATACATCATATGATAAGGAATAAAACATTAAAGCAAGGTATATAAATCAAAGTGCCCAATCCACATGAGCTAAATGCTTAGAGTATTGTAGCTAAGCTGACTACAACCTCAGTGTACCCAAAGGCAACTACATAATCTCACTATCGGCGTGTGCCTACAATACTGAGTGGCTCAAGGAATCTGGAACACAAAGGTACCAACATTACTCAGTATCCAAAGAGGCCTATAGAATAATTCTAAACTGCAGCTAGATAATTAATTTTGCATGAGCCCCTGCACTAGTAGGCATCCCCATGGTGACAAAGTTTTAAACAGCTTAGTGGTGCCAATGTTTTAATGAGTCAATGATCATAAATTAGGATCATAAATCATGTCACGAGTCATGCGTAAATAATAAGAATATCAAAACATGTTTAACAGGCATATTTAACATATAGATAGCATGCATGACTTAGCATACAAGGTAAGAGTATTCTGATAACTTTTTCCAACTCAAGTATTCAGTGGAGAATATGGAATTAAATATAAGTACGTGGTTTATATATTACAGGTTGCTAGAATAGGAATCGAGCATGATTCTAAAATCTAAATTAGGTAGACTTGTTAGATTGAGTCACACATGCAGGAGTCAAAACAAAAGTAGTATAGTACCCTAATTGACGAGTATCTTGTTGTAAGTGCCTAAATGTTACGGACTTTGTAATGAAGATTATCTTGAGTCTGATGCTCCTTAGAAGATAATGAATGATCTGAGGACCTGAAAGGGAAGAAGACGAGGACGTCAAAGGACCCTAGCTGTGGGCAGCACAAGGCTCTCTGATGCCTAAGTCAGTAAGTGGTCTGAGCAGTAGGATAGAGATAAGGGAGAAGAGAGGCAGAGTAACAGCTCTCTGGTTATGGTGTGCATACCTGTAATGGAGATCGCTCCTCCCTTTATAAAGGAGGAGGCCTACGTTGCATGGAAAGGCTCATGATGACGTCCTGGCATGCCTAGGGGTATCGTCATATCAGCCCATTACTCATTAAATGACAGTCTAATCAGCCCATCATGCATTAAATGCCGGTCTAATCGGGCCTTACCACAGCTGACTTTTGGGCTTTGTCCCATCGAGCCTGGTTGGGGGCCATACTTTGATGGGACTTAACCGCTGGATGCCACGCTTTCAGAGGTAAAGGACGGCCAGGATGGCTTTATCAGTTCCAGCTGAATACTCTTGAAAGTACAGCTGTCACTGCCCATCTCGGCTAAGGATCTGGCCCTGGTGCCGAACTGAGTAGCCGAAGTGGATGCTTCGTATTGAGCTCGGGGTGCCCGAGACCGGAGACGGTCTTGAGTTCGGGTAGTACATGAGCGATGGTTGCCGAGGTCAGGGTGCGATTAATGGGCATAAGCGCCGAAGTTAGCATAACCTCAGTACTTCGGGAAACACCCCCACACAATTGCCCCCTAGCTTCTGACCTTACGGAGCTCGCCAGCTAAGTGAGGTCGAGAGCTATATGATAGGAAATCCTTCTGGGATAGAGTTCCTTTTGGTTTCGACCGCTGGCGCTTGACCTTCACCCATAGTCGCTTTGAATGACCAAAGTAATAAATGATGCTCGCAAATCAATGTTGAAGACATATCGATGGCTCTACGTGTCATGATTTGGTTGGTTGTCCAATCGCGTCGAGGATGCGTGTACTGCTTTTTAGGGGCGCATTCAATGATTGACGCGACGCGCGTGGAAACCCAAGGGGCGCCTAGCACGTGTGTCGCTAGGGTTTCAAAAAAGGGTGTCCCCCCCCCTCCTGTCTTTATTTATAGAGCGCCAAGACTTCCTTCTCTCCCATTGTTATTTTGAACCGGAGAAGAAGAAGTCACCGCGAGCGAACTCTGCCTGAGAAGAGGAGTACTGTTGGGGTTGGGCCCTGCCAGTTCGAGACTCAGGTTCGTCTCTGCAAGTTCTTTTCCTTCTTGCATTTCCCTGTGGGTTTTTGGGTTTCGTTCTGGTAGAGATGGGTATTTACAGCCATTGGCTAGAGAACGAGGCGGCGATAGAGGGGCTTAGGTCTACATATAGGATTCTGCCGACGTCCACTGACCCCCACGGAATCAACCTCCGTGATTATTCAGACGGCTGGATGCCCTTTCCATTGGTGGCTATCGTCGAAGGTGGGGTTCGCTTCCCCCTTCACCCTCTGCTGAGGAGGTGCCTGAGCTAGTGGTCTCTGTGTCCCTGCCAGCTGCTGCCCAACGTCTTCAAGATCATAATAGGCACGGCTAAGCTCAACGAGGTCCTAGGCGTCGACCTCGGCATCTTTGACATCGAGGATGTCTATGACATATGCAAGCTCAGAGATGCCTACTATCTCCGAGCCAAGCCGTATCGGCAAGGCTTCGTTCGGTACTTGGAGGACTCGAACAAGTATGCTGGGGACGACCTCTTATATGTTTCGGGCAACTGGGAGTTCGGCAATACCGAAACGGATATAGTCTACAGGATTCCCTGCCACTTCAGGACACCTCCAAGTAATCACCATCTTTTCTGCTTTGACATGGTCTTGATTCTTTATCATGCCGAACTAATATTTTTGTTTGTGGTGCAGCTGCCAGGAAGAGAAGACAAGCCGCTCAGTTCATATGGAAGAGGAACGAGGCCTGGCTTCGGACGGTTCAGAGGTATAGGGGCTTCCACAGTAGGGTGGCCTGGTCCCTGCTGGACTACAAGCCAAAGTACCGAGGCTACATAAGATGGACAATCAAGCCCATCGCAGAAGGGAATCCGGAGGAGGTCGATCCTGAGGCTGGAGCCGAATTGGGCATCCACGGACCCACTGCGGAAGGAGACCAGGCTGCTGTTGAAGCCGGGGGAGAGAGGGAAGAGCCCTCGCGAATCAGGGTTGGCTCAGATCGTAGGGCGACGTCGGGCGCCGAGGCCTCTACCTCCACACCGAAGCCACGCCAGGTGCCTTTACAAAAGAAAGGGGCGCACCGAGCAGTCTTGTCCCTTTCGCCAAGTGCCGAGATGCGTCGTGCCAGGCGCCTGTCCTTCGAGGACATAGAAACCCTGGCGCTTGGGGTTGAGGATCCCCGAACCCCCCTGGTGCCTTCGAATCCGGATGCGGTCGAGGCTTCTGCCCCCCGGCCCTCGTCAACTTCTCCTGTTGCTGGGGTCGAGGCCTCTCTCTCCGGACCTGTCTCCGCTCGGCCTACCGAGCCGAAAGCTCGGCGCCTTTCGGCCGAAGCTGGACGGAAGGAAGGTCGGTCAAAGAAAAGGCCGAGAATCGATGGTGCTTCTAGTTCGGCTGTGGCGCCACCATCTGTGATCCAAGTCCGTGGGAGCCGAGTTTCCTGCTTGAGCTGGGGAGACCAATGATGATGGAGGATCATATCCTCCGGAAGGTCGATCCCCTCGTTCTTGAGGCACTCGGGCGGGCCTGCCCCCTGCCTTGAGACATGGCTCAGCTGGAGGGGTATGACGACCCGAAGCTGACACTGTCGCTGATGCAATCGTGCTTCGCGGTGAGTTTACTTGAACCTTTATAATTTTTTCAATTTGTTTGGTTTCGGTGACTGTTCTGACTTTCTTTATGAATGCCTTGTTTATTTGACAGATGGTACAGAAGTCTGTGGTCGTAGCGGACAGGCTCTACAGGTAAGGCACTGCGATCACCGAGCTGACTGCGGAGAAGAACGGCCTCGAGGAATCCCTGGATCCCGTTACTCAGAAATTGGCAAGGGCTGAAGGAGCGTTCGTAGAGGGGCTTGAGCAAGTGAAGGGCGAAGCTGAGGCCGAGAGGAAAAAGGTGACCGAACTCGAGGCCTCCATCGAGAAGTTGAGAGATGACTTCGCGGCCTAGCTCCAGGCCGAATCAAAAAGGGCAGACGAGGCCAAGGCGAAACTCGAGTCAGAGTGTGACGCCGCTTTTGAGGATGCCAAGACGCAGGTCACGGCTCACTACAAGGCCAGAGTCCTCGTTGTGAGGGATAAGGCCTGGGTGAAAGGATGGCGTGCCGCCCTGAAGGAGGCCGGGGTCTTGGAGGATCATCCGTCCTTCCAGGAACCCCCTCCGTTCCCAATTCCGGCGCCGAGCTTTGCCCCTTCTGTCACTGTCCCTGCCGGCAAGGCGGCTGCTGCTGAACAGATCGGGGTCAACATTGGAACCGCTACTACTCCTCACGCCTCTGATCCAGCGTGACTTCGGGCCGGTCTTATCGATTCTGCTCGTGGAAAAATCTTTTTTTTTTATTTTTGTTTCTGATATCTCTTTCCCATTTCTCAATTGTATCTGTCGCATCATGTAATGAACAAAGGTTTAATACAATTGAAATTTTCTCCAGCTACTGTCTTTTTCACTAGTCGTGTGTGTTTTTTGCTGGTCGAATGTTTTGCACAAGTGTATGAACTCGGTAGGGATAGATACCGAACTGCCCCCAGGTTGGTCATGGATTATGCTAGTAGGATTGCTACCCCATTGGTAAATAGCGTGTCGGAAGCCTGGTATGAGCGCCGAGGTGCCCTCATAATGCTAACTAGAGAAGACCCACTGGCTCGTCGCCAGGGGCGCGTCGGCCACCTGGCTAGGGCGCCGAATTGCGCTCATAACGCGAACTGGATAAGACCCAGTGGCTGGTCGCCAGGGGCACGTCAGCAACCTAGCTAGGGCGCCGAGGTGCGCTCATAACGGGAACTGGATAAGACCTTTTGGCTGGTCGCCAGGGGCGCGTCGGCAACCTGGCTAGGGTGCCGAGGTGCGCTCATAACGCGAACTGGATAAGACCCACTGGCTGGTCGCCAGGGCCGCGTCGGCAACCTGGCTAGAGTGTCGAGGTGCGCTCATAACGCGAACATGATAAGACCCACTGGCTGGTCGCCAGGGACGTGTCGGTTACCTGGCTAGGGCGCCGAGGTGCGCTCATAACATGAACTGGATAAGACCCACTGGCTGGTCGCCAGGGGTGCATTGCCAACCTGGCTAGGGCACCGAGGTGCGCTCATAACGCGAACTGGATAAGACCCACTGGCTGGTCGCCAGGGGCACGTCAGCAACCTAGCTAGGGCGCTGAGGTTCGCTCATAACGCGAACTGGATAAGACCCACTGGCTGGTCGCCAGGGGCGCGTCGGCAACCTGGCTAGGGCGCCGAGGTGCGCTCATAACGCGAACTGGATAAGACCCACTGGCTAGTCGCCAGGGGCGCGTCAGCAACCTAGCTAGGGCGCCGAGGTGCGCTCACAACGCGAACTGGATAAGACCCACTGGCTGGTCGCCAGGGGCGCGTCGGCAACCTGGCTAGGGCGCCGAGGTGCGCTCATAACGAGAACTGGATAAGACCCACTGGCTGGTCGCCAGGGGCGCGTCGGCTACCTGGCTAGGGCGCCGAGGTGCGCTCATAACGCGAACTGGATAAGACCCACTGGCTGGTCGCCAGGGGCGCGTCGGCTACCTGGCTAGGGCGCCGAGCTGCGCTCATAACACGAACTAGATAAGACCCACTGGATGGTCACCAGGGGCGCGTCGTTGGAGAGCTCTATGTTCTGGAGAAAATTGGGGGAGACAAGGAACAGAGTGCTTTTATTGCTTTTCAAAGATCAATTACAATTCAGAAATTTAATTTTTTGAGGTGCATTGCTTTCCACGGCCGTGACAATTGTCTGCCATCCATGCTTTCAAGCTTGTAAGCTGAACGACCGCAGACCTCAGTGACTTTGAATGGTCCGTACCAGTTTGGCGCCAACTTGCCGTGGTTCGGATCTTTGTCCTGCTGGAGCGACTTCTTCAGGACGAGTTCCCCGACGGAGAATTTCCTTTCTCTGACCCTTTGGTTATAGCCCCCTGGCTAACTGATGCTGGTTGGCGGCTAGACGGACGGCCGCCGCTTCCCTGCGCTCTTCGGCTAGGTCTAGCTCTCGAGTCAAGTTCACGTTGTTATGGCCTTGATCGAAGAGTCCCGACCTCAAGGTCGGGAGGCCGATCTCCAGTGGAATCACGGCTTCCATACCGTAGGCGAGGGAGAAGGGTGTCGCCGAGGTGGAGCATCTTGGCATCGTCCGGTATGCCCACAGGACGCTCGGCAGTTCTTCTACCCATCTTCCTTTGGCTTGATCGAGCCGCTTCTTGAGCCCATCGAGCATCACCTTGTTGGAGATTTCAGCTTGATCGTTACTCTGGGGATATGCTGGGGTAGAGTAATGATTTTTGATGCTGAGCCCCTGGCAGAAGGTTTTGAAGAGGTTGGAATCGAACTGAGTCCCGTTATCCGAGATCAATGTCCGTGGGATTCCGAACCTTGTGACGATGTTTCTCCAGACAAAATTCTTTGAAGCGTGCTCGGTGATGGAGGAGAGTGCCTCTGCTTCTATCCACTTGGTGAAATAATCGGTGGTTACTATCAGCCACCTCTTATTTCCTGGAGCTCGGTGGAGAGGTCCTACGATGTCCAGTCCCCATTGGGCGAAAGGCCACGGGCTGGATAGTGGACTCAGATCTTGGGGAGGGAGTGTGAAAACTTCTGGCACTTTTCACACTTCTGCGCATATTTCTGCGCATCTGACTGCATATACGGCCACCAGTAACCCTGGCTGATAGCCCGGTACGCCAGCGATCGTCCACCGATATGACTTCCGCAGATTCCTTCATGTATCTCGTAGAGGAAGTTGTCGACATTGTCGGGGTGCACGCACTGAAGGTAGGGGCCGGTGAAGGACTTCATGTAGAGCTTACCTTGTGGGCTTAACAAAAATCGAGCCGCTTTGAGCCTGATTCGCCGAGCTTCATTCTTGTCTTCTGGGAGCTGGTCATCTCTGAGGAAGGCAATGATTTCGTCCATCCATCTCGGGCCGAGATTGAAGCATAGAATCTACCGAGGTGGAGGGAGTTCCGTGCTTGGCCTCTCTAGGGACCCTACCTCGATAGTTCTTTTCCTCCCGGCCTCAACCGCTAAAGCTAGGCTGGCGAGGACGTCAGCATGTGAGTTGGAGTCCCCTCCGATCCGCTTGACCTCGGCTTTTTGGAACTGCGAGAGGAGCTTTTTTGCATGTGCTAGGTAGGTTGCCATCCTGTCGTCGCGAGCCTGGTAGTCTCCGGTCAGCTGGCTTGTCACCAACTGTGAATCATTGAAGACCACTAGCTGCTGGGCTCCTAGGATTTTGGCGCTGTTCAACCCAGCTATGAGGGCCTCGTATTCTGCCTCGTTATTGGATGCTTTGAAATCAAGGGTGAGGGCTTGCTCGATAACCAGTCCCTTTAGAGATTGAAGGACTACGCCGGCGCCAGCCCTCTTGGGGGTGGAGGATCCATCAACGAACACCTTCCAAGCGGAAGTGAGAAATCGGTTCCAGGCCTGCTCCTGTTCCTGCTCCGTCCCAGTGGTCTCGTCCTCATACCTCCCGCCCCCTAGTTCGGCATCGACCGGGGTCGGTGCCGAACTCGGAGAGGTGAATTCGACGATAAAATCTGCCAGAATTTGACCTTTGACTGCCGTTCTAGGTTGATACTTGATGTCGTACTGCCATAGTTCTACGGCCCACTTCGAGATTCGGCCGGAGAAGTCGGCCTTTTTGAAGATTGCCCCTAGCGGATATTCTGTGACGACCATGATGGAGAAAGTTTGGAAATAGTGGGAGAGTTTGCGAGAAGCGCTGACAAGTGCCAACGCGAGCTTCTCCATTGGGAGGTACATGGTCTCAGCATCAAGCATGATTTTGCTCGTGTAGTAGATCGGCATTTGCTGTCCGTTGACTTCTCTTAGGAGGACCGAACTGACCGCATGATCCGAGACTGCAAGGTAGAGGTAGAGTACTTCTCCCTGTTTCGAAGTCGAGAGTAGGGGAGGTGAGGAGAGATAAGCTTTGAGCCTCTGCAGTGCTTCATCGCATTCTGATGTCCAATTGAATTTCAGGTTTTTCTTCAGCAGTTGAAAGAAAGGCCTGCATCTATCTGATGACCTGCTGACGAAACGGTTGAGGGCGGCAGCCATGCCGGTGAGCTTCTGGACCTGCTTCATCATTGTCGAATTCTGTATTCCCAGGATCGCCGTGATCTGATCTGGATTGGCTTCGATTCCTCTTCTGGTGACCAGGCTTCCAAGGAATTTGCCTGAACCGACTCCGAACGCGCACTTGGAGGCGTTGAGTTTCAGCTTGAAGCCCCTGAGTATGTCAAACACTTGACTGAGGTCGGCCAGGTGGTCCTGGGACTGCTTGGATTTGACGACCATGTCGTCAATATAGACCTCCACCATCTTGCCTAGCTGCGCCTGGAACATCTTTGTGACCAGCCTTTGGTAGGTGGCCCCTGCGTTCTTGAGTCCAAAGGGCATAACCTTGTAACAGTAGATGCCTCTGGGCATTATGAACGCAGTCTTGTCCTCATCAGGCTCGTACATAGGTATCTGGTGATAGCCTCGATAGGCATCGAGGAAGCTCATCCTTTCGTGGCCTGCGGTGGCGTCGATCAACTGGTCGATCTTTGGGAGTGGGAAACTGTCTTTGGGACAGGCTTTGTTTAGGTCGGTGAAATCGATGCAGACTCTCCACTTCCCAGTTTTCTTTTTGACGACCACTGTGTTCGCCAGCCACTTCGGATACTTGACTTCTCTGATTGCCTCCGCTTCCAGCAGCTTCTCAACCTCCTCGACCACTGCCTCTGACTGTGGTACCCCCGTCCTGCGCGACTTCTGAGTATTGGTTTGTGTTGAGGGTCCATGCTGAGCCTGTGGCACATGACTTCGGGGTCAATGCCGGGCATCTCGTAATGGGTCCAGGCGAAGACCTCCTGGTTTCTGAATAGTAAACCGACGAGTTCGGCTTTTTCTGCCTCGGCGAGCTGGCTGCCGATCAGGAAGTGGCGCTCGGGATCAGTGGGTTCGAGTCTGACCTCGGTCAGATCCTCGACGCTCTTCTTCTCGGGATCGCGGCCGACCTTTTCAAGCTCGTCTTCCAACTCGGCCATGTTTACCTGCTGTGGCTCCTTCTCTCCGGGCACCACGGCCATGAGACACTGCTTAGCCGCCTGCTGGTCGCCCCTGACAGTGACCACCTTCATTCTGCCGTCCTTGTCCTCTAAGGGAAATTTGAACTTCTGGTGGTGGGTGGAAGGTATTGCTTCCATGCTGTGCAGCCATGACCTCCCCATTATGGCATTGTAGGGAGACGGCGCATCTACCACAAGGAAATCGGCAGTAATGGAGGCGCCTTCGACCTGGACCGTGAGGGTGATCTTCCCCTTAGGGTACACTGGTTTGGCGCTGAAGCCTATCAGTGGAGTGCGCGCCTCCTCCAGGTTTTCTTCTCTAAGGTCCATCCTTCTAAAGCAATCGAAATAAAGGATCTCGGAAGAGCTTCCGGGGTCGACGAGGTTCCTCTGAACTATGCAGTTTATGAGCTTTAGGGTGACGATCAGCGGATCGTTATGGGGAAGCTGGACTCCTTCCAAGTCTTCCTTGGAGAAACAGATCCTGGGCTTCTCCTTTCGAGCTTTCTTTGACGTCAGCTCGAGCTCGACAGTCATCACCTATTTGTCTTGTGCGGTCCTCCTGGCCTCGGCACGGGCCTGGTTACTCCCCTTTGGGGTGGGAGCCAGGTGGATGACACTGATAAGTCTTTCTGATTCATCGCTGGAGTGAGCTCCGTCATCTTGGCGCTGAGCTCGGCTGGTGTTTACTCCTCCCCCTTTTACATACTCCTTCAGGTGTCCTTCTTTGACAAGCCTCTCGAGGTGTGACTTGAGGGAGTAGCAGTCCTCAGTATCGTGCCCCTTCTCCTTGTGATAGGCGCAATACTTACTCTGGTTTCGGTTGGCGGGGTTGCTCTTCAGAGGCTGCGGCCAGCTGAAGTAGGGCTGGTCCTTGATTTTGTTCAGTATCTTATAGACCGGCTCCACGAATACTATGTGGACACCCGGCCTGGGCTTCTTGCTGTCATCCCTGTTATGAAACGAGGCCGTTGCCGAACTGGTGGAGGCTCGGTATCGATCCCTTTCCTCCCTCTGAAATGTCTTTTTCTCCTTCTTAGAAAAGGGTTTCCCGGAAGGGCGTCGATCGCGCTGGACGGCTTGATCTTCGGGCTTGGTTTGGCCTTTGGAGGTGGATTTAGAGACGCCGAAGCTCTCCTTGGCCCTGACCTCGTCCTCCTCTTGGGCGACGTACTTGTTCACCCTGGCCATTAGCACTTCCACCGAGGTCACGGGGCTCCCGACCAGCTCTTTGCGAAAGTCGTTGCCCGGCAACAGGGCGTGCTGGAAGGACATGATCGCCACTTCGTCGTTTGAGTTTTCGATCTGGCTATAGACAGTCCATAATCTCTTAGCAAACTGGGTGATGCTCTTGTTCCACCTCATCTTGAGCGCCATGATGTCGCCATCTGTCTTTAGGATGACTCTGTGGGCTTGGAACTTCCCCAGGAAGGAGTTCCGCAATTGGTGCCAACTCGAGATCGATCCTTCTAGGAGGCTGCAAAACCATTTGAGGGGGAGGTCTCCCAAACTTGACGAGAAAACTCTATAGTTTAGGTGACCGACCTCACCCCACACTGACATCTTCTGGGTGAAATGTCGGAGATGCGCTGCCGGGTCCGAGATGCCGTCATAATGAACGAACCTCGGGATGCTGAATCTTTTCGGCAGGAGGAAATCCTTGATTTCCTAAGAGAAAGGAGATGAGCCAGCGTCACCGGAGTCGTACGAATCCAAGGGATTGCAGGAAATAGCTTCCATATTGTGCTGGATTGCCTGCTTGACAAGCCTGTCAAGCCGCGCACCTTCGTCTTCTTTGTCACCGAAGGGAGGGGCTGACCTTTTCTTCGAATGGCTGTTGCTGGAGCCCTCGTCCTGAGCCCGGCGTTGCCTCTTCTGCTCGAGGTGATGCCTGAGGTCGATCTTGGATCGATGGGTTGGCCTACTCTTGGAAGGCTGAGGGCCGACCTTTGCCTCGCGCTTAGGCTGCTGCTGGAGCTGCTGTCGGAGCTGCTGGATCAGCTTTTCTTGCTTTCGAATGAGGATGTTCTGGGCCGCGACGTCCTTGTTGCCAGTGAAGTAGCGGGAACGATGGGACCCACTGACCGCTACTGCTTTGTCCTTCCGGGGGCGCTCTCGTCGCTGTTCATCTCTACGAGGAGGCATGACTTCCTCCTCCGGGGATGAGTCTTCGATCTGGTCCGGGGAAGGGACCTGAACGAGGTGTTCGTCAAAGTGCTCATCGATTGCGGCTGGACCGGACCTTACTTCCGATCACATCTGAGGAGGAGCGACCAATGACATGCCCGGGGGTGGATGGATGATTGCCCTTAAAGCTTCTCCGCCTTTTTTAGCTTTGGGAGGCATGGTGTTTGGGAAAGATTTTGGGTTTGGGTTATTACTTTCCCACAGACGGCGCTAATTGTAAGTGCCTAAATGTTACGGACTTTGTAATGAAGATTATCTTGAGTCTGATGCTCCTTGGAAGATAATGAATGATCTGAGGACCTGAAAGGGAAGAAGACGAGGACGTCAAAGGACCCTGGCTGTGGGCAGCACTAGTTTCTCCGATGCCTAAGTCAGTAAGTGGTCTGAGCAGTAGGATAGAGATAAGGGAGAAGAGAGGCAGAGTAACAGCTCTCTGGTTATGGTGTGCATACCTGTAATGGAGATCGCTCCTCCCTTTATAAAGGAGGTGGCCTACGTTGCATGGAGAGGCTCATGATGACGTCCTGGCATGCCTAGGGGTATCGTCAAATCAGCCCATTACTCATTAAATGACAGTCTGATCAGCCCATCATGCATTAAATGCTGGTCTAATCGGGCCTTACCACAGCTGACTTTTGGGCTTAGTCCCATCGGGCCTGGTTGGGGGCCATACTTTGATGGGACTTAACCGCTGGATGCCACGCTGTCAGGGATAAAGGATGGCCAGGATGGCTTTGTCAGTTCCAGCTGGATACTCTTGAAAGTACAGCCATCACCGCCCATCTCGGCTAAGGATCTTGCCCTGGTGCCGAACTGAGTAGCCAAAGTGGATGCTTTGTATTGAGGTCGGGGTGCCCGAGACCGGAGACGGTCTTGAGTTCGGGTAGTACATGAGCGATGCTTGCCGAGGTCAGGGTGCGATTAATGGGCATAAGCGCCGAAGTTAGCATAACCTCAGTACTTCGGGAAACACCCCCACACACTTGTAATAGTGAATTCCTCCACACTACTGTAAAGGAAGCAAAAGCCAGCCTTCAGAAATTGTTTTTACTTGAAGAAAATATGCTGAAGCAGAAATTGAAGGATAGGCATAAACTTGATAATACACCAAGTATTTTCTCGCTCTGATCAAAAGTAGGAGAAAGAAGTCTTCTATTCACTCAATTGAAGATAAAGAGGGCAGTGTTATGCCTGATCCACTTCTCATTGAAGATATCTTTGTCAACTACTACAAAAAATTCTGACTGTTAAGGATTCACTCACACTTTGACTGATCTATCTTACATCAATGTGACTGCACGCTCATGGAGGAGGATGCTGAAAATCCCTGTAGGCCAGTGGATATCTCTGAGATAGAATTCGCAATCAAACAAGCTAACCCAGCAAGTCCCTTTGCCCAGATGGCTTTAATGCGCATTTCTTCAAGGCATGCCGGCCAATTGTGGGATGTGATGTTTCAGATGGAATCAAAGATTTCTTTGTTGAAGGAAAGCTTCTCGGGCAATTAAAAAAAAAGACTTGTTACTTTGATTCCTAAGAGTGAAAATCTCTCGATAAAAAAATTTAAAAAAAAAGAGTAAAAATCCCTCCACTCCAGCTCACTTTCGGCCCATTTCCTTTCCTAACGAGATTTATAAGATCATCTCTAGAGTTAATTGCAAATAGGCTGAAAAATGCGATGAGTAATCATTCTGCTTGTCCCGGGGAGATCAATAATGGACAATATTATTCTCTCCAAAGATCTTATCAATGCTTTTCAACTGCACAAGGGCCCTCCAAGAATGTGCCTTAAACTCGACATCACCAAGGCCTTTGATAATTGATAGTTTGAGATGGGGTTTCTCTTAATTTTCCTGATAAAGTCATCACTTGGATGATACATCCAAAATCCTACTTTTTCCAACTTTGTCAATGGTAAGGCTTTTGGTTTTTTTCAATAGTTGTAAAGGCCTAAGACAGGGATGCCCTCTTTCCTCCCATCTCTTTTGTATTGCAATGGAGTTCTTCTCTGCAGTGTTATCTGAATGTGCTAAAAATGGGCTGATTCCAATGCCCTGTCAGATAGGTACGTATGTGATTTCTCACCTCCTTTAAAATCTTGGTGGGGCAGCAATAAGAAGACGTTGGAGGATCAGTAAATTTTCCAGTTTAAGTATTAGCAGTGAGAAGACCTCTGTGCTCTTCACAAACTGTGATGAGTTCTATATGCAAGCTATCACTTCCATTCTTAATTTCAAGCAAAAGTCCATTCCTACTACTTATCTGGGGTTACCATTGTTCTCAACAAGATTAAAACTAATTCATTGCCAGCCTATAATTCAAAAACTGAAGCAGAAACTCTCTGGGTGGAAAAGCAAAGCTCATTTCTTATGCTGGTAGGTTGCAATTAATCAACTCTACTCTTTCCAATTTACATATTCATTGGGCCACTTGTTTCCTTCTGCCTAAAGCATGCATTCACACACAGAAAAAGCACATCAGGAATTTCTTTGGGGGAAATTTTAGAGAAAAAGCTCAAATGAAGACTGTTGCATGGAAGAAAATATGCAAACCTCTTCAGCAGGGTGGTCTGGGGATCAGGTCTATTGTTGATGTGGCTGAAGAAGCAATTAGAAGACAGGTTTGGCATGTTGCTAGCAAAATAAAATCTATTTGGGCAGACTGGGTTTACAATAGATATATTAAGAAGAAAAGCTTTTGGGATATCAAAGTGTGGTCAAACTCTTCTTGGGGATGGAGAGGAATTTTAAATAGAAGAAAGCATGTTTTAGCTAATGTCCTGCAATTAATATAAGCCCACTTAAGAGATTGATTAAGGAAATAAATTGGTCTTCCTCATGCTCTTTAAGGTTTCTCCTCAAAATTAGGCACCATACCTTATGCTCACCAGAAGACAACAAATAGCAATGAACCCTTGCATCCTTATTGAGAGCGCAGTTGCAGATGTTTGGGAATTGCCTTGCCAATGGCCATTCCACAAGCCACCTGTCACGCCAGAATAAAACCTTCTCACCCAAACCAACTCGATATGTAATATTCTCCATTAAGTTCCCTTTGACAGAGAGAATACCCTTCCAAATAGCCGAGGCTTTATATAGGACATCATGAACATCCCATCCATTTCTAGAAATATTGTATTTCCCAATCAGTAATTACTTCCACATACCATCTGATTCATCTCCTAGCCTCTATAACCACTTTCCAAGTAAATTTTGGTTCATTTGTCTAAGAGGTCTTATCACCAACCCTCCCTCCTCCTTTGATTTACAAATCGAGATCCAGTCAACCAAGTGAAATTTCTTCTGTTCACTCCTTCCGTGCCATAAGAAATCTCATTGCAGCTTCTCCATTCGACTGATGATTGAAACCGGGCACTTGAACATAGATAAAAAATACACCGGAAGGTTTGCCAACACAGATTTGATTAAAGTGACTGTACCTCCTATGGATAAGTAATTTGCCTTCCATATGGATAACTTTCTCTCAACTCTCTCCACCACCGGATTCCACACATCTTTTGTAACCGAACCCAAACACAAAGGCAGCCCTAAATAAGAAACAGGAAAGGACCCCACCTTACATCCTAGAGTGTCTGCATATTGATATGGATGTGCTTCCCCAACTTTGATTCCAATCAGCTCACTTTTGAGAAAGTTAATTTTAAAGCCTGACACAACCTAAAAACATAGAAGAACTGCTGTGACATTCCTTATCTGATCCACATCTGCCTCGAAAATCAAAGTGTCATCGGTATACTACAAGTGAGTGACCAGAGGGACTGCATCATCCGCTTTTAAATCCTCCTAGAAGACCTTTCGTTGCAGCCTTGTTCACCATTCTACCCAAAGATTTTGCTACTATAACAAAAAGAAATGGAGATAGAGGATCACCTTGCCGAAGACCCCTTTCAACAGGAAAGAAACCTTTAGGGGAACCATTTATCATAATAAAAAACCAAGCTAAAGACTAACATTCATGAACCCAACCTCTCCATTTCTCCCCAAAACACATTCTTCGAAGCAAACATTATAGAAACTGCCAATCTACTCTATCGTAGGCCTTCTCCAAATCCAACTTGCAAATTAACCCTGGTTTTCTCTCTTTATTCCTCGAGTGCACACATTCATTAGTGTGAATGAATGTGAACCTTGGTGGCAAATGAATGTGAACCTTCCCATACCAATCCCATTAGTGTTTTAAATGAAGTTAAGACCTCGCCCTATAACTAACCCAAAGATTCCACACAGCCATATAACTAGCCGTGCAAAAGAAGTGGATACCATTACTTCTACAATCTCAGCCCATATTCGTTCATACCACACCCTATCATTACTTAATAAACTTTGTGGGTGACTTAATTACTTTAATTAGAGCCTACATTACTCTAGCTGAATTTCCTTATGATAATTTAGCAAAAATTCAGAAAAATATTTTAATGAAAGTAAATATTCTATTTTACTAGTTTCCAGTGGATTGCAGTGTGATGTTGTGCTTATGGAATCATCTTGGGCAGACCCTGGTTGTATGACTAGGATGTCACAACTTTTGGACAATCAAACACTTGCTCCTTCTTTTACAAAGGCAAGAGGATCGAGCTCAATTCTCTCCAGAGCGGGTAGGGGAAGAGTCGCAAAGCTTCATGTCTAATGTTGTGAGGCTTCACACCTAGTGGAATCACACCATTCCCAGAGAGAGAGAGAGAGAGAGAGAGAGAGAGAGAGAGAGAGAGAGAGAGAGAGAGAGAGAAGGCACCAAATATTCTTTTTCATTGATCATTCCTTTCTCAAAAGAGGATACATAATCTTATATAAGCAAAAATTAAAAAATAAAAAAATAAAAAAAATAAAAAAAAACTAATCTCAAACATAGAAACACTTTATTGGTCAACATTAAAACACTTAAACAAAATCTATGGACTGTACACCTATATATAGTGTCTCTCCCCTTGTCCCTTCTCTTTCACACCATTGTCCTCCTCAACCATGCCCACCCATACCTACTGCTCCAGTTACTACTAACATGGGTAGTTCACCTTCTCATACTAGTACCTCTACTGGACCATGGTCATCATCTAGTCCTTGTCCCATTAATATTATTGCCATCCTTACTCCCTCTCCTTCATAGTATAACACACAAATAACATGAATATACTTAACATGGCCAATCAGTACATAAAATCCATCATAACATGCATAAAACTCTTAATTAAATCAGATGATCATAAAATCCAGTGGGTCCCACTAGATCTAATCCATGATCATACTTGATATCCTTGGTCGACCATTACTAACTTTCATATTTCTAAATCTGATGCATCAACAGATGATTTTCCAGGAGTCCACAGCATCAGAACACATCCAGCAGACACGTATAATAGGACTCACACCTGAGATTTTGTGGCTGATGGATGGTGGGGTATATGGGGTCCACTCCTCATGGAACCTTCACTAGGCAGGTCGCCCCTGGGCCCACTTCAAGATGTAAGGTGTTGATCAATGATCAGGTAGGCCCAGTGGTCCCACTACTCATGTCGACCAAGACTGTGCATTCACGCCTGAAATTTTTTATGACTAAAAGATTTATCATGGATGGGGCCCACTGTGCAAGATGTCCACCATCACTAGGGTCAACCATATGTCCCCTTTAGGATGTGTAGTCTTTATCTTAGATCAGACCATGTAGTGGGTCCCACAACTACAAACGACCAAATCTAGATTTTCTTCCTCATTCACGCATCTGGGATCTGAAATACATGGATGGTGGCCCAAACGGGGCCCAACCTTTGTGATTCTAGTATCATCCTGGTCGCCCATGGGTCCACTTCAGGATCCATGGACCAGATTTTCTATCTAATGGGCCATGGGGTCCCACAACCCCAAAGTGTCCATTCCACAGTTGACGCCCAGGTCTGTTTACATGAAATCCAGATCTGATGTTCATAACACTTGAAGATTCAAAAGAAAAACAACACCTGATAATCATATACCTATGATAAATAGGATTTACATGATCCCTACGTCTCAAAATATAGTTTGCATCTAATCCCTGAACACAATAGCCTTGTGCAATAGTTAAGGCATATTATCAATCATCCAATTTAATCATCTAGGGTATCTAGGAAGATCCACTCACCTTTGATAAACAATCGTCATCTTTGAATGCGAATTTGACATCAGCAGCCTTCCTCTCCTTCCCCTAAATTGCAATCCACAATACTTTTCTCTTAGACTTTCTCCAAGGAAGATGAATTGGATATAGTAGAGGTCGTTGGTTCTCATATATATAAAAGGGAAGATGAATTCTAGTTACCTCTAACTTCCTATTTAGAGTTGTTTTACAACTCCATTCCTTTCCAAACTCTCCCACGTGGGATGTCTTACCAAGTTACAAAAAGTATTACTTCTACTTCCATTATAACTTGGGCCAAACTATAACTAAGATACTACCTGGGCCAGACTAATCCTAGGCCCAAGTAACTCAGGATATTACAGTTTTCTTGAGGGGACTATGTTGGAGACAGGGTGAAGGCCACCCACTTTCTGTTAATAATCAATTTTATTAACTGCAAATTCATCAGTTCTATTAATTGTGGATCTACTGTTATCAAGATTCATTCATTAAAAGTAAATAGCTCCGACTTTTTACATCTCATTTGCAGTGACCCATGTTACTCTAGAAAAAATCCATGTGTGAAATATATAGAAAAAGGTCATAAAGTTGTCACCGGAAATTTAAGGAATAGAAGTATGACACCACATATACATAATTCACCAGTAAGTGAATGTTTGACATTTTCATCTCATTTACATAGATAGCCCATATTTGTTTGCCCTAGTTATGAATGAAATTACAAGACATATACAGGATGAGGTGTCGTGGTGTATGCTATTTGCAGATGACATTGTTTTAGTGGATGAGACGAGAGAAGGAGTGAATGCTAAACTAGAATTGTAACGGAAAACATTAGAGACAAAAGGGTTTAGGCTAAGTCGATGCAAAGCGGAATATATGGAATGCAAGTTTAGTCAAAGTAGGACACCTGGTAACATAGAAGTAAGTTAGGGCACACAAAAGATTATAGAGAAAGAAAACTTTAGGTACCTTGGATCTATGGTGCAGCAGGATGGAGGGATTGATACTGATGTAAGTCATAGGATTCAGGCTGGGTGGACCAAATGGAGGAGTGCTTCGGGGGTCTTGTGTGATCGGAAAGTCCCCCTCAAGGTTAAAGGAAAGTATTATAATGTGGCGGTACGACCAGCGTTGTTATATGGATCAGAGTGTTGTGCAGTAAAGCATAATCATGTCAAGAAGATGGAAGTTGAGGAGATGAGAATGCTAAGATGGATGTGCAGGATCACAAGGAGAGATAGGATTAAGAATGAGGAGATTAAGGGCAAAGTAGGAATAGCACCTATTGGAGATAAAATGAGAGAAAATCGACTGAGATGGTTCGGCCATATTAGAAGGCGTCAAACGGAGGCACCTGTTAAAAGGTGTGAAAGCATGGAGATTGCCAGGAGTATGAGAGGGAGACCCAAGAGAAGTTGGAAAGAAACTATTAAACATGACCTTGCCTACATGGATCTAACGGAGGACATGGCCCTAAACAGATTTGATTGGCGTCGTCAAATCCATATAGCCGACCCCACCTAGTGGGAAAAGGCTTGGTTTGGTTTACATAGATAGTGGACGGGTGGACGGGGATGGAAGGTAGATAATGAGCAAAGACGATTACCATCAAATTCTTAAGTTGCTAATCAATACACCCAAACTGGCTAGGCGTTAGAGGTGCGGCAAATGAACTACTTAACACCCTACTCGGGCGGGACACTGCCTGGATTTGAAGCATGCACCTACGGCCCTACACAAGACGTGAGATGAGGAATTTTTTTCTTTGTGCGGATTCAAACCAAGGACGTGTTGGCTATGATACCATCTCCAGTTGCTAACTAATATACACCCAAAATGCCTACGCGTTGGAGGTGCCCCAAATTAACTACTTAACACAAATGGCAGTAGGTTTACTTTTTTTGGAAAGGGGATGCGAAACTCTTACCATAAATGTGAGAAAATTGATAGTCGCTTCCACATATTATCTTTGATTCTTCACTTTTTATCCCTTATATAAATGTTATCTCCCATGTAAAACCATAGGAAAATGAAAACATGCCCCTAAAGGCTACATCCATGCACAAATTGGCCAAAAAAGACGAATTACAAGCATTAAGGAGTTAAATTTACCTTAGACAGACCATATAAAATTGACAAAACTCTATTGCCCATAGGATTTAGATCTCATCCTTTCCATGACAGGAATCACTGACACTGCAAGGGAATTTCCGACCTTTCCATCACTGGAATCACTTACACTGCAAGTGAATTTCTGAGCAACTTATCTATATGGTTGAACATATCTCTAGAATATGCATTGAAAATGCCTTTAAAACAACCTTTCCTGGTAAGGGACGATCTTTCCTGAGCAATAAAGACACTAATTTTCTGTTTCTCCTCATATTGGCACCCTAATTCGACCAGCTTAAATAGCCCCGGAGCGAGACATGTCTAAGCTTTGAGACTCATGAAACTTACTTTAATGCATACACAACCTATTGGAGTCTTTACTGCACATTTGAGGATAATTGATAAAATTGGTATCATATCCTTGCTTTTGAATAACCAAGCCTAAAACCCTCAGTGATTCAAATTTGTTATAACCATGGGCAGGTAAATGAGAAATTACTTCCTTTTCATCACCTTATGATATATCAAAACATTACAGTCCTAGTGAAAGGAGAAAAAAAAACGCTCATCTTTCTCCTAATTTTGCTTTTGTTTTTCTTCTTTTTCCCATCTTATGATATATCAAAAATCATCTTCTTTTTCCCACCTTATGATATATCAAAAATCAATCTCCAATCTCTTGTTTGTCTAAATAAGAAGATTTAAAGAACCAATTCGCCAAAGTTAATAACAAGTACCTTTCTTGCATCTATGAAACAGAATTGGCGTGATATCTCCCAACATAAAAGATCAGATTGCGAAAGCTGCCCAACATCATATATACAACTATATAAAAATCTATAGAATCATCTGGTTTCTTTTTATATTCTTTTTATTTTCTTTTAACCTTAGATACTGAATATATTGCTCCAATCTTGTTTTTGTCTGACTGGATTTACAGAAGCAACATCCATGTATAAGAGGATTTGAGAACCAACAAGGTGCTACAGTCAACTGTACATTTGAACATTGCTAGAAACGGAAACACCAAGTACTACGGACTAACCTCGGAACTTGCTGTTTCTAATTGGTCTTGTGATGGGGCTGAATCAGATTGACTTCAAGAAAAGTCACCCTTTGATTTGAAGTTTTAAATTGAAAATTTCGTCACTGGGACACTGTCTCGTCATTAGCAGCAGTCATGTTTGATTTCAGCCAACGTGATAAACTGATCAAAAATGGCATGTAAACAAAATAACAAGTGGATGTCCAACTGATCAATCCCTGCAAAAAGGAAAAAAAAGGACACCTGTAATATTCATCATCTTCATTTAAATATCAACTGCCTTTGAAGCTATTTACAAGTTTCCTTGCTAAATATCTAGTTACCTCGCCAAAAACATTGATGTCTGCATGTGGATAGTACCATAGGTGAAAGAAACTGAATAATAACAAGTCCTCACAAGATTAGTCCAGGAAGATTTTACCCTCACAAGATTAAAGATCTCTTCTTTTTTTTTATTGATTTATTGTCCCTAAAACTTATAAATAAAGCCTTACTTGATCAATGGAACTTCAGCTAATGGGCAGCCAAAGCCAACCGGGCAAGCTATGGTGAACCCCAGCCATGTGCTATCCAAGAATAGCCATATGCACTCTGCCAGTGAAAATAATGTGTCGGCTTCTATGTTGTCCGACACACCCGCTTTGTGCATTTCAGCACTCAATTCAATGAATAGGACCAATGTTCTGATTCAACAAATAACATGAAAATAACCCATCCTGAAGATTTTCTAACCCCTTGATCTCCTCCAAATAAATGCACACACTTAACAGTTTTAGACAGATAAATTAGCAAATTATCAAGTATATGGATGTACACATCTATATAGTCTATATGATGCATGTTGACACATTCATTTATCAAATAAAGTGAAGATGATATATTAAATAAACAGATACATACTTTATCAAATCCAGCTAAGTCTTTTGAGATGGTTTGGACTTTCGACTCCTGTATACATATGTATTGAAGGTTTACATCGAGAGGTTATAAAAAATAAAATTAAAATTGATTTACATGGCATTATCCTACCCTGGGATTTTTGAAGTTCAATGTTGATAGTTCAGAAAAGCTGGAATTGGGAGAGTGCTAACAATGATAAAGGGAGGTTATGTTATCTTCTTTCGAATCGGTTGGACTTAAAGATTATATTGAGGATGAAATTTGGGTGACAAGACTATGGAGGTTTTCAAAGAAATTGTGTTCAGGTGAATTGATTATAGAAGATGTGTAACATCCCGTCCCTTAACCCATAGTTAATTTTAATTAATTATTTGATTAGTTAGTAAGTTTGCTTAGAGTCTTAGCGAGTCGGGTTTATCGTATGGATCATGCGTACTAAGTCTCGCGCGAGTCCGAGAGTGTTTGGGTACAGTAGGGGGTGGTTTGCAATTTGGGGAGTTTGCAGGGGTTTTATCGAAATTATGAGTTTTTGTGATTTTGGGTGCATCGGGTAGATCAGGTCATTTCATGAACATTTACCTTCAGTCGCGTTGCAATCCGACGTGTCGAAGTACCTCAAATTAGCAATAAGGATCAAACCCATATTTTTCACTTATCCTTAACTAATATAAGCCTTATCCCTTATTCATTCATCTCTTATATCTTCATTTCATACGGTTGTTTCTCAACAACACAGCCACCATTCCTCTAACTATTCACTTCTTCTTCCTCATCACTACTCTTCACTACCGACACCTTCCCGGAGCTTCGTCGTCGCCGGTGAAGCTTCCAATCTTCTTCTCCAAGCTTCTAAGATCACTAATATACTCTTTTCTAAGCCTTTCATCCACCAACAACTCTAAGGTAGGTTCTCAAGACTTGTAGACTTAGTGAATTCTTCTCCTTTTGGTTAGAAATGGATTAGGGAGACTCACCTCAACCCTTGGCATGCATTTGTAGGAGTGATTTGGGTTTGAGAGTTGATTTCTTCACCTTTGAGCTTAAAAGAGATTTTCCCCAAATTTCTCTTGGATTTTCAATTAGCTCTTCATCAAGGCAAGTAATTTATATATCATGTCTGATATGTTTGTTTCTCTTTTGATTCTATGATTAATTGATGATTTAGATGACCTTTGCTCATTTGAAGATTTAGATTTGAAAACATGATAATTATAGGTATTTGATTAAGGAATTGGATTATGAAATTTATGACTTGATTAGATAGATGAATAGAATTAGAATGGACTGGTTTCATGCTTGATTTGATCATATATCAGGTTCAGAGAAGAAAAGAATGGAATTGGAACCAATCCACTGCAATAACAGAACCTGTATTTTGGTTCCGCAGTGTAGTAGGTCGACCAAAACAAGGGGTAGGTCGACCGAAGACACATGGACAGGTTCGCTGAAGCCTGACCATTTTACTATTCACAATTTCTGCATACTAATGCAGGTCGACCCGGGCTGTACTAGGTCGACCGGGCCAACTGTTGAGGACCTTTTGAGGGACTCTTTTGACCTCTTTTTCTATTGGACTTGTATGGAACCTTGGCTATCTTTTTGGACTCATTTGACTATATATGAGGAGTGTTTTGAGCAGACGATTCATCATGGTTATTCCGGTTGCATTGGAATCCATTTTTATTCAATCTTGAACGGTACGGGACAACGAGATACTCTCTTTAAATCTATGCACGAAGAATATTCATTTGAGTATCCCGAACCTTAATCCTTTCGTTGACTGAGTAGGAATGTATGATGCTTCGGGATTAACATTGGTACTTAGGATTGGATTGTCTATCGTTTATGATTCCGAATAGTACTGTTTGGTACTATCTACATGTGATGTACATGTTCATTAGCTTTGTTTGTTTTATTTGTTTGGGATCGTATGATGAACTTAGATGATGACTTTAGGATCCCTTTTGATGTTCCGTTTTGTTCTGAAGTTTGATGTAGGTGTTGTGACTAGACGGCTTTGATTGTAAAGCATGTTGAGAACTACTTATATTGATAATGAATTGAAGAAGTTTGATATTTTGATTTTGATTGATGATGGAAAAGTAGTTTCTCTATGATGATTGACGAATCTTGTTCACACAAGAAAGTCTAGTCTCTCACTATTGTTTGTTTAGGACTCTTGTGTCAGGCATCACTTAGCTGTAAACGCCCAACACAATTTGGGGCACCATTTGTGTGAGGACTTTGGCTGGAACGTCTGCGCAGTACGACTTTTTCTTATTAGATGGATGTACACCATCACATTGGATACCCGCATTGAAGATTGTTTTGTTTATTTTTGTTTTTAAGGGTATCATATTGATTGCTTGCCGGGGTTTTATCCCGTGCCACTCTACCACAAACTCTCATGTTGAGTATGGAGGGTCATGTGAAACTATCCGTGGTGCATTAGCTTTTGTGATTTGCCTATTTGTTAGATGTCTTATTGGTTTGTTTATGATTCGAATGCTATGCATTATCACTTCTGAATGCAAGGCATTTCTCATGATTTTGTCTATTGTATTGTCAAATCTAATTCGTCTTGCATATCTATTGATGTCTTATATACATTATTTGCCGACCGTCGTGTCTGATGATATTACTCTTGGTGCATAGGTACCGAGCCTTACTATTACACAGAGGAGGAAACTATGGAGGAAGTTCAGGCAGATCAGCCTAATGACTCCGTACGGACGGCATTGTTTAGCCGTGACGACCCCGTACATGAGTGCCTTAATAATATATCTGTTTAGTTTTATCTTTTGGTTCTTTTATCTTTTAATTGTAACTAATACTTTTGTTAACAGTCTCAAACTTGAACTCTAGTTAGTATTCAGTATTTGCTCGAACTATACTCTTTTAAGATACCATTTGTAATTATAAGCTTCCGCTATTTGTTATATATATTTGAGGAAATGTTTACACCTCACAGCGGTCTTCGATCCAATTGGGACATGATTGGGGCTATGTTATATTTAATTAAGTTTGAAAGATTTTCAATTAGCCCTAATCTCACGCATAACCCCGGTTTACATATCGTGGGTGTGACAAGATGATTCCTTGAATGTGATCAATTGGGCTAAGAGGAAGGAGCAGTGAAGTATGCTGATTCATTGATTGGCGCCTATATGAAGAGAGATATGGGAATTAGCAAATCTATGTTGGTGTCATTTGCTTGTGTATCAATATGCAATGAGGTAATGGATGATTTAGCAAATTGGGGTTGGGGAAAAATTGCCATAGTCACGGTTGGATATCTCATATTGTGGTCATGATGAGAGTTGTTCTTCTTTGCATCTTCTTTTGGGGTTGTTTGCAACTATAGAATCTCTCTATTTATATTGTGCTTCATTAGTACTTTTGTTTCTTTTACACACAATCTCTAATTTTAGTGGAATTCATGTTATCAATAAAAAGGTTGAAGGATTACGAGTCGAAGGAACTAGAAGGGGAAACTAACAAAGACCTTGCATGAAGTTGTGAGGAAAAAGACATGCTAGATTGTGGAGCTCTAGAGACCATGGCTTTATATATGGTTAAGGATCCCATCGATCTCTTCTATATATGACCAGCAAAAGACATTGAATGAAGTCAATGAGAAGAATTCCAAAGAGCACGGATTTAGATATGGTTGACTGTAGAAGTAGAACTCATAAAGCTGACCAGCCACATATAGAAGAAGTAAAGCTTCAATTATTATTGGTGTTCAGAAATAAGGAATACGAACAAAACATAAGGAAAAAAAAACATGAAAGCATGAAAATGAGATTCCACTGGAATGCCTCCACATATATTTAATTAATTGAGCAACTCACATTAGTGAAATTAGAGTCTTCTCTAAGCTTCCTTCTGGAACCCTTGACTTGGAAGATGCCCTTTCATCCAAAAGGAGTTGCAACATCCCAACTGTGCAGTAAAATGCTCCAAGCAAGGGAGGAATCTAGAAACAGGAACTACAATTCAACAGAAACTGAAAATTCATTGCACCCCATCCACAATACATTAGGTGTACATTTACAACAATCCATCCAGTTCAAATTATGCTTCCCACTTTGGATGGATCACAATTCACACAGCCCAAAAATCAGAGAATTTAGATGATCATAACCATCCACATGAACACAACGAATTTCACATTGTAGAAGATAATGGTCAGTCTTCCAACTTCCAAATTCATTGGGTGGGATGGGTCAATGAATTGATCCATCCAATCACATATGCTATCTGGGGTATACCCTATCCACAGTGGGGCCCGCAATTTGAAGGGTCCGGATTATGGATCTTTGCCATGTAGAGGACGGATTATTTGGATTCTGGAAGATGGACAAGGATCTGGCTCAATTGAAAATTTAAAGATAGATCATCAAGATTCATTGAGGAAAAAAAAAGCCCAATTGACAATATAAAGATAAAGCCATCAAGATACATTGAGAAAAATCAAAGAATATTAAATAAACATTAAGATGAAGGTCAAGATTCAGTACCCAGACATTGGTATGTAGAGGTCCTATGTCAAGTGACCCATTTTGGTATGTTTGGAGATTCACCCTTGAGTGAATACCATCTATAAGGGGACCCAAGAAGAAACCTAAACCAAAGAGAGAGATGGAAATGGATGGCCAAATTTCTTTAAGACCTGTTCTGCTCTCCCTTCTCAGACTGCAAATGGGTCTGGGTCGTTTAGGCAGAAAGTGATGGGGTCCTGGCCTGTGGAGTGTATTGACATGGAAAGGAGAGAGGGAAGACAAAGCAGTTTGTGATTTCATTTCTTGGGTTGCACTGGAAACATGGAAATCTAGTGCCAACTCTCATGGCCTCTTGATTTCCGGGGATGAATTTTAAATTTGCTGACTTGTAAGCCTCAGGGAATTCTAAATTTGATTGCACCCCATCCCAGTCCCTTTTAAAATTTCCAATTTCAAGCACTCAAGATCAGTAACGTTAAAATATTGATATTTGGGAAGATGCTTGGGTGCCTCGTCCTTCGTACTTCAGGATCATTACTCCTAAGCCTATGGGGTGTATGGTTAGGAAGGTAGCTGATCTTATTGATTCTAACCTAGGTATTTGGAGGCGTGATTTTATACAGTCTGTTGACAGCAAAAATGTCACTTTGCCTCTTCAAGATCCAAAGAGCTACATGAAGTCGCAACCTGCCATAAATAGGCAATGCTACTTCCAAAAATCAAATCATGTCAGAATCAAACAAAAACTGCAAGATCCTTCAAGACAGCCAAAAGAGGAGTACACAAGAAGTTTCGGGCCATTTCAAAATCATTTGGCCTAACTTCGCTTCTCCGACAGCTAAAAGGAGCTCTCGGCGGCAAAAGCATCGGAGACACCAAATCTTCGATCAGAGCCGATGGATGGTCTCAAAATACTTCAAAAGGCTCCACGTCAAGTTCCGAGTCAAACCAACAACGTTTGACCCTACATCAACCCTCGAATAGCTAAATCAAGCCTCTCGGCGGTGAGAACCACCGAGGCCATTACTCATCAGATAGAGCACATGGACGGCTTCAAAATTCTTATAAAGGGCTACACGTCAAATTTCAGGTCATTTCGACAACATTTGACCATAGTTTGACGCTCGGAAGCCAAATCAGGCCTCTCGGCGGCAAAGCTCTCCGGGACCACGGTTTCCAAGACAGAGCCTATGGATCATCTTAAAATGACTCCAATAGGTTCCCTGTCAAATTTCAAGTCAATCGGACATCGGTTGACCGCACATCAAACCGCGACATCTTCAACGTGACAAAAGCAAGTCTACTGGTGATAGGACCCCAAACGGCTTCAAAACTCAAACAAAAGCCTATGGTTGGTCTTATTTATTGCTCAGGAGGCTTCGCACCAAATTTCAGGTCATTCCGACATCGTTTGACCCAGTTTCCGCTTCTGACGGAAAATCAGCAGCTCTACACGACAAAGTCTTCGGCTTTCTCAGAAAATTGGAAACTTTGCAAAATAAAATGCAAGGATTCTCATCAGGTTTCCTACAAAGAAATCAGGCCAATAAATGGTCAAAATGCCACGAAAAAATACAGAAGAAAAAAGAATCGAAAAAAAGCAAAAACGGACACAAAACGGGACACAAAGGGGGGAAAACACCCCCAGGGTCGCAGGTCCCTGCGACCCTGGCCCAAGGTCGCAGGCGACCTTGGAGCCCGGGGTCGCCGGGAAGGCCCCGGAAACCCCGGTTTTCACCGTTTTTTCGCGATTCGAAGAGCCCAGCCTCTGGTACTTTCCAAAATTCATGCTTTTGAGACACCAAGTCCTCTGACATCCGTCCAAAACACGGGTCAATCATCAAGAGTATCGAAAACAATATTGATCGCCCCCCGGTCAACCAAAAAAAGTGTGCTTTCTACCCGACCGATCGAGAAATCGACAGGACAGATGGCACCGACCCGCTGTTGGCAACAAACACCTGAAATTACATGGTCATCTGATGTCGATCTACATGAAGATCCATCGATGATCATCACCAGAAGAATCCCAAAAGACGTGGCACGGCCCACGACTCTTCAGATGCTCGGCGACCACTTAATGTGATTAATTGACTAACTTTATTACAGTCATTAATCCATTTCTTTGGACGGACCAATCAGAAGCAAGCATCTGGGAGTTACAAGTCAAGAGATTCATGGCATTTAACCCATGAAACTCCTCCCATCATGGCGATTAAAGGCGATTAAATGCCCTCAATCTCCTCCGGCCAATCAGAAGCCAAGAAAAAGGAGTTACAAAATAAAGAATTCAATTTTGTAACTCCTCCCTTTATGTAGCTTTATGACAATCAAGGCTCATAAACCCTCCTAAATGGCCACCTAAAAGCCTATAAATAGGAGAGCTCTCCAAGAAGAAAAGAAAATCGAAGAAAAATCGAAGAAAGAAAATCACAGACAAAGCACAGAAATTTAGAGAAGGAAAAGAGAGAAAACTCTGCGGAAGTTCTACACCGGCCACCGCTACAAGGTGACAAAAGTCCCTTGGGGGTACCCCCCCCCCAAGGTCCTTGCCTTCTCCTCCTGCCTCCAAATGGCTTAGACGTGGCTTTTCAGCCCGTCTACTCGGTTTTTTATTGGACATAGGACCTTCTTTTGGTCTTTGTTCTCTAAAAACCTGAGGTTATAGCCAAGCCAAGCGAATCAATAGCATCCTCTGTTCTCATCTGCATGGATGATGGCGAAGCCCACATATGGCTTGCGACCGTCAATCTGAACGGGTCCCCCACAATCTCCTGAGAAGTTAGATCCTCCTTTTCTTGCTTTTCATTGTAGTTTGTATTTTTTTTAAAGAGACAAAAATCACAACTCTTGTCTTTCATTATTGATAAGGATTGTAAATCGGCTATAAACGCCAAAATCGGCTATAAACGCCAAAAATCGGCTATAAACGCCAAAATCGGCTATAAATGCCAAAAAAATCGCCTTTCACGGCAAACCAAGAAAATGTCTCTTTTCTTAAATATATGTGCAATGGAAAACTTGAAAGAAGTTGATTTCCTTTTTACTTGCGAAGGTTGATCTCCTGATCACCACTTGCAATTCCAAGTAAAATAGAAAATCTGGCACACCCACACAACAAAAATGTTAATGCACGCCCTTGCCCCCCGGTTACGAAAGGGTCCGACCCAATGGACTCCCACGTCCGCCGACCTCGGTAGGAACCGAGTAGGAGCGCGGTCCATCACAGTCCCCGGGTCGACCTCGACTCCCCGGGTCGACCTCGACTCCCCAGACTATCGTCTTTGGGACGCTGGGACCATTCCCACTTCCCGAGGAACAAACTGCTCCTTCCAAGAAGCAGAAACTCGCCTCTCAACGTGTCACTACCATGACACCAAAGGCGAGCACCAGAAGGCCCGAAGCCCGTGGCAGCCCTACGAAGCCTCGACCAGCAAACGACCAGGTCTATCCCAAGACTTGGTCTCCAAGACCTTCACCAAAACAAAGAAGGTCCCAAACATCCACTAAGCCAGCATTCCTGACCCCACTCAAGGAGAACCAGTTCTACCCTCTTGCTTACATGAAAGAGGAGAGACCCATCTCCAACCTGACTCTCAAGTCAACCCAGCATGAGCCGGCTTGTTCCTACAAGCCCAAAATCAAATCATGCATCACAAGGCCTCTACAAGCACCTGCTAAGGCCTACAAACCTGCAGTTCGACCCTTCAACTCTACAGGGGCCCAACTCCAAAAATTCAAAGCTTCGCTGCAACAGGCGAAGGATAGGGTTCGCATCCTGTCCTTGCCCAGCTACAAAGAAAACAGGCTCGGCTGCTGCGCCCGGGGGAGCACATCCTTCATCGTCAAAGCCCAGCCAGAGCTGACCGAAGCTCAAATTGCTCGTCGCATACGCCGCCGCGCGTCATATCGGCAAAAGAGACTAGAGAAGCAAAGGGCCCAGCCTCCTACACTTCAAGTCTCTCCCAAATGGGTCGAAAAAGAAAGACCCAACCAAGTTGCTACCGTCCATATGGTTGGAAAAACCAGAAGGCGCCAAAAGTCAGCAACAAAAATCCATCTCCGACGTCCGACGACCCGCGGCGTCTCCAGGACAAGAAGACATTCAGAAGAATCCCCTGCTCCTTCAAGCAAAGGACGGCAGAGTGATCCTTCCTCAAGCTCTTCTTCAAAAAGAATGAGCCCCAGCTCAGTCACCAGGACGGTTTCTTCGTTCGAATCACGAAGGATAAACGTCTTGGCTACAAATTCTGAGCCACCACCTCACAATCCACCTCTAGATGATGCGATCACCCGCATCCAGCAGTTGGAACAAGGCCAACAGAGGATTGAAACTCTGATGGAAAACCTTCTCCTCGCCTTCCAAAATCAGGCGAACAATGAACCTCCTCCGAATCATCAAGACGATGAGGTAAATGGAGAAGAAAATGAGTCACGCGCCCTTACCAAAAAGGACGTAGACAGTATCCTCGCCAAAGCAAAAGAAGAGGATATACTCAAGGAGCATGGGATCAAGCCACCATATCCCTTATGGATGGACTCGGTCCCGTTCCCCACCAAATTCAAGCATCCTACTCTCCAAACATATACGGGGAAAGGATCAGCCAGACAGCACGTCATCCACTTCAAGATCCTGACGGGAGCTATCGCGGATCAAGATGCACTCAAGATCCGCCTCTTTGCAAGTACCCTAAAAGGTACGGCCTTCGATTGGTACTCCACTCTGCCGGAGGACTCGATCCAAAACTGGGCCATGCTAGAGACAGGCTTCCTGACTCACTTCAAAGGTGAGGATCATCCCGCTACCATGGCTCAGCTGTGCAGCCTAAAACAGGGGGAGAATGAGTCAACATATGACTTCATTCACAAGTGGAAAGCAATGGCATACAAATGCTCTGATGTATTGCCACAAGCGTCGCTAGTCGACATTTGCCGAAACAACATGAGAGCCAGAATCCGCTCCATGATCATCGGCAATAAATCAAAAAACCTGGGAGAACTCCTAGAAGCTTCCATGGAAGCTGAAACGGTGATTAAAGACCTTAATAGTCAGAAATCATCAAGAAAAGAGCCAACCGCCATTGCAACCTCTAAACCAAAGAAGAAAGAGGTCCTCAATGTGCAGACCAAGTCAGCTCCTCAGCCACCAAAGAAAGCTGAAAACAAAGCTGCGGGCAAGAGACCTGAACTCTCAGATGCCTTCAAAGAACGAGTAGAGAAGAAATACCCGTTGGATGAAGATGTTGATGAAATCTTCGGAGCTCTTATGGCAAACGGCAAGCTCACCTTGCCTGAACCAAAAAGACCGGGTGATGTTGGCAAAACCAACGATCCTCGGTACTGTCCATACCACCAGATGATCTCGCATCCTCTCAATCAATGCTTCGTTGTGAGGGAGAAAATAAACGAGATGTGGAAAAACGGAGTCATCACCTTTGACAAAAACTATGGGCCTACCTCCGTCAACATGGTGACATATGGACAAACATCAAAATCACCGAAGAAGAAGATCACTACTTCCTTCAAGGTGATAAACTCAATCCAAGCGTCCGAAGAACTGGTTCCTTACTCGACACTAGACGGACAACCGATATGGGTACATCCCGATCTCTTGGAAGATGAAAATTGGAAGGTCGTGAAAACAAAGCCTACAGCTCAACAGCGAAGGCAGGCTAGGAAGCATCTCCTCAAGCTCAAACGGCAAGAGAAAACCCAGCCAAAACTAGAGGTCAAGGAAAAGGCAGAGGCTTCCTCTACCGCTTCACTGGAGGCAACAAAAACATCCCTTCCAGAGACTTCAAAGGGGGTAAGGAAATTCACTCTCAGTGATTTCATGCCACCTCAATTCAAAGAAGCCATGCAGGAGGCATCATACTCTTGCAATTCGGTAGTTGGATTCTCCATTGATGGATACGAATCCAGCGACACCGATGATGGATTCGAATCCAACTACACAGATGAGTGGGAGGAGTCCCTTGAAACAGGAGAATATCTCTCCGATGAAGAATGGGTTCCTGAGTCTCATCTTATGCCAGTAATCTGGTATAACCCCCTACAGCCACAAGGATCCTGGTCTGATGATGAAGAAGACCAAGAAGCTGTACAAGAAAATGCTGCTGACCCAGCACCTCTCATTACTCCAGTGGAAATCAACCATGTTGAGCCACAAAGAGTTGATGAAGAAGAAGATCCGGCTCCCATGCCTGATCTTGAAGAATATGCAAGGATCTTGCAGCGACTCGCTCTAGAACAAGAGCAAGACAGCGTCAACGAGCCTCCTCGCAACCCAGAGCCGGAAGTCCCTGAAGACCACCAGGTACATTCTCCCTTAACTCCTGAAAATGGAGAAAATTGCTGGATAGACGATCCTCTTACATCCGAGGATGAGTCTGACTCCGATCAGGCAACGTCTCCCATCAGAGCTTCCTATAATGTAATAATTCGGAATTATAGCTCTTCCGAAGCATCGTCTGATGAGAGCACTTACACTCCGGCGACGCCTAGCAATATATCTTCTGAAGCCACCTCGTCTCACGTGACTTTCACTGAGATGACACCCTTTCAGGTTTGGAGTGCAATAACAGAGGCTCGTGAAAGGGAGACTGTTCTGATTCACCGGGTTGTAGATGCCGATCGGGTTCTCAAAAGGAAGTTTGATGAGAACAAACAATGGCGAACTGCTAGAGATAAGCTTCCTGGTGCGAAAGAAGGGGTACAGCCCACTCCAGCATCTCATGGCAAATTCCTGAAGAAGCGTGCCTTGGAATCCTTGACGGCTGAGGCTAAAAGTTTGCTCAAGGAGCTGAACTCTTGGCTGGAGACCATTTTTGATTGAGCTCCTGTTTTTTTTTTTTTTTTTTAACAGAAACCATCCTTCTCTCTTTTTTATATATTTTTTTAGTACCACTTGTATATTTTTTTTGGTACTTTTCTCTTCTTTTTTTTTGTAGTGTTTGTGAACATTTTCCTTTTTTCTTTTGGTACCACATGTAATTTTTTTTTGGTACTCTTTTTTTTTGTTATCCCTACGCTCACTTGAATCTTTTTGTGATAATAGTAATTGCTAAATGGGATGCTCTTCTTTTTTATGTTATCCCTACGCTCACTTGAATCTTTTTGTGATAAAAGTAATTGCTAAATGGGATTTGATCAAAAGCTTGTCATTTTGTGAAAATCTTTTGTCAAATGATTGTTTTGGCATGGAAGCCAGGTTTTTGTTTGTGGCATGGAAGCCAATTTTGGCATGAGAGCCAGCTTTTCTTGTGGCATTGATAGCCGAGTTTTTTTTGTGGCATCTATAGCCAGTTTTTGGTGGCATTGATAGCCGGTTTGTTTTGTGGCATCTATAGCCGGTTTTTGGTGGCATTGATTGCCGTTTTTTGTTTTTTGAAATCCAAGTTTTTGTTTGTGGCATTGATAGCCGGTTTTGTTTTGGTGGCATTGATAGCCGGTTTGTGGCATTTATAGCCTGTTTTGATTTGGTAGCATTGATAGCCGGTTTGTGGCATTTATAGCCTGTTTTGATGGCATTTATAGCCGGTTTGGTTTTCAAAAATGCAAGTATCGACTAAAAGTCGCCTCCCTGCTGAATGTTCTTGCAAGTATCGATGGAATGTCGCATCCTTGCTCATTCGGTTGCGAGTATCGATGAAATGTCGCATCCTCACGGATTTGGGTGCAAGTATCGATGGAATGTCGCATCCTTGCTTTTAAAAAATTTTGGTTTTGCGGGTACTGACTTGATGTCGTTTCCCCACGATTTTTGAAATTTGTGGTTTTCTCGAACCTTTGGGTTATGGATATCAACTAAAATGTTGCGTCTCCATGTTTTTTTTTAGGTTTTTTTCGAACCTTTGAAATTTGGGTTATGGATATCAATTGAAATGTTGCGTCTCCACGGTTTTGGATTTTGCAAGTATCGACGAAATGTCGCTTCCCTGCAATTTTGGAAGTGTTGAACGTGGTTCGTATGCTTCCGATTTGTGCGAGTATCGACTAAGCGTCGCTTTCCCGCGGTTTTTTGAAAAACCATTTTTTTTTGTTTAAAGACACGAGGGTCATAAGTTTTGACCTAAAACCATTTTGGTGGTAAAAGGCAGGGTGGACTAGGGTGGAAATCCCTGAATCCGGATTTTGTTTCAAACCATGAATTTTGGGTTCAAGGGTTGAAAATTTTGGTCAAGTTAGGGAAAGGTTCCTAAACTTGGAAATTTTTTTTTTTTAACAATGAAACGATGAAATTAAGCATTGTTTTAAATTTCTAGAAATTTCAACATTTGATATGAAAGTTCTAAAAAAGGGTGGGTTTAGCGAGCGTGTACCTAGAAACCGGTTTTGGCCGTACAGGCATTGCTCTTACCCAGTTGGGTAAGTCTTCAAGGGTAGTACCGCTTTAAGAACTTGCCGTTGATGGGCAGCATACATCTGTCACCTTCCATGTTTAGGAGTGCGTATGCGCCATTAGAGAAAACCTTGTCGTTGACGTAGGGTCCCTCCCATTTTGGCTCAAATTTGCCTTTGGACTTGTGAGCGAAGACCATTGGTCTTTTTACCACAAGAACCAAGTCACTCTTTTTGTAGGCGCGTTGCCTGACTTTTTTATCGAAAGATCCTGCCATGCATGCTTGGTAAAGTTTAATGCTTTGTTGAGCTTCGAGCCGTCTCTCATCGAGATTGTCCAGCTCATGGAGTCGCAATTTGACATTGATTTCTTGAGTCATGTCATTTTGCAAGGATACCCTCAAGGAAGGAATTTGTACTTCCAAGGGTACGACAGCTTCGCATCCATAGACTAAGGAGAATGGTGTGCTATGGGTTGGTCCTCGAACGGTGGTTCGATAGGCCCACAAAGCTTCAGACATTTTGTCGCTCCAGTCTCTTTTATGACTAGAGACCATTTTTTTGAGGATTTTGCAGAGTGTCTTGTTGAAAGCTTCTGCTAACCCGTTTGCTGCCGGACTGTATGGAGTCGAAGGACAGCTTTGGATTTTGTATTTGTCGCAGAACCTGTAGAATCGATGATCCCGAAATTGTGGTCCGTTATCATGGACGAATCTTTTGGGCATGCCGAAATGACAAATGATGTTGGTGCGCAGGAACTGAAGGACCGATGAGGTCTTCATTTCGTTGAACGCAAATGCTTCTGACCACTTGGAGAAATAATCCGTAGCGGCGAAGATGAAGCGATGACCTTTGCTCGAAGGGGGAGAAATAGGACCTATGATGTCCATACCCTAAGCTTCGAAAGGCCATGAAATCGCTGTAGGATGCAGCCTTTCTGGAGGCATGTGAATGTAATATCCATGAACTTGGCATTGTTGGCAGCGCTTAGCAAATTGCATTGCGTCAGCTACCATGGTAGGCCAGTAATATCCTAACCTTTTTATCTGATCATAGAGCTTGGGACCTGCCTGATGAGCTCCGCAAAGACCAGCATGAACTTCTTTGAGTGTTTCTTCAGCCTCTTGTTGTGACAAGCAGCGTAGAAGTACTCCGTTGAAGGATTTCCTGTAAAGGATTTTTGAAGGAATATCCAAATGAAAGCTTGGGGTTCGCCTTTGGATGCTTACCCGTTCTTTTGGATCTTCAGGTAGGATTCCGAACATAATATAATCAATGAACGGATCCCTCCAGTCGCCGATTGAGGTTTGAAGGATTGAAATCCGACTTCCAACCACTTGGTGACATTCAGCAACAGCTTGGTGTGTGTTAAGAGGAGGAAGGATTCTTCTTTCGCACACTGTGATTTGCATGTTTTCTCCTTCCTGGATTGGCATGGATGCGGCAAGTCTAGCTAGGGCATCTGCACGTATGTTTTCACCTCTACGAATTTGGGTGATGTGACAGATGTCAAACTTTTGCAGAAGCGATTGTGCTTTGTTGTAGTAAGGCAGTAAATCTGGCTTCCTGACTTCAAATTTCTGATTCATCTGGTTGACGATCAGTTGAGAGTCTCCAAAGACTTCCAGCATGGTGATACCGGATTCGATGGCGAGTTCCAATCCTAGGATCAGAGCTTGATATTCAGCTGCGTTATTTGTGCATGGTTCCAGTAACGAGAAAGCGTGTGGAATCATATATTTGTCGGGGCTAACAAAGAGGATGCCAACTCCCGAGATCAGCTGTCTTTTTTCGTTTGTCCTGGTTGCACCGTCAAAGTACATGTCCCAGGAGGCACTTTGCGAGAAAGTCTCCACATTGTAGACTGGTTCGTTTGGGAGATCATCTCTGAGTGGAGAATCTTTAGGCAATGGATGCTCTGCGAGAAAGTCCGCTAGAGCTTGTCCTTTGATTACTTTTTGTGGTACATACCTAGTATCAAATTGTGACAGAAGGATGGACCATTTTGCCAGTCGAGCATTGAGAGAACCTGCCTTTGTGACAAGGACCTTCAAGAGGTTGACCCTCGAGACCAGGTATACTGTGTTGGAAAGCAAGTAGTGACGCAGCTTTTGTACGGCGAACATCACTACAAGACATTCTTTTTCGACTGGAGAGTAGCGATGCTCTGCACCTACTAGCATGCGGCTGAGGTAATATAGAGCAGCTTCTTTTCTTTGATCATTTTCTTGTGCAAGCAGAGCTCCCAAAGAGTGATCAAGGGCTCTTGTGTACAAGATGAATGGTTTTCCAGTGGTAGGAGCAGCTAACACTGGAGGCTTTGTCAGGTATGACTTGATGTCTTGGAAAGCAGCTTCACAGTCAGCATCCCAGACAAAGTTTACACCTTTTTTCATCAATCGGGAGAATGGACGGCATTTCCCCGAAAGATTGGAGATGAACCGTCTGATGTAGGCTAATCTCCCTTGAAGCCCTTTGAGTTCTCTCAAGGTTCTTGGAGAGGGCATTTCTAGAATGGCTTTGACTTTTATGGGGTCAAGCTCTATTCCAGCTTTCCGAACTAGGAATCCGAGGAACTTACCCGGCGAGACGCCGAAAAAGCATTTCAAAGGATTCATTCGCAGTTTGTGCTTGCGAAGCCGGAGGAAGACTTCTCGAAGGTCTTCGAGATGATCTTCTTTTCTTTTGCTTTTGACGGCGAGGTCATCAACGTAACATTCAACCATCTTGTGCTGCATATCTTGGAATATTTTCATCATAGCCCTCTGATATGTGGCACCAGCATTTTTCAGACCAAATGGCATGACAGTGTAGCAATACACGCCAAATGGGGTCCGAAAAGATATATGCTTTTCATCTTCAGGATGCATCTTTATCTGATTGTAGCGAGAGAAACCAACCATGAATGTCATTCGCTCGAATCCACAGGTATTATCGATCATTACCTCTGGTATGGGGAGCGGAAATTCATCTTTAGGGCATGCGCCATTCAGGTCTCTATAGTCAATACAGACCCTGATCTGCCCGTTCTTCTTTGTCACGGGGACAATGTTGGCCAACCATTCAGGATGTTGTTCCTCACGGATGAAGCCGACGCTTTGAGTTTCTGAACTTCTTGTTCAATTTTATCCATCACATCTGGACGGAATCTTCTTTGGCCTTGCTTGACAGGCTTGATGTCTTCTTGAAGATTGAGTTTGTGAACCGCTATTTTGGGGTCTAAGCCTGGCATTTCAGCGTAAGACCATGCAAAGCAATCAACGAACTCACGAAGAAAGGCGATATACTCGGGTAACTCATCATCCTTTATATTCTTGCTTATGAATACAGGACGTGGGTTATCTGGTGTTCCCAAGTCTATCTTTTGAATAGGATCTTCTGTTAGAGGGTTCGAAGGTGGTTCCTCCATAATATTTTCGGAGGCTTCCAGCTCAACGAAACCTTCTGGGGTTTCAAGGGCATTTCCAGACCAAGGTTTTGTTCCTTTCCACGGGTCTTCTTGATCGGTAATTTTCCCAAGGCTTGCTATGAGATGATCCCAATCGCCTGTTGAAACAGGGTTGAAGTAGGCTACTTCTTTTGGAGATGAGGGTTCTTCTGGGTCAGAAGTCCACACGTCTGTGCCATCGGACAACTCCTCTTCATTTTCGGAGAAATCGTGCCAATTGGATGAGCTTCCTGGATCTTTGTCAGGTGACTCATCAAAGAGATATCCAGGGAGATCGATGTCTTCATGGACTTGAGATGTTGAGGCTTGGTCAGTATATTGACTTTTAAGCCTTTGTGTCAACTATCTCAGGGGAGTGTCGGGATCATACCCTAACCCATGTGAAGACTTTTCTACATAGCCGTAGAGTCTCCAATCTTCCAGCTGACTTTTGGTCAAGACGGGCCCCAATGGCGTGAGAATACCGCGTCCTTCTCCCAAACCGACTGGGTTTTGAGTGTCATAGCCCATTTTCTTCATAATAGCTTGTGCCACAGAACTGTATAAGGATAGTTGAGGCATACCTTTATTTTGGAAAGGTTCAAGCATGGAGTTTGATGAAGAAGCATCCAATCTATGGAAGAAGATCGGCTTTTCCTTTGCTGACGTTGCTGGAACAACGAAGGAAGCTGACGTAGGATCTTCTATGTCAGAAGTTGTCTCCATTGGAGTGAGAGCAGGCTGAACTTGCTGAGTGTTAGCTTGGCTTGACGATGCGTCGTCTTCTGGCTCTGAATCCGAGTCCGTGTCTTGCATGATAGACACGAAAGAGACAACAAATTTGCCCCTAGGCTTTTGCTTTGCCTTTTTCACTTTAGTTGTGATGACCAAAGGCTTTGAAGGTTTGAGGAAGATGGTGAAGGGAGTTTGAATGCTCTCTTTGGATTTACCGGATGATTCGTTTTCTTCCGGCGATTGTTGAGGAGCCTTGCCTTTATCTTTCTGGAGATTTTCGGCAAAGGGTGCTGTGTGCTTCTCCTCTTCTTCTTTTTCACCTTCATACATCTGTGAGTCTGCGAAGTGGACTTCTTTACCTTTGAAGGGTTTTCTGTCTGCAAAGACTCGATGTATCATGCCGTCGTCGCCAACAAACTTGATGCATTGATGTCGGGTTGAAGGGACAACACCATTCTCGTGGATCCAAGGGCGTCCGAGAAGGATGTTGTAGCATGAAGGGGTTTTTATTGCATACACAGTGACCTCAGAAATAAGATCACCGATCTGTAATTTGAACCTGATTTTGCCGATAGGCCTTTGAGTACTCCCATCGTATCCAAAGATAGATACAGATGTGTGGCTCAGCTTGCTGGGTGGGATGCCCAACTCTTCAAGAGCCGATGTGGAGATGAGGTTGAGTGCAGAACCTGGGTCGATCTGAACTCTGTGCATAGGCATTTCCTTGATGTACCCTGTGAAGTACAGGGGTTGGTTATGCCTGGTTTCGCCAAGTAGGAGGTCGTCCTTTGTGAAGGCGATGGTTGCACTGGCAGCTTTTTTAACCGAGAGGCATTCAATGCACGATCCCTCAGTTTTCTTCTTTTCTCCCTTTGAGGAGGCTTCTGAGTTTTTTACCCAGTAATCCATTTCAATTTGGAGGACTTGCGGGGCATGTTTGTCGACATCCTCATTCAGCTTTTGTAATTCTGAGATGAGATTATCACGAGTGTGCGGAGACATTCGTAATAAATCTAGGATGTGCAGACGTGCAGGTATGTGCTTGAAGTGTTCAATCAAGTCATACTTGAAAGCCTCCTTAGGGCCTGCATGTTCATCATTGTTGCCACTAGGGGTGCTTACAACATCTTTTCCCGAAGGATTTACATATGTAAAGGAAGATTGGTTGTAATTTTTGTGGTAGTCCCGGCCAGAGCGGGTGCCTCTACCAACTTCGAGAGCTTCTTGAGAATAGTCTTCGTTTGGAAGATTGTCTTCAGGATCAAGAGGTTGTCGTTTTTCATTTGCTGAGGATGAATCAGCAGCAGAGTTGCCATCCTCAGTGATTGTGTTGCACGGAGCATTTTCTGGGAACAAGTCCTGAACAGCATCCAGCAACCTTTCTTCTTCGTTGACTAATTCATCATCCCAAGCATCAATGGCTGGGAATTCTTCAGTCAGGAAGGGTGTGAACTTTGAAGTCACAGTCTCAGGAGAGACGTCTCCTGGCCTCATCGACCTCCCTATCAAGGATGTTCAGGTCATGTGTCAGCCCAATGATGTTTAGCTCTTCTAAGTTCTTCTCTCGGACTGCCTGCTTCCTGCTTTCTGTAGCCTCATTTAGGTTAGACTGAGCCATATTAGCAGGGTCCAGGAACATCTCCTTGAAGAACTGGTCATCAACCAAACCCACGGTCTCAAACCACTTGTCACCCAGTGCAATGATCCTATCAACGATCGCCCTGGCACCAGTGACATCCAGACCAGCCTCTTCGGCATCACCGAGAATCTCCTGCACATGCTGGATCATGCCAAATCCGGCATCCAAGTGCCCAGAAAAGAGAGTCTCAATCCAAGAGCTCAGAACTCGCACCACCACCTTCTTCGCAAAAAGAAGAGATGGCCCAGCTGAAGATTCGCCCAACTCCGTTGGTCGGCTGCTCATATCATCATCTGTTGGAAGAGTAACAAAAGAACTCTTTCCAGTTGAAGCTGCTCCTGCTTGGGAAGGAATCTCAGCACGAGGTATCTCCTCAACATTGTCAGAACTGGTCCTAGGAGTCTCTACCTCTAGATCAACCTCTGGCATCCCTTGCTCTGGAAGCGACGGATCCTCCTCTGTCACTTCAAAACCTGCCAAAGAAACACAAAAAGGTATGAATATGATCCTGTTTGAAAATCATTATCAGGGTTATTACTACAAAATACCTTCTTCGACGACTGGCGGAAGACTCTCTTCCTCCATGAAATCATTGGAAGCATCATCAACATTTGCGTCCATTGATGGTTCAAAGTCATCGGAATCCTGTGGCAAGTCAGCTGGCAAGAAAAACTGTTAGCAAACCAAGCCACAGACAAAAGAAAAGAAAGCAAAAGAAGTCATACCAATTGGAGATTCTGGATTCACTCCAGAATCCCTCGGTTCTTCTTCAGGTGCCCCGACAAGATCCGCCACCACCTCATCGGTTGGAACCTCAGGCATCGCCAAGTCTTCCTCTGCTAAAAAAAAAAAGAAAAGCAGAAACAAGAAGCAAATCAGAACATGGAAAAATCCCATGAAAACAAATGGAAAGAGAAAAAGGAAGAATCATACCTTCACCGACGGTCTCTTCTTCTCGGCTTCTCTTCTCTGGAGGCTCGTCAGCATCCACTGGCACATCCTCATTGATAGAAAGAGGAACTTCCAAGTTAGGAGAGTCCTCATGCTGCCCCTTGCTGCGATGATGACTCCTCCTCCTCTTACTCCTGCGGGCTCGCTTCTTAGAGGAACCTGCCCCGCTGTCAGAGTCAGGTTTCCCACTTGACTCCTCACTGGATGGTCTACTCTTGCCAGTAGACTCCACGGAAGCTTGCCTCTGTGCCGCTTGCATCCAAGCGCCAAATTCGGCTTCCTCCTATTTTAGCTGCTCTAAAGCCTCATCAGGTATTTCTCGAACAGCTTCAGAACCAATGACGCCCTGGTCACCGAGAAAGCCTATCTGGTGCTTCTCTCCAGAAAGGAAGGCCCAAACTTCCTCTCGCCGGACGCCATCCGACTTTCCAAGGCCCTTTCCAAATGCCAGCTTCACATCAAGCTCCTTCTTGGAAAGCCCCCGATATGCCGAAAAGCTCTCCGCGAACCACTTCGCAAAGCCGACAGTCCGGGAAGTCAGCAACACAGGATAAGAAATCATGGCTGTAGTGTCTTCAGCACTATAGAAAGCCCATGCATTTCTCCCGTCCTGTAAGCCTCCAAAGCGCTTCACCATGCTTGAAGGCGCTCCAACAACGCCTTGAGAAAAGCCCAGCTGCAAAGCAAAGCGAGAGGGTACATACGGCTGGATGTCGACGAAAAGATGTCTACGGTACACCATCGTGCCGACACGTATGCTGAAAAGCCACTCTCTCTGCATTCGTCAAGGAATAATGCCTTCCCGACCCCGCCCTGGTAGAGTCTCGGGAGGCACCAAAATCAAAAGCCTTCTTCCGCAACTCCGGAGAAAGCTTCACTGAAGACTGCCCCATCTCGACATCCCTGAACCGTCGGATCGTCATGCGGGCAAACAAAAGTGATTCGGACACGGCTTTGCCCTTAGCCAGTCAAATCATCAGAGGATCATCATCCTAGGCGGCACCCAGCCGGTGGAAGCCAGGACAGTGGTATACATACCACGAATAAAAGATATGGGCCGAAAATACCCTATTCATGGGAAGCCCAAGCCGAACCAAAAAAGCAGCAGCCTGCAGTTCGGTACACAGGTAGGAGTAAAGAGCTGGCACCAAAGCAAGCTGCTCTCCAAATGCCATCTGACAAGCCGGAAAAATACAATGCGGCCTGATGTGCGTTCCATCTCCTCCAGTAAAAATAGCCTCACCAAGCCAATAAGTGAGGTAAACAGCGAGATCTCTCCGCAGTGCTATGTCAGGACATATGGCGTTTGTACTCGCGCAGAAATCTCTCAACTCTTCTTGCATGGCCAAGATCTTCTTCGAACTTGGATCCTGAGCCCTGGCCTCCTGGGTCACACTGTCAGAAGACTCCCTGCTATCAAAAAAGTTGGGGAATGAAGAGCTAGAACTCTTCCAACTGCTGGATCTTACTTTAAAACCCTCCTTCTCCTTCAAAAAATCATAGAAGGTGACGAGCTGAAAGTACAGAAGCCTGAACTCCTCAGACTGCCCCTCAAGGACGCTGTCAATCGGCAAAACTCCTCATACAGTTTGCCGAGGATGGGCAATCCAGTAATGACGCTCAGCTCCTTCAAAGAAAAATGAATCTCACCATTCGTCACAACGAAGGTATTGGTTTGTGGGAGGAATGACTCCAGCATAGCCATGAACGCCTCGTCGGAAAAGATCACGGTCTCCCTAAAGGCACGGACCCCATCAAAAATCCCGGCTTCCTTCAATACGGCGCCACCAATCAGCAGGACGCGATCAGTCCATGACTTCCATTCGGAGTCAGCATTGAAACGGCCACGAAGTCGAAAAGACTTGATCCAATTGCTGCCGTCACCACTGAAAATACCAAGGCCCACCGGTCTCAAATCGACTAACGGATAATCAGAGCCCTAGTAGCCGCTGGATGGCATCAACAGGTCCATGTCAACAGGCGACCTCTCCGTATATCCAGGAGAACCGCCAACAAAAACCCCGGTCTTGATTACATTTGTCCTTCTCACCCAGCTTGGAGGATCTTCCCTCTTAGGGCATGTGGGGGCAAGGCTCAGAATCGAGACGGTGCGATGAAACGTCGACCGGGTAACAACAGTCTTCTTCTTACCATCTGCTGTGAAAGAAAACTGAAAACACCTCCTATGGTATGTCATGTCATCAGGGACTGCATCACCAAAGAAGAAGGTAGGCTTGGGCAAAACGCTCTGATCTTCCATCACCCATGGACGACTGCTTACCATGATCTTATAGAATTCCTCTCCCTTGAGAGCGATCAGTCGCTGCCTCATCTCATCTCTGTTGAGGGAGTCGCACTCTTCCAGATTTCTCTCAACATACTGGACCTTCTCAAAGGCCTGCTGAACGGCCGGATTAGAAGATCTAGAAGATCGACGAGGTACGCTTGTAGCAGGCTCTTTACCCTTGTTCGTTCTGGAGGAACCACCTGCAAAGGATGGAAAAGAAAAAGATCAAACATCAAAATGATAGAATCTCGCTAAAAAAAAAATCTGGCGAAATTTTGGCATGACCCCGGGGCAATTCCGAAGAAAAGGAACTATCCCGAAAGAAATAGAAAGCTTGAAGATGGGCTCAACATCGCTGCGAGCTCCGAAACTCCAAACTTTCGAAACCTCAAAGTCTCCGCAAAATCAGGAAGGGCTCAACATCGCTGCGAGCTCCAAATTCCCAAATTTACGAAAACTTTCAGGTATGCTATCACATCATGCTACAAATTTTATTTATACTTAAATGCATGCATGAACATCTAGGTTTGCAAAAAAAAAAGGGGGCATTATCATGATGAGCAAAAGAAAAAAAAAAGAAACTTTCTCAAAAAAAAAAGGGGGGAAAGAAAACAAAAAAAAAAAGAAAAGAAACTTTCTTGAAAAAAAAAGGGAGGGAAAGAAAACAAAAAACAAAGAAAAAAAAAAAGGGGCTGGCCCACTGGCCACGTTGTCGTACGGCCAGATCCGTACGGATCTGTCCGTACGGCCCACAAACAAAAAAACAAAACAAAAAAAAAAAAAAAAACAAGAAGAAAAGAAAGCAAAAAAAAAAATGTGTGAAAAAAAAAGGAAAACACGTGAAAAAAAAAGGAAGAAAAGAAAAGGAAAGAAAAAAAAAAGAAAGAAGAACTTTTTTTTCTTCTACAATGGAGTTTTCTTGAAAAAGGGAACTTACTTGAAGCCATTGATGGAGAAGAAGAAGAAAAGTCTTGAAGATCTTGAAGAAGAAGAACTCTTGGTCTTGAAGCCCTCTTGAGATTATTGCAAAAGAAAGTAATAAGAGCAAGAGATCCAACCTCCTCCTTGCTTTTATAGAAGAGAGCAAACCAAAGAAGGAAAGAAGAAAGAGATAAGTGTTACTAATTAGTAACCTTACCAAAAGAAAGAGATTAGAAAGATTCTTTCCCAAAAGAAAGATATCTTGAAGGATTTTCTCCCAAAAAGAAATCAATGAGAGATTTTCTCCTAAAAAATAGGATCAATGAAGGATTATTTCCCAAAAGAAAGATATCTTGAGATATCCTATCCCAAAATAAAGGGAATATGAGAGATTCTCTCCAAGTAAAGATATTCTTAGATATTCTCTATCCAAATGAGATATTTTTGGATATTCTTTACAAAAATGACACCATATGAGATCTAAGCCATTTCAAAAGCTTAAGGTCCCATGGGTTAGCCCATATGAGCCAGGTTTGACCACCTAGGCACTTAAAAAAAAATTTTGGGCTTTTAGTCAAAAAAAAAAGAAATCCCTCTTACCAAGAGCATACAAAAATGATTCCATGCCTCTTTTGAGTTGATTGGACCATACAAAGAAAATTCCAAGCCCCATGAGCTTCCAAAAATCAAACCATCCGGCCTCATTTACCAAATTGAGCCAAAATCTTGAAATTGACATTCCACAAAAATCAAACCAAATCCTGGTCCCCTAACTTGCCACATACAACTTGTTGGGTCACAAGACCAAAACCAAAAACCAAAACCTGATCCCCTAACTTGCCACATACAGCCTGTTAGGTCACAAGATCAAAACCAAAATTAATCCCCCAACATTCCACATACAGCTTGTTGGGTCACACGATCAAAACCAAACCCGACCCCCTAACCTGCCACATATAGCGTGTTAGGTCACAAGGTCAAAACCCAAATCCACATCCCTGATGTCATCTTCAAAACTTTGCCTCGAGATGGTACGTGATCCCTTTCACTACCATAAAATTCCCCTGGAAGCTCAAAAGGCTACAAATACCAAAAAGAAAGACTGCTCAAAGACTCTTGGTCAAGTCACAGGCTCTCCTTCAAAAATCTGTTCGAGGCACATCGACTACAAAAGTTAAGCAACTCGTCGCTGTACCTCGAGGGGGGCATTTGTTGACACCAAAAATGTCACTTTGCCTCTTCAAGATCCAAAGAGCTACATGAAGTCGCAACCTGCCATAAATAGGCAATGCTACTTCCAAAAATCAAATCTTGTCAGAATCAAACAAAAACTGCAAGATCCTTCAAGACAGCCAAAAGAGGAGTACACAAGAAGTTTAGGGCCATTTCAAAATCATTTGGCCTAACTTCGCTTCTCCGACAGCTAAAAAGGAGCTCTCAGCGGCAAAAGCATCGGAGACACCAAATCTTCGATCAGAGCCGATGGATGGTCTCAAAATACTTCCAAAAGGCTCCATTTCAAGTTCCGAGTCAAACCAACAACGTTTGACCCTACATCAACCCTCGAACAGCTAAATCAAGCCTCTCGGCGGCGAGAACCACCGAGGCCATTACTCATCAGATAGAGCACATGGACGGCTTCAAAATGCTTATAAAGGGCTACACGTCAAATTTCAGGTCATTTCGACAACATTTGACCATAGTTTGGCTCGGAAGCCAAATCAGGCCTCTCGGCGGCAAAGCTCTCCGGGACCATGGTTTCCAAGACAGAGCCTACGGATCATCTTAAAATGACTCCAATAGGTTCCCTGTCAAATTTCAAGTCAATCGGACATCGGTTGACCGCACATCAAACCGCGACATCTTCATCGCGACAAAAGCAAGTCTACTGGTGATAGGACCCAAACGGCTTCAAAACTCAAACAAAAGCCTATGGTTGGTCTTATTTATTGCTCAGGAGGCTTCGTACCAAATTTCAGGTCATTCCGACATCGTTTGACCCAGTTTCCGCTTCTGACGGAAAATCGGCAGCTCTGCACAACATAGTCTTCGGCTTTCTCAGGAAATTGGAAACTTTGCAAAATAAAATGCAAGGATTCTCATCAGGTTTCCTACAAATAAATCAGGCCAATAAATGGTCAAAATGTCAAGGAAAAATATAGAAGAAAAAAGAATCGAAAAACAGCAAAAACGGACACAAAACAGGACACAAAGGGGGAAAACCCCCCAGGGTCGCAGATGGCCCAGGGTCGCCGGCGACCTTGGAGCCCGGGGTCGCCGGGAAGGCCCCGGAAACCCTGGTTTTCGCCGTTTTATCACGATTCGAAGAGCCCAGCCTCTGGTACTTTCCAAAATTCATGCTTTTGAGAAACCAAGTCCTCTGACATCCGTCCAAAACACGGGTCAATCATCAAGAGTATCGAAAACAATATTGATCGCCGCCCGGTCAACCAAAAAAAGTGTGCTTTCTACCCGACCGATCGAGAAATCGACAGGACAGATGGCACCGACCCGCTGTTGGCAACAAACACCTGAAATTACATGGTCATCTGATGTCGATCTACATGAAGATCCATCGATGATCATCAACAGTAGAATCCCAAAAGACGTGGCACGGCCCGCGACTCTTCAGATGCTCGGCGACCACTTAATGTGATTAATTGACTAACTTTGTTACAGTCATTAATCCATTTCTTTGGACGGACCAATCAGAAGCAAGCATCCGGAAGTTACAAGTCAAGAGATTCATGGCATTTAACCCATGAAAGTCCTCCCATCATGGCGATTAAAGGCGATTAAATGCCCTCAATCTCCTCCGGCCAATCAGAAGCCAAGAAAAAAGAGTTACAAAATAAAGAATTCAATTTTGTAACTCCTCCCTTTATGTAGCTTTATGACAATCAAGGCTCATAAACCCTCCTAAATGGCCACCTAAAAGCCTATAAATAGGAGAGCTCTCCAAGAAGAAAAGAAAATCGAAGAAAGAAAATCACAGACAAAGCACAGAAATTCAGAGAAGGAAAAGAGAGAAAACTCTGCGGAAGTTCTACACCGGCCACCGCTACAAGGTGACAAAAGTCCCTTGGGGGTACCCCCCCCCCCCCAAGGTCCTTGCCTTCTCCTCCTGCCTCCAAATGGCTTAGACGTGGCTTTTCAGCCCGTCTACTCGGTTTTTTATTGGACATAGGACCTTCTTTTGGTCTTTGTTCTCTAAAAACCTGAGGTTATAGCCAAGCCAAGCGAATCAATAGCATCCTCTGTTATCATCTGCATGGATGATGGCGAAGCCCACATATGGCTTGCGACAGTCAATCTGAACGGGTCCCCCACAATCTCCTGAGAAGTTAGATCCTCATTTTCTTGCTTTTCATTGTAGTTTGTATTTTTTTTAAAGAGACAAAAATCACAACTCTTGTCTTTCATTATTGATAAGGATTGTAAATCGGCTATAAACGCCAAAAATCGGCTATAAACGCCAAAAATCGGCTATAAATGCCAAAAAAATCGCCTTTCATGGCAAACCAAGAAAATGTCTCTTTTCTTAAATATATGTGCAATGGAAAACTTGAAAGAAGTTGATTTCCTTTTTACTTGCGAAGGTTGATCTCTGGATCACCACTTGCAATTCCAAGTAAAATAGAAAATCTGGCACACCCACACAACAAAAATGTTGATGCACGCCCTTGCCCCCCGGTTACGAAAGGGTCGGACCCAACGGACTCCCACGTCCGCCGACCTCGGTAGAAACCGAGCAGGAGCGCGGTCCATCACAGTCCCTCTTTTGGGTAGATGAAGCTAAGCTTATCTTGTCGATTCCTCTGAGCATTCAAAGACGACAAGACAGGCTCCTTTGGCATTTTTCTAACGATGGTCAGTGTTCTGTTAAGTCCAGGTACCAAGTGGGTCGTACTCTTGCAGATAGGGGGTTTCTAGCGGGTACGTCAAATGCACTAGGTGAATAGTTTTGGTCTGCCCTTTGGAAGCTTCCAGTTCCGCCTAAGGTTCGTCTATTTGCTTGGAGGGCGTTGCATGCTTTTATCCCTTCTAGTGAGGCGTTGAGTCGAAGACGTCTCCCCATTGATGTGAGTTGTCGGCGATGTGGTCTGCCGGAGTCGTCTACTCATGTCTTGAGGGATTGTGTGTTTGCTCAAGCAGTCTGGTTTGGTTCCTGCCTTAGCCTTCGTACAACTGTGTATCAGCATTTACAATTAATGCCTTAGGGTTTGGAAATGTTCAATGTTTTTAATGAGGGCGGAGGTGGGGTAGAGGCGAAAAATTCCTTTGTCCTTTTCTTGTGGGGTCTGTGGGTAGCTCGAAATGATTTGGTCTTTAATGGGAAGTAGTGGTTAGTTGAGGATGTGTTGATTTTCTCTACTAATTTGGGTAACATTTATAAGGCTGCAAATTCAGTTGATTCCTATCATCCTCCTGTTGTTTTCTCGCCTATAAAACCAGGTGTCTGGGTTCCTCCTTTGAGTTTGGGTTTCAAAGTTAATTTTGATGCTGCGTATAGGCCAAATTCAGGAGTGGTGGGTGCAGGAGTCATAATCAGAGATGACAAAGGGACTTTTGTCGGCAGGCGTACTACTCTTATATCTCTTGGGGTGTGTGACGTTAGCCTAGCTTAAGCTTTGGCTGCGAGGGATGCGGTGCTTTTTGCTAAAGAGTTGAATATTCTGCACTTTACTCTTGAGGGAGATAATCAAGCCCTTATAAAGGATCTCAATGCTGGTTCAGTTGACATTTCAGATCGAGGAATAGTGTTGGAAGATATTCTTACTGTAGTTTTGTCATGTATTTCTGTATCCTTTTCCTCGGTGGGTAGAGAAGGAAATAGATGTGCTCATGTGTTAGCCACGAGGGCTACTGATTTTAATTCTGGGACTTAGTGGCGTGATGAGCCTCCTTGTATTTTGTTTGACCCGCTTTCCGTGGATATTGCATGTATTCCTTTTAGATCTCTTGCTGATGGCTTTGCCGAAGGTGAGAGACTTTAAGGTTTCCTTTTGAATAGATATTTGGTTCCTTTTCAAAAAAAAAAAAAGATCAGTAACGTTAGGCATGTGGGATCTCTCCTCTGCCACCCAAAATGTTTCTATCCATGATAGGATTTAATAGGAAAGAAACATGCCCTCTTCTTTTTTTAAAAATATCCCAGGAAACTATTGTTTTTATAAAAAGGATCGAAAAGATTAAATTAATACCATATAGGTCCCTAAATTAAGAGAAGGAAAATTTTCAAGAAGGTATAAAACTTTTGGCTGATTTCCAAGAAAGCACATTAAGATTTGAACTATGCGCTGGCGAAGTTGCTCCATACACATTCGTCCATGAGACCCTTAATGGATCCTTCTGAAAAAAGATGAAAATGCTCCTCCATTTCTTCTCTTCCTTCTCCCTGCCTGACAACCCACCTCCCTCCTCTTTGCCTACTCTCCTCCCACCCTGTCTCTCTCCCTCTCCTTCTCCATCCTCTCTCCTCTGTCGCCGCCCAACTCCACCCCCTCTCCATCTCTCCCTATCCTTCTCCCTATCCCTCCCTCTCCTTCTCCCTGATCGCCATCCCTTCCTCTCTCCTTGTTCGGCCCCCTGCTGGCCGAAGTGCCGAACAAATGAGTATATTGTTCGGATACCCAGGGTCAAACAATATACTCATTTGTTTGGCCCTAAGTGGCCGAACGAGAGAGGGAGGGAGAGGGACGGACAACGATAGGGGAGAATGGTGAAATTTGGCCAGGGCTCCATTTATTATGAGAGTGGAATTTGGCATGAACTATTATATATGAGGGACATTAATTTGCCCGGTTTAGATTTTTCATAGGTGGGCCTTGCTTTGGAGCCTATGAATTTGTGATGAGTCCATGCATTGGATTGAATTATTCAATAGTTCATCCATTGGATACAAAGCTCCTTTGAAAATGAAGGAACAAAGGATGAGGTGCTTTCATTAACGAGAGAGACTAACTAGAGTTTCTAGGAACTTGAAATTAAAATTGTTTCTTCTTTTCCCTTTATTTCAAAAAATGCTCTCCTATTTTTTTTCTTTCCCGAGCACAAACCAAATGGAAAAAAAAAGTTGACACTTTTAAGTAGAGCTAGCAAAACATGGCCCAACCCGCTAACTTGACCCATTTTTGACCTATCATGGATCAGGGCTTCCGAACCAGTAATAAAAAAATTGGGTCGAGGTAGGGTTAACCCGCTCAACCCGCACAACCCAGTATATAATTTCTCAATCCATTGCATCCTCTTGTTTTCTTATTGCATATATAGAGAAAGAAGCGATAAGAGGTCAAAGTGCGTTGACCTACCATACTTGTGGGTTTGACAAAACTAACCCATTTTCAAAGCAGAGTGGGTGTGGGTTGAAGACCAAGGCATAGGCCCCACTTGTTGGCTTGACCCGACCCATTTGCCACCCCTATTTCTCAGAGGACCTATCCATCAAAATTTAAGCCATTCAAATAGTCATAGTCTATTTCAATCACTCATAGTCTAATGCCACCCCTATTTTTCAGAGGACCTATCTATTAAAATTTAAACCATTCAAATAGTCATAGTCTATTTCAATCACTCATAGTCTAATGCAACCCAAAACTTGAAAATCATAATGCCATAAAATCTCCCTTTTTATTACTTTTACAATTTTGAACTGATAAAAACATAAAATATGTATTTTTTTTATAGAATCTCATGTTGGGACAGACCAACTCTAGAGTGGCTGAAACTTATAGCCTTTGATTTTTATCAATGTCTCAACATCCATGCTCCAAATCTCCATTACTTGGAGCTCGACGGAGAATTTCAAGTTGTTTCAATTGAAGCTTGTCCACGGTTGACTGATGTGTCTTTGCTCTCCGACGTATTCCCCCGTTATTGGGGCAGGAGCATCGTACCTAGGAGCCATATACCGTTTATTGGGTGTTTGCATAGGATTAAAAGTCTTAAATTGAAGAGCTTTTATCTACAGGTAACAACAATGCTTTTAGCTGGTTCTCGTTAATGATTTTTATAGGACAAAAGCTACTATCTATCAAATTTATTGAGATGGGCCTCGCAACAAACCATCAAGAGCTTGAAAACCTTATAGTAATAGCTGTGCAAGTTTGGTACAACTGTCCATTTTGCAAACTCATGATGACAAAATTACATGATGAGAGGTTTTCAGCCTAATATATATATATATATGTATATGTATATATAATAAAACCTAATAGCAATAGCTGTGCTAGTTTTGGTACAACTGTCCATTTTGCAATCACATAAAGTTATAAAAAAGCTGGAGAACCCAAAACATTGGTGTTTTTCCGTGGCCTTTTCACAGTTTGAAATTGGATTCATTCCATGCTAACAGTAACAGGAGCTGGTTTAACTTAAAGAGTAGTCAGTCCTCTGGTAAACTGGAATGCATTTACTTTTGGTATAACTTAAACTCATTGATAATCTGGAATGCATTAGACGCTTTTGAAAGATTTGAAACAAGTTTTTTCAGTGCATTTCTCCTTATAAAATAATTTTAATCTATTCTTTTTTTTTCTTTTTGCCAGTATTTATGCATCGAAATTGTACCAAAAAAAGCTTCCTGCAATGCTTGATCACCTACAGTATCTTGAAGTTGACTTATACTTCAATTCAGAGATTTTGGCCATTCTATGCATATTAAGAAGCTCACCAAACTTGAAACAACTTAAAATCAAGGTGAGTTACATTTTTGGCATGGTTATCATGGGTTTTGATCTTGTTATGGTCTAAAATGCTCAATAATGATATGATTTCATGGGTCTGAGTTTGTTATTTGAATCTAGTATTTTAGGGGTTTAACAAGGAAAAGAGATGGTCTATTGCGAGAAGAGGATGATATATCTGGAGTACAGGCTGAGCTGTGCGGTGTAAAAACACAGTCTGATTGTTTTTTAAGTCACCTCCATGCCGTGGAGATAATTGGAATTTCCATGTTATCGGATTTGAAATTCATTAGATGCATACTATCCAATGCCCCTGTGCTTGCGACAATGAATATTTATACCAATAGACATGTTGAAGCTGAAAAAGTATTAACAATTTTGGATGAGTTGTTGCGATCTCAACGAGCTTCCACACAGGCTGAAATTATATACTTGGGTCATTATAAAGAAAGTTAGTGGGAACATAAGGTAAATTTTCTTTCCCTCCTTTCATTTTTCTTTACTGTTTTTGGTGTCTTAAAGAGGAGTATGAAGTATGAACACAAGTCTACATTTTTGTGTGTAGTTTCATCCAATCATCATCATCATCATTTTATCTTTATCTTTATCCCATCAATCTCGGTGGGCTTAAAGCATTTTACTCAAATAAAGAAACAAGCGACCTTCTTATTTAGGGTTATCACTGGGAGCTCACTCTCTTGCCACTTGATCCTATTTAAGGAAATGCTCTTTAGTTTCACTCTAAGATGTCTTTCCGCACTCTCTTGCCACTTGATCTGGCAACAATTGCTTGTTTTTTTGCACTCCAAGAGATTGGAGGATGACCATGAAAGACGCAATATCCAGAGGTGGAGCAATGATCTGTTGGGTCCCCTGCCCAGCTGTCATCGGAATAAGTAATGATTTGAGGCTTTCCTCTTTGAAGATGAATTCCAAATGCCGAACAGCCGAAGTACCTTTCAGATATCTTAGAATTCGTTTCAGCACAGTGAAATGGATAGCTGTGGGTTGATGCATCTGTTGACATGCTTGGTTTACGATAAATGCTAGATCTAGTATTGTTAAAGTAAGGTATTGTAAAGCACCTACAATGCTTCTATATAGTGCAGTATCTTCAAATGGTGCAGCAGACAGAATAAAGACGGAAGCTTTGCAATTGCATGGTGAATCAATAGGTTTAGAATCCAACCTAGATGTGTGTGTGTGAGGAGATCCTTGGCATACTTGGTTTGGGATAAAAACAACCCATTTAGATTTAGTGTCTTGTTAACCTCAACCCCTAAAAAATGATGTAGAGGACCCGAATTCTTCATTTCAAACATTGTGTGATGTTGTGAAATAAGCAAAGTGATGTATCGATTGTCATTTCCGGTAATCACAAGATCATCAACATACAAGATAAGAATAGTGATGGAGCCTCTATAAAAACGAACGAAGACAAAAGAGTCTGCATAGGTCCATTGAAAATCAGTCCCAATGAGATAATTTGAAAATCTCTCGTGCCTCTTTCAAACCATAAAGGGATTTATCTAACTTACTTACATGTCTTGGAAAACATGGATCTACAAAGCCCTGCGTTTGAGTCATGCTTATGTCTTCTTGGAGAATTCCATGGGGGAAGGCGTTAGCATGGTTAAAAAAATCGGCAAAGTCCGAGTCGGCTCAGACTCGGCACATACCGAGTTGGGTCGCATGGGTCTCAGACTCGAATCATGTGACTCGGCCGAGTTCTAGTGCGACTCAGCCGAGTCTTAATGTGAGTCGGTTGAGTCCCATGGGACTCGGCCATGAGACTCGGCCATGCTACTCGGTCGAGTCCTAATGCGACTCGCCCCTCCAACTAAAGTTAGGACTCGGGCCGACTCGGCGAGTCGACTAGGACTCAGACTCGGCCATGAGCGAGTCGGGTCCCGAGTCCGATTTCTTAAATCTTGGGCGTTAGTTACATCCAACTAATGAAGTGGCCACAAAAATGAACCGCTAAGGCTAAGACAACTTTGATAGTAGTATGTTTCACAACTGGGCTGAAGGTCTCATTATTGTCAGCTTGATGAAAACCTTTTGATACAAGACATGCTTTGTATCTAGCAATGGAGTCATCTGAATTGTGCTTCAACTTAAAAACCCATCTACACCCCACCAGATGCATCGATGGAGAAAAGGGAACAAGAGACCATGTCCCTTGTCTTTGTAAGACAAATAATTCTTTTAACATAGCTTTTCTCCACACTGCATGTTTGGAAGCTTCAGGGTAAGAGGTTGGTTCAATACTGTCATAGTAAGCATGAGAAGGCAGAGGGACACTATGTTTTGAGGTTAAAAAGAACATTTTTTTTTTACTGATGCCCATTTTGGACCTTGTAACCATGTGATGGACTAGGAGGAGGTAGAGGGGTAGGTGAAGCAACAACGGTGGTTGTGGAAACAGTTCCTATATCATTCTTTAAACCATTATGATCAGGAGTGGGGTACTAATCTAAATAAGGATTTGTATGGAACTGGTCCCACACTACTGAATGTTAATATTATGATTTATAGTCATATATGTGATGATTCCTGGTGTACTTAGAGTTATTGGTACACGTGAAAAGATGATTGGTATACAGATTTATTGTGTTAGGCATGGTGTTTAGACCATGTGGGACATGGAGGCCGTTGTCCTTAGTGGACGTGAGTGGCCATTATGATGGCTGGTCATTGGTGGACGTGTCTGATGAGACAGGGTTATTTGTGACCGGTATACATGTATACGATAAGGCCTTTGAGGCGTGGTGATGTGCATGGGCACGGATTTATATGTGAAAGAATTTTAATAATATTTGATTATTGATTTAGACTTGCTGAATTATGTGATGTTATATTATATACGACTTGTGTAATTAGGAATATTCATTCACCAGTAGTACTGATGTTGTGTTACCCCCTTCAGGTAATCATGCTGCAGGTGGGACAGAGCAAAACGATGTTCATCACGTAGATTTCAGCATGCGTGGCTGATAAGAGAGAACGAGAAAAGATAATTTAGTGGATAAGGGGATTAGCCCTTGCTTAGAAAAATTATTTAATGTTTTAGTACATTATTGGTGCAGACAGATCATATTAAAGTATGAGTATTTATAACTCATTGATTAATTTAAATTATTGCTTGATTTAAATGCCAAATGCTTATGAGAATTGCTTGATAAATATATTGTAAATATTGCCAAGTTATCACGATCCAGATATCTGACAGGGCCCCAAAATTTGGGTCATGACAAAGTGGTATCAGAGCATAAGGTTTTGGGCAATTAAAAGAATTAGCAACCAATAGGCCACGTGGTGAGGACGTTGGGGTGTCAACGGTAGAGACTAAAGTAAGATATGTTGTTATTGATCTTTTGGCTCACAATTTTTCTTTTTATAGAGGAACTAAGACAATGACTAACGCTGTGGGAAACGAGAATGAGAGCAACAATATTCAGCAGAACAATGGGAGTATGGAAATGCCGGAGTATGCCCGGTAAATGTTTGAAAGTTTTATGAAAGCGTATACGCAGGTCCAAGAATAGATTTCCACTATTCATCACCTCCAAAGTGAGAATGGCGAGGGAAACAACAATATTAGAGGTGGATCGGGCGAAGGCAGCAATAATGGAGGCAGAAATCGTGAGAGGGATACTCTATACAAGAGATTCAACGAATTTCGCCCAAAGTGTTTTGAAGAATCTACTAACCCTGGGATGCAAACAAGTGGGCAGAACATATGGAAGGCATCTTCGAGGTCATGGGATGTACTGAACATCAGAAAGCTATATTAGCAGCGTTCAAATTAGAAGGCGATGCGAAGGAGTGGTGGAAAGCAGCTAAGAGGTCCTTTAATGGGCAAGAAGCAGAGATCACCTGGACCTTCTTCAAGTGTGAATTCATAAAGAAATTTATACCGGATCATATTCAGGCGCAGAAGAAGAGAGAGTTTGAAACCTTAGTGCAAGGCAATCTTACTGTAGCCAAGTATGCTATCAAGTTCACTGAACTGTCACACTTTGCAGAGACATTAGTGGCTACGGAAGAAGAAAAGATGAACGATTTGTTAATGGCCTGAGACCAGACATTAAGAAAGACGTGAAGCTGCACGAGCCGAAGACTTACGCAGAGGCTCTAAAGAAAGCTTTCGTTTCCGAAGAATCAATTGAAGATATAAAGAGAGAAACCCAACTAGTGACAACAGAAGGCAAATCAGATAATTATAAACACCAGTTTCCCAACAAGAAACAGAAAACTGGAGCTAAACCAATCCACAACCACTGTGAGGGATTCCATGAAATAAATCAATGTCGAAAGAAATCTGGTGTGTGCTTCGGTTGTGGAAAAGGAGGTCATAAGGTAAAGGATTGTCTGGAGACTAGGGAGCGAAATCAAACCAAACGGAAGGGCGGATGTTACGGTTGTGGACAGGAAGGACACCAGGTAAAGGACTATCCTAGAAAGCATGGAAGGAATCAGAACCAAATACAAGGACAACCATTTAGGCAAAATCAGCAGGATCGTCAACAGGAGCATCCACAGAACCCGCATCACTATCAACAGAATCAGACATACCAGCACCGAGGAAATCAGCAGAACCCACCTTAGGGTCAATATTACAATCAAGGCAGGAACAATCAAGGGGGGAATCAAGCAGGGCAACAACAGAATGGGAGAATCTTTGCTATGACTCATCAGGATGCAGAAGCGGCTAACAATGTGGTTGAGGGTATGGATTTAATTTCCAATCATAAAGCTAGTACTTTATTCGATTCTGGTTCAACACACTCTTTTGTTTCTCATACTTTTGCTGCTAAAATAAGAAACTCCCTCTCAACTTTGATTCATGCATTGGTAGTGTCAACACTCACGGGTGAACACATTTGTGCTAGCACCATATTTTATAATTGTATGCTAGAAATTGAACAGGTTCAGATGCCGGCGGACCTGGTAGTGTTACATATGGACGACTTTGATGTTATCTTGGGAATGGATTGGCTTGTTAGGTATCGGGCTATTTTAGATTGCTTTAACAATGTAGTTTGGTTTAACCTGGAGGGATTTACTCATGTTAGTTAGTGTCAAGCCCCGAACCCGAGATTTCACACATCCCGAGGCGCGACACACGCCCGCGTGGAAATTCGAGTCAACTCATTGACTCTAGGTCCCCACGTACGGAATTTACCCACAGGATATCACGTGTGAGGTTTATATTTTCCGATATGCCTGTATAAATCTGTCAAATAGATATCCAACTAACATAACACAATCAGCATAAGGGTCCATGAGCATAGATTTAAAGATTCAAGTTCAAGAGGTAGAGATAGAAGAAGTAAGTTAATTCAGTTAAAGTTTACAATTCCAAAAGCTAATTAAACAAGTTTATAAGCTAATACAAAAGATGTGGCAATCCTAGCCACGGTCCATGGGTAATTTAACGTTCATCTCATCGTACGGATGTCTAAAAGACATCATCAGGAGTCCACTCTGCTACGTTATGGAGAGATTCCTCTTCCTCAAGGATCTCCGAGGCAGTGGCGTCGATGTATTCACCTGTAACGCCAAGTGTAGCACCATTAGACTATGCTAAGCAAGACAAACATATACAGTCCATATAACATGTATCAAATGAATAGTCAGACAGGTATAAATCATAAGAGATCACGGAATGATCACTAGGCATATCAGTGCATGAATAAGCATGAGACATACGAGTCATAGATAATAGATAAACATATTAACAGTACTAGTTGGCACATCCACATAAGCTATGTTCTCTCAAGTTAATCATATAACATGAAAATAAAATGAGAGCAGAATATCAGAACAGAACAAGGTGGTGCTACTAGGAGACAGAGGTACCCAGAATTCTCCATCGTAGACCTAGGGTGCCGGTAAACCCTCAGAATAAATTCCCATCTGCAGAGAGCCAGAAGTTTACTAAACCCACACTTAGCCGGGTCCGACTTAGATAGGGTCGAAGCTAAGTGGTGCCGACTCATAGAGTGCAATCTACAAACAACAGATCAGGTACAGAACAGTGTAAATCAGATACAGGACCTATACAGGACAGGTCATATAGATAACAAATCGGGACTTACTGAAGTATGCTAAACAAAGACATAAATAAATGTAATATAACAGATGTGTAACAGAAAATACATAACTGAACAGAAGCATGATCAAGTCATACTAGAATACTGGAAACGGAATGCAATGCATGTACATACAGATCATATACGGAGTCAAGATGTAATTCAAGCCAAGCCTACGGTCTTGGGGACACATGTGGTCTTCACCGTCCAACTCAGGGTAGTATTAAGAGTTCGACATTGTCGGGCTATAAGGAACCCCTTGGCGTTACATAATTTGGATGTTGAATCCCTTAATAGAACACATTTGGTTCCATTACAGTCCGAAGAACACAAGGCCCCTTTTGTGGGTACGGTTGCTCAATCCATATCCACAATTCAACAAACCATCGGTCATGATAAAAGTTCAGGGTGCACATCCTACAAGTCCATCTATCAGGCCAATCAACTAGAACAAGCTACAGTTCAATGTACGGCTCATGGAAACATCCATTTGTCACAATTATGTAAAATCCAACATTTATTCTTTTTGTTGGGTTCTACACATCATGAGCTTTCCAACGGTATGTAGATCTCCAAAAACGGACTTACGGTTGAAAAGTTATGGCCATTGGAAAATCTGCATACTGCAGGTTCGCTCGATCGTCCAGATGTTCGCTCGAGCGGACCCCAGACAGAGAGCTGTTCGCTCGAGCGGACCAAAAGTTCGCTCGAGCGAACTCTCCCAGAACGCCCTTCGCTCGAGCGTTCACTCACGCTCGCTCGAGCGAACTGTCAAATCATGGGTCCGAAAATCTGAAACTTCTTGATTTCTCTCAAGCCATTCAAGGCATTCCATCAGGTTTTAAAACACTACCAATAGGTATCTTTGAGCTTCCAAAATGCTCATAAAAATCATCAATAGACCCATACACATTAACAAGAAGAATCATTCATCAAAAATCCATTTTTGAGCAAGAGGTGGGTATCTAAGCAAGATTGCATATATTCAAGAGACAAACAAAGAAGCATGCATATCAATGTACATATTTAACTTGCCTTAGGTGCTTGGAAGCTAACTCTCACACTTAATCCTTCTTAAACTCGAAAATCCCCAAAATGCAAACTCAAATGCCCTAAAAATGGTGAAAACGAAAATGAATGAAATGAATGGGGGAGAAGATGATGCATACACGAATCTGAGACATAATCTCAAGATTGAAATGAATACAAAGGGAAAAGGAAAATGTAGCACATCAAATAGAGAAGATTACAAAGAAAAGGGCTTACCCAAAGAGCAAGGAGAAGAAAATGAAGGAATGCTTGAGCTTAGAAGATGGTCTCTTGTTGGAGATGGTGATAGGATTGAAATGGTGGATGGCTTCTACAATTGCAAGGTTTCTTAATGGTTGTTGGAGGAAGAAATGAAGTAGTAAAGAGATTGAGAAGAGAGGGTTCAGCTGGAGATGAAGAAAGGAGAAGAGAAGAAGGGAAATGACTAGGGCTAGGGCTTTTAAGCCAATTTTTCCTGCACTACATGCAAGTCCACAAAATAGACTGAAATCTCTAATAAGGGCCTGAGTTAAATGAATGGGCTGGGAATGGGCCTAAATGGATCCGAATTTGATGGGTCAAAGCATGAAGGTTAAGGCCCATGAAATGCTCTATGCAATGCATTAAAAACCCAAAAATTTCTAAGTACACACAAAAACCCAAAACACTCCAAAAGTCATAATCTACCTAGTAAATGGTCAAACCCCACTAATTCTACCTAATCAAGTCCAATCACAATCAAAACATCCATTAAGCAATTAATCTAAATTAATTAACTCTAAAACGAGATTAAGGCGGGTCGGGGTGTTACAGTTTGGTGGGAAAAAGGAGACCTGTTAGGTCAATAGTCATCTCAGCCATCAAAGCCGTTGAACTACTGAGGAGTGGGTGCAAAGGCTTTATAGCTTTCATCACAGAAGATAAACAGAAACCAAGATTAGAAGATATCCCTGTCGTTAGGGAATTTCCCGATGTATTTTTGGATGACTTGCCTGGGTTACCCCCAATTCGAGAGGTCGATTTTACTATTGAGCTAATGCCGGGAACAACCCTGATTTCTAAAGCACCTTATCGAATGGCTCCTGCGGAACTGAAGGAACTCAAGGATCAATTGGAGGAGTTATTAGACAAAGGATTCATCCGACCTAGCGTGTCTCCATGGGGAGCACCGGTGTTGTTTGTGAAGAAGAAGGATGGAACCCTGAGAATGTGTATTGATTATAGACAGTTAAATCAGGTGACTATCAAGAACAAGTACCCTCTACCCCATATTGATAAATTGTTTGACCAACTATAAGGTGCGAAATACTTTTCCAAGATTGATCTCAGATTAGGCTACCATCAACTAAGAGTGAGGGAGGAAGATATTTCCAAGACGGCATTTCGGACGCGGTATGGTCACTACGAGTTTTTAGTCATGCCTTTCGGTTTGACCAATGCCCCAGCCGCATTCATGGCGCTGATGAACCAAGTTTTCCAACCCTAATTAGATAAATTTGTGGTGGTATTTATTGATGATATCCTCATTTACTCTAAGGAATGGCAAGAGCATGGAAAACATTTGCGTATCTCCTTACAACTGTTGAGAGACAACCAGCTTTATGCTAAGCTAAGCAAGTGTGATTTTTGGCTAAAACAAGTCACCTTTTTGGGCCACATTATTTTTGGAGAAGGACTATCAGTAGATCCTACAAAAATCGAAGCAGTTATGAATTGGAAACGACCTGCAAATGTTTCCGAAGTTCAAAGTTTCTTGGCCTTGGCAGGCTATTATCGAAGGTTTGTGCAAGGATTTTCTACAATTCTGGGCCACTTACCAGACTCACAAGGTAGGATGTCCTGTTTACTTGTAACGAGCACTGTGAAGATAGCTTCCGAACATTGAAAGGTAAACTAACATCGGCACCAATACTTACGCTCCTCGCTGGGAGTGGAGGATTTGTGATATACTGTGATACGTCTTTGCAAGGGTTAGGGTGTGTTCTCATGTAGCACGGAAAAGTGATTGCGTATGCTTCCAGACAGCTAAAGGTCCATGAACAAAATTATGCTACGCACGACCTTGAGTTAGCAACTGTGGTATTTGCATTAAAATCTTGGAGGCACTATCTTTACGGTGAAGAATTTGAAGTATATACCGATCATAAGAGCCTCAAGTACATGTTTTCTCAGAAGGAGTTGAACTTGAGACAATGAAGATGGATGGAATTTCTAAAGGACTATGACTTCTCTATATTTTATCATCCACGAAAGGCGAATGTTGTAGCTGATGCCTTAAGCAGAAAATCAGCACAGATGGCTTGTTTGACATATGAGTGGAGATTGCTTGAAGAGATCAAAGACTTGGATGTTAACTTATGGTCTATTGACCACAAGGTATTATTGGGAAGCTTCAAGGTTCAACCCGAATTAATACAAAGAATAAAGGACCACCAGCGGGACGATAAAGCATTGGCAGAAATCTTCGGCAAAATGGACAATAAACTAGATTTCTCTATTGTTAGTGGTGTATTATATTTCCGATGCAGACTCTGTGTAAGACCCCGACCCGAGAGACCTCGTTTAGAGTTGATTAAGTTATGTTTTATCTTTAAGTGTGTTTAGTGGTTTTTGAATTAGTTTGGATTAGAATAGCTTTTATAATAGCTTTGGGGAATTTGGAGAGCCTTTTTACTTGTGGGACCCTTTGGGGGTTCTTGTTACGAATCGTGTGAGATTGGGGGTTTACCGATGATTTCCAAAGATCGTGTTTTTAACCTCGTTGGACTTATCTTGCTAATCCCTACAACTTTCATGTTGACATCATTTACATTCGAGGAACCTAAACCCGACTTTTCGCAATTTGAGGGCAAAATGGTCTTTTTACCAAAAATCTGGACACCGATTTCAATATCACCAAAATGTGCAAAATATATACTTTTTGGAAACTAGAAATTTTGGCGATCAACTTTGTCTTCTTCGTCGAATTCGTTCGAAGCCCCGAAAACCATGTTTTGAGCCCGAGAAGTCTTTTAAGTTGTGGGCCCCATCCTCACTTACTATATATAGAAAGCTTCTTCTTCTTTTTCCCATTTCTGGCAAAAACCCTAGAGGAGAAGAGAAATCCCAGCCCTAAGGGTTTTCCCTTACCCTTTTTCTTGCTTCTTCATCTTTAATCCCCCACTAAGTTAGTGCTAATGGAAAATTAGAGGCTACAATCTTCTTTCTCATCTCAAGGGCTTCATCTTGACACCATTTTTGAAGAAAACCGCCCACTCCAAGACTTCCTTTGGACAACACCTTGCTTTTTGAAGGACTTCCTTGTAAGTAATCTTCCTAAAAGTTTTATAATCCTGTTTGTTTAGCCCTAGGGAAACTCCATTTCATTTATTGGAAGATTCCGTTTTGTTTTACTTGGATTTTGATAATTTAGGGTTTGGATTTGGGGGTTTTGTGTATAGGTGTTTGATTGTGGGCTTAAAAGGTGATTAGAGCTCAATTGGATTTGCATTGGACCCAAGGCAAGTGGATGAAATGATTCTCATGTGTTTTATCATGTTTTATGCAAAATCTTGATTTGTCTTCATTAATAGTTTTAATGGTTTATCATGTTTAATAGTTTAGTATTATTGATTTTGAATGATGATTTGATGAGATAAGGAGGTCAAGGAATAGCCCAATTATTCATGAAGTTATGTTTGGAAGAAGGGGAAAGAAAGGAAATGGATAGGAGTTGGACAAGAGAAGAATTCAACCAAATGGGTTGAGATTCGTTGCAGGACCGATCGATCGCCCATCAGGTCCGATCGATCGGACTGTAAATAACTGAGAGTGTTTTCAGGACCGATCGATCGCCTATCAGGTCCGATCGATCGGACTGTAAATAACTGAGAGTGTTTTCAGGACCGATCGATCGCCCATCAGGTCCGATGGATCGGACTGTAAATAACTGGGAACGATTCAGGACCGATCGATCGGCCAATGAGTCCGATCGATCGGACTGAAATGAGATGAACTGTAAAATAAAAGAATTGAGGGACTATCCTCCAAATTCATTTCAAGCCCATACTCAAGTCCAATTCAACTCTATCCCTTCTCTTCTTATTTGAAGACATTGAACCTGTAAGGATGCATTTAAACCCATGAAAGATTTGGGTAAATTGTAATAGGTTGTAGTGGGGAGGTATTGTTCGGAGCCCCATTGTTATTTTAGGACTTGTGAAGTATTGTGTAAAGTCCGAAAGAAAAGGAAAACTTATCATGGAGATTCTATGAGATTTTATAGATTGACCAATGTGTATAAGGACCCGGAATGTCACTAACTCTTAAAGAGTACCAAAATTTCACCATAACCGACATACGGGACCCTATTCACACTGATTCAATTCTAGAAACCCTATTGTTAGCCTGTAAAGGTATTGGAAACTATTGTATTTGATTTTCAACCAATCCCCTGTTTTGGGATTTCAACCTGTGAATTGTGAGTACTCTTGAATTGAGAACATTGTGTTACCATAATTGTTAATTTGTTTAGACCCGTCCCGACCTTTATACATTTTGTACCTATGGGTTCCCGCCCCGTTATGTGTATTTATTTGCTTTGATTTTCGCATGTTACCTATGAGTCGGCACCACTAAGCTTGGATAACCTTATCGGTTTGATCCACCGGTTTGGATATCCCCCTTCAGTTATACCCACTGCAGCATGGTTCCTGCCTCGCCCCGATATACCCGGTTCGCTACCGTGGTCCCGCAGAGTATTATATGTATTTATTATATAAAAATCGTTGATTCTCCTCACCTCGTGTGACTGAGGTCAACGTCGTTGATTCTCCTCACCTCGTGTGACTGAGGTCAATGTCCCGATGTGCTCTTATCACTTTTGTGAGAAAGGATTTAGCTTTGTGTGGTTGCCATCTTGTTAGTTCCTGAATCATTGGTACCTTTACATAATTTTATCGCATACGTATCTCTTTTACATGATGCATCATTCTTTTATGAAAATTCATTATTTATCTAGATTCTACTATGTTTCTAAAGGCATCATTGTTTTGAATTATTGTTATATCTTTTCACCCACCTGCCAGACCGTCGTGTCTGATCCATTTATTTTGGTACTCAGGTCCCGAGCTTATTGCCATTGAGGAGGAGCCTGAGGAGGCGGTCGGTGGACCGCAGCGTGTGATTGAGTGGCAAGCTGATGATGTCAGGTAGACATTCGGCCTTGCCTTGAGAACGATACACTTTAGGAACTTATGATATCTTTACTTTGGGTTTCATTTGGTTGTATGGTCTTTGTTGACCGTTATTTTGGGGCATTAATCAACTGATATTTTGTAAATACACTTAAATTTACTTTTGGGGAAATATGCTTATGATCATTGCTCATTCTGATATCTTGTTATGTTAATCATAAATCAGTCTTGTTTATGGAATTGAATAGTATTAATATGGTTTGCTACACGCTTCCGCAATCTTGAGAATATGTTTGATATGGTTATATGTGAGATGATGTGTAAAGATAATCCTCCCCGCGGAACCCTGTGGGAAATCACGCGCACGGACAAATGTTCTTTGTTTTCCATGTGCGGTTTAGCCAAAGAGATGCACGTGGCGCGGCATCACCCCCATTGTCCCGATCCCGGACTCGGCCTTTTCCCCTAATCCCGGTCCGGGGTCGCGACAGGACTGGTATCAGAGCGGGACATGTTTCAGGCAATTAAAAGAAACTAGAAATCTTAAGTACGTGGCGAGGATTCCTTAGATAGAATCGTGTGAGCAATGTGTGACCACCCTATACTTGATTTATATGTGCTAACAATTTGTTTTGCAGCGTTATGCCACCTCGCAAAAGAGCAGCAAACAGTAATCACGTTGCCAGTAACAGTGAGAATACAGGGCATACTGCAGAGGAACCACAAGACAACAACATGCAGAACCAATTCCAACAGATGATGCAGGCTATGATTGACCAACAACGCCAGGCAAATGAGAACCAGGCTAGGCTCCAAGCACAAGCATATGAGACACAGACCAGATTGCAAGAACAGATGCTTAAGAAAGACGAGGATCATGCTAGGGAGATAGCTCAAATGCAAGCATAGTTGTTGAGGATATTAGAAAGGAGACCGGAACCAATCCCAGTTGCACCACCTGGTCCGGTAAACATTAGAGGGAATGATCCTAATGTGTTGTATGAGCGGTTCAGGAAGAGTGGACCGAAAGAATTTTTGGGGACTGAGGATCCAATGGCAGCAGATGATTGGCTTGAGCTCACCGAAAACATATTTGAGATATTCATATGTACCGGTGTAGAACGTGTACAGCTTGCAGCCTCTATGTTTGTGGGTTGAGCAGATATATGGTGGAAGACCATCAAGGCAGAATATAGGGCAATGGCTGATGCAGAAGCTTGAGCTAACTTCAAGAGACAATTTGGAGAGAAATATGTACCTACACATGTCAAGAGGCAAAAGGCAGTAGAATTTCAGCAACTTGTGCAAGGGAACATGACAGTCCTCGAATACCTCACCAAATTCGAGAGATTGTCAAGGTATGCACCGGAGTTGGTAGATACGGAGGAGAAGAAGATAACCAAGTTCCTTGAGGGACTTCATCCGATTATTGAGAGGGATGCTACCGGGGTTGTACCACCCGTTACCTTTGAAGAAGCTGTCAAGAGAGCATACAAATTTGAGAACTTCCATAACAAGATCATCAAGAACCAAGGAAAAGGTCAAGGCCAGCAGCAGAACTATCAGCAAAGAAACAATCACAACAAAAGGCCAAGGCAGGAGCAGAATGCGCGAAATCCAGTGGTTTGTATCCACTGTGGGAAAAACCATGAGAGTACCAATTGCCGTTTTATTACGGGAGCATGCTTTAGATGTGGCTCCATGAACCACCAAATGAAGGATTGTCCAAGGCCAGATAGACATAATAGGCAGCAGCAAGGAGCACAGCGTCAGGCACCACCTCAGAATGCGTTAGTGGTTCAGAATCAAGCAAGGCCACTACAACAACATGCACCTCAACAACAGTTTAGGCCACAGCAACAACAGGCCCGTCAGCAAGGGCAAAGTCAGAACCAGAATCAACGTCCTCAGAATCAGAAAAGGAACGCACAACAAGGCAGACAACAGCAAGGACAGAACAGGCCACAACAGAGGGCACAACTCTATGCTGTCAATAGAGCTGATGCAGAGGCTGAAGGCAATGTAGTGGAAGGTACACTTCTTGTCTGTGGTTTTGATGCTAGGGTTTTGTTTGACCCTGGCTCTACTCACTCATTCCTATCTCCAAAATTTGCTAAGTTGATTGATATGCATGCTAGAGAGTTGGGTTTCATTTTGAGTGTGACTACCCCTTTAGGTAAGGAAGTTGTTTGTAGAACTTTCTACCCTAGTTGTCCAGTCATGATAGGAGAAGTAGTATTACCGGCAGATCTCATTTTATTGGAGATGCAGGATTTTGATGTCATCCTAGGGATGGATTGGTTAGCAGGATACCATGCTACTATGGATTGTTTCCATAAGACCTTAACTTTTAAGTTAGAGGAGACCCAAGCAGGGGTGTTGTTTCAGGGAGAGAGGAGTAATTTTGGTGCAGGGTTTATTTCAGCGTTGAAGGCTGATAGGCTTCTAAAATCTGGTTGTGAGGGTTATTTGGCGTTTATCACGGAGGATAAACGGTCCCAAGGGGTGGAGGAGATCCCAATTGTTTGTGAGTTCCCGGAAGTTTTCCCGGAGGAGATACCGGGATTGCCACCCATTAGAGAGATAGACTTCACTATTGAGTTGTTACCGGGGACTGCTCCGATATCTATCGCACCCTACAGAATGGCCCCGGCAGAATTGGGAGAGTTGAAGATGCAATTGCAAGAACTCTTAGACAAAGGTTTTGTGAGACCTAGTGTGTCATCGTGGGGAGCACCAGTTTTATTTGTGAAGAAGAAGGATGGTTCCATGAGAATGTGTATTGACTATAGAAGACCGAACCAAGTGACCATCAAAAACAAATATCCATTGCCAAGGATAGATGAACTGTTTGATCAGTTGCAAGGAGCTGCTTACTTTTCTAAGATTGATTTGAGGTCAGGCTACCATCAGTTGAGAGTTAGAGATTCAGATGTACCAAAAACAGCCTTTCGGACAAGATATGGACACTATGAGTTTCTAGTGATGCCATTCGGTTTGACTAATGCACCGGCAGTTTTCATGGCATTGATGAACAAAATATTTGTGGAGTATTTGGATCAGTTTACAGTGGTGTTTATTGATGATATTTTGGTGTATTCCAAGACCAAAGAAGAACACGAAGAACATTTGAGGATAGCACTCCAGCTTTTGAGGAAGAATCAGTTGTTTGCAAAACTTAGTAAGTGTGAATTTTGGTTGGACCAAGTCACATTTTTGGGTCATATCATCTCCAAGGAAGGATTATCAGTGGACCCGTCCAAGATTGAGGCAGTCATGAATTGGGACAGACCGAAAAATGCATCGGAGATCAGGAGTTTTCTTGGATTGGCAGGATATTATCGGAGGTTTGTGCAAGGATTTTCGTCGATTGCGTCACCTTTGACGAAGTTGACAAGGAAGAATGCACCATATGTTTGGACGGACAAGTGTGAGGCTAGTTTCTAAGAGCTGAAGAAGAGATTGACTACAGCTCCAGTCCTTACTTTGCCATCTGGGAGCGGCGGTTTCACCATCTTTACCGATGCCTCCAATGTTGGACTTGGATGCGTGTTAATGCAAGATGGGAAGGTAGTTGCATATGGATCCCGGCAGTTGAAGGATCATGAGAAGAACTATGCAACACATGATCTCGAGTTGGCCGCAGTTGTTTTAGCTTTGAAGATGTGGAGACATTACCTCTATGGAGAGAAGTTTGAGGTTCACTCCGACCACCGTAGTCTACAGTACTTGTTTTCTCAGAAGGAGTTGAACATGAGGCAGAGGAGATGGATGGAATATATCAAGGACTACGATTTTCCTATCAAGTATCACCCTGGGAAAGCGAATGTAGTTGCAGATGCCTTGAGCAAAAAGTCAGTGAGCATGGCGAGTCTTCGGGGATCTTATGTTGTACAACAGTTAGAGGAGATGAGAGTAGATTTTCAGCCACTAAGAGAGGGTGTCATGTTGGCAAATATGTCAGTGTCAGAACCTTCGTTCATTCAGAAGATTAAAGAGAATCAGTTACAAGACCCAGAGTTGGCTAAGATTTCAGAACATATAGCAGATCGCCCGGATTTTCGTGTTGTAGATGGAGTTTTGTACTACCGAGACCGCCTGTGTGTGCCTAACTTGGAGGACTTGAGGAATGATATCATGTTTGAGGCTCACAATACCAAGTATTCCATACACCCGGGTAGTACAAAAATGTACCAGAATTTAAAGGGCAGATTTTGGTGGAATAACATGAAGAGAGAGATAGCAGCTTTCGTCTCTCATTGTATGATATGTCAGTTGATCAAGGCGGAACACCAGAAGCCTCCAGGGTTACTACGGCCATTAGAAATTCCGGAGTGGAAATGAGAGCACATTACTATGGATTTCATCTCGGGGTTACCGAAGACTAGCAAGGGCAATGATGCTATTTGGGTCATAGTGGACCGTCTCACCAAGTCAGCTCATTTCCTACCAATGAAGACTGGGAAGAAAATGCATATGTTACCTTTGGCACAGTTGTTTGTCACAGAGATTGTCAGTCGTCATGGACAGCCAGTTTCCATCACATCCGATAGAGACAGCAGATTTGTCTCAAGATTTTGGAAGACATTGCATGAGTCTATGGGTACGAAGTTACAGTTCAGCACAGCCTATCACCCACAGACAGATGGTCAGTCGGAGAGGACAATTCAGACACTTGAGGATATGCTCCGAGCTTGTGTATTAGATTTCAAGACTCAGTGGGATGAAGCCTTACCGTTGTGTGAGTTCGCTTACAACAATAGTTTCCACTCGAGTATCGGTGTGGCACCTTTTGAGGCTTTGTATGGCAGAAGATGTAGAACACCTGTTTGTTGGGAAGAAGTTGGTACTCACAGTTTCCATGGACCGACCATTGTTAGTGAGACAAGTGACAAGGTCAAGTTGATCCAAGAACGTCTGAAAGTGGCTCAGAGTAGACAGAAGAGTTATGCAGACTCTCACAGAAAGGATTTACAGTTCAAAGAAGGAGATAAGGTTTTCTTGAAAGTGTCACCCACTCGTGGAACTTTGAGGTTTGGACAGAAGGGCAAATTGTCTAGGAGATACATTGGACCGTACGATATTGTGAGTGGGATTGGTGATGTGGCTTACAGGTTAGCCTTACCACCTGAACTTTCCGGTGTACACAATGTATTCCATGTGTCTATGTTAAAGAAGTACGTTCCCGACAGACAACACATACTCCGTTATGAGCCGTTGGAAATTCGAGAAGATGCGACTTATGTTGAGAAGCCTAAGTAGATCATTGACACCAAGGAACAAGAATTGAGAACCCGGACTATTCAGTGGGTCAAGGTACTTTGGGAGAATCATGGACCGGAAGAAGCAACATGGGAATTACGGGATCAAGTTCAGAAGAAGTACCCACATCTCCTACCGGAGGTGAGTTTTAATTTCCATTTGGAGGACCAAATTCCTAAGGGGTGGAGGATGTAAGACCCCGAACCGAGAGACCTCGTTTAGAGTTGATTAAGTTGTGTTTTAGGTTTAAGTGTGTTTAGTGGTTTTTGAATTAGTTTGGGATTAGAATAGCTTTTATAATAGCTTTGGGGAATTTGGAGAGCCTTTTTACTTGTGGGACCCTTTGGGGGTTCTTGCTACGAATCGTGTGAGATTGGGGGTTTACCGATGATTTCCAAAGATCGTGTTTTTAACCTCGTTGGAGTTATCTTGCTAATCCCTACAACTTTCATGTTGACATCGTTTACATTCGAGGAACCTAAACCCGACTTTTCGCAATTTGAGAGCAAAATGGTCTTTTTACCAAAAATCTGGACACCGATTTCAATGTCACCAAAATGTGCAAAATATATACTTTTTGGAAACTAGAAATTTTGCTGATCAACTTTGTCTTCTTCGTCGAATTCGTTCGAAGCCCCAAAAACCATGTTTTGAGCCCGAGAAGTCTTTTAAGTTGTGGGCCCCATCCTCACTTACTATATAAAGAAAGCTTCTTCTTCTTTTTCCCATTTCTGGCAAAAACCCTAGAGGAGAAGAGAAATCCCAGCCCTAAGGGTTTTCCCTTACCCTTTTTCTTACTTCTTCATCTTTAATCCCCCACTAAGCTAGTGCTAATGGAAAATTAGAGGCTACAATCTTCTTTCTCATCTCAAGGGCTTCATCTTGACACCATTTTTGAAGAAAACTGCCCACTCTAAGACTTCCTTAGGACAACACCTTGCTTTTTAAAGGACTTCCTTGTAAGTAATCTTCCTAAAAGTTTTATAATCCTGTTTGTTTAGCCCTAGGGAAACTCCATTTCATTTATTGGAAGATTCCGTTTTGTTTTACTTGGATTTTGATAATTTAGGGTTTGGATTTGGGGGTTTTGTGTATAGGTGTTTGATTGTGGGCTTAAAAGGTGATTAGAGCTCAATTTGATTTGCATTGGACCCAAGGCAAGTGGATGAAATGATTCTCATGTGTTTTATCATGTTTTATGCAAAATCTTGATTTGTCTTCATTAATAGTTTTAATGGTTTATCATGTTTAATAGTTTAGTATTATTGATTTTGAATGATGATTTGATGAGATAAAGAGGTCAAGGAATAGCCCAATTATTCATGAAGTTATGTTTGGAAGAAGGGGAAAGAAAGGAAATGGATAGGAGTTGGACAAGAGAAGAATTCAACCAAATGGGTTGAGATTCGTTGCAGGACCGATCGATCGCCCATCAGGTCCGATCGATCGGACTATAAATAACTGAGAGTGTTTTCAGGACCGATCGATCGCCCATCAGGTCCGATCGATCGGACTGTAAATAACTGAGAGTGTTTTCAGGACCGATCGATCGCCCATCAGGTCCGATGGATCGGACTGTAAATAACTGGGAACGATTCAGGACCGATCGATCGGCCAATGAGTCCGATCGATCGGACTGAAATGAGATGAACTGTAAAATAAAAGAATTGAGGGACTATCCTCCAAATTCATTTCAAGCCCATACTCAAGTCCAATTCAACTCTATCCCTTCTCTTCTTATTTGAAGACATTGAACCTGTAAGGATGCATTTAAACCTATGAAAGATTTGGGTAAATTGCAATAGGTTGTAGTGGGGAGGTATTGTTTGGAGCCCCATTGTTATTTAAGGACTTGTGAAGTATTGCGTGAAGTCCGAAGGAAAAGGAAAACTTATCATGGAGATTCTATGAGATTTTATAGATTGACCAATGTGTATAAGGACCCGGAATGTCACTAACTCTTAAAGAGTACCAAAATTTCATCATAACCGACATACGGGACCCTATTCACACTGATTCAATTCTAGAAACCCTATTGTTAGCCTGTAAAGGTATTGGAAACTATTATATTTGATTTTCAACCAATCCCCTGTTTTGGGATTTCAACCTATGAATTGTGAGTACTCTTGAACCGAGAACATTGTGTTACCATAATTGTTAATTTGTTTAGACCCGTCCCGACTTTTATACGTTTTGTACCTATGGGTTCCCGCCCCGTTATGTGTATTTATTTGCTTTGATTTTCGCATGTTACCTATGAGTCGGCACCACTAAGCTTGGATAACCTTATCGGTTTGATCCACCGGTTTGGATATCCTCCTTCAGTTATACCCGCTGCAGCATGGTTCCTGCCTCGCCCCGATATACCCGGTTCGCTACCGTGGTCCCGCAGAGTATTATATGTATTTATTATATAAAAATCGTTGATTCTCCTCACCTCGTGTGACTGAGGTCAATGTCCCGATGTGCTCTTATCACTTTTGTGAGAGAGGATTTAGCTTTGTGTGGTTGCCATCTTGTAAGTTCCTGAATCATTGGTACCTTTACATAATTTTATCGCATACGTATCTCTTTTACATGATGCATCATTCTTTTATGAAAATTCATTATTTATCTAGATTCTACTATGTTTCTAAAGGCATCATTGTTTTGAATTATTATTATATCTTTTCACCCACCTGCCAGACCGTCGTGTCTGATCCATTTATTTTGGTACTCAGGTCCCGAGCTTATTGCCATTGAGGAGGAGCCTGAGGAGGCCGTCGGTGGACCGTAGCGTGTGATTGAGTGGCAAGCTGATGATGTCATGTAGACATTCGGCCTTGCCTTGAGAACGATACACTTTGGGAACTTATGATATCTTTACTTTGGGTTTCATTTGGTTGTACGGTCTTTGTTGACCGTTATTTTGGGGCATTAATCAACTGATATTTTGTAAATACACTTAAATTTACTTTTGGGGAAATATGCTTATGATCATTGCTCATTCTGATATCTTATTATGTTAATCATAAATCAGTCTTGTTTATGGAATTGAATAGTATTAATATGGTTTGCTACACGCTTTCGCAATCTTGAGAATATGTTTGATATGATTATATGTGAGATGATGTGTAAAGATAATCCTCACCGCGGAACCCTGTGGGAAATCACGCGCACGGACAAATGTTCTTTTATTTCCGTGTGCGGTTTAGCCAAAGAGATGCACGTGGCGCGGCATCACCCCCATTGTCCCGATCCCGGACTCGGCCTTTTCCCCTAATCCCGGTCCGGGGTCGCGACACTCTGTGTACCAAATGTTCGTGAAATCAAAGATGAAATTTTGAAAGAAGCACATCATACAAGATATACTATCCATTCAGGGAGTACTAAGATGTATCAGAATTTAAAATTCAGATTTTGGTGGGTCGGCATGAAAAATGATGTCACTGAATTTGTCGGCCGTTGTTTTACTTGTCAATAGGTGAAGGCGGATCATAGGAAGCCGGGGGGCTTACTGCAATCGTTACCAATACCCAAATGGAAATGGGAGCATATCACTATGGATTTTATTTCAGGATTTCCTAGAACCTCAAAGCATAATGAAATAATTTGGGTAATCGTGGATCGGTTGACCAAATCAGCGCACTTTTTACCACTGAAAGGAAAACCTACGATGGAACAACTAGCCAAAACATACGTTCGGGAAATTGTGCGATTACATGGCATTCCAGCATCAATCGTATCAGACAGATATACTAGGTTTGTTTCACAATTTTGAAAAACCTTGCAAAAGGCTATGGGTACCAAACTGCATTTTAGCACTGCATATCACCCCCAGACAGACGGGCAGACAGAAAGAACAAATCAAACGCTGGAGGACATGCTTAGAGCTTGTGCCATAGATTTCAGAGACAGTTGGGATGAGCAGTTACCACTGGCAGAGTTTCCTTATAACAATAGCTATCATTTGAGTATCCAAATGGCTCCTTTTGAGGCCCTATGTGGCAGGAGTTGTCGTTCTCCGATTTGTTGGGAGGAAGTGGGCGATCGACGAATTTTAGGCCCTGAATGGGTGCAAACTTCTACAGAGAATATTAAGAAAATTCGGGATAGATTAAAGACTACTCAGAGTCGCCAGAAGAGTCATGCTGACAAATGCCGAAGAGAATTGGAATTTATGGTGGGTGACTCAGTATTCCTAAAAGTCACTCCAACGAAGGGAGTGATGCGATTTGGCAAGAAGGGAAAGCTCAGCCCGAGATACATTGGACCATTCTAGATTATAGGATGTGTGAGCGATGGGAATGCATATGAACTGGAACTACCATCACAGCTAGCTGGTGTTCACCAAGTTTTTCATGTGTCAATGCTGAAGAAATATGAACCATACCCATCTCATGTACTAGATCTTGTGTCAATGGATCTACAACCCAATTTATCATATGAGGAGAGACCTGTTGCAATCTTAGACACCAAGGACATGGTGTTACAGCGAAGAACAGTCAGACTAGTTAAGGTGCTATGGACACATCATTATCCAAAGGAGGCTACATGGGAGATCGAGGACGACGTTCGAAGCTCTGGCTGGGCTTTGACAGCGAAGGATGTGCTCACTCGGTCATAACAGCCGAGCCTGTCTTCTTTGTAGCTGGGCAAGGACATGATGCGAACCCAGTCCTTCGTCTGTTGCAGCGAAGCTTTGAATTTTTTTAGTTCAGCCCCTATAGATATGAAGGGTCGAACCGAAGGATTGTAGGCCTCAGCAGGTGCTTCCTGCTGAGGCCTTGTGATGCATGATCTGATTTTGGGCTTGTAAGAACAAGCCGGCTCATGCTGGGTTGACTTAGGAGTCAGGTTGGAGATGGGTCTCTCCTTTTTCATGCAAGCAAGAGCGTAGAATTGGTTCTCCTTGAGTGGGGCCAGGTATGCTGGCTTGGTGGATGTTTGGGACCTTCTTTGTTTTGGTGAAGGTCTTGGGGACCAAGTCTTGGGATAGACCTAGTCGTTTGCGGGTCGAGGGTTCGTGGGGGTGCCACGGGCTTCGGGCCTTCTGGTGCTCGCCTTTGGTGTCACGGTAGTGACACGTTGAGAGGTGAGTTTCTGCCTCTTGGAAGGAGCAGTTTGTTCTTCAGGAAGTGGGAATGGTCCCAGCGTCCCAAAGACGATAGTCCGGGGAGTCAAGGTCAACCCAGAGTTTAGAGAGTTGCAGAGGGAGTTGACGCTTCGGCAGCTGATGGGGCGCTTATGGGTGCGCGTGGTTTGCTTCTGTTGAAGCATGAGTTGGTGCTTGTTCTCATCAAAAGTAATGGTTAGTGAAGCTGCCATTGTAAGTTTTTGAAAAGTTTCTGAAACAAGACCACATCCATTAGTAATCACAAGAATATAATGATCATAAATGGGAAGTTCTATGGTTTTGTCTTTTTAAATTGCTCGAGAGAGATGACCCAAGCAATATGAAGAAGGCAAAAAGCCATAGAGGGTACAATTGTGGTGATCGAAGGTATGGTGAGCCCAGAATAAGCGTCCCAGTGACTGCTAGATGTAATTGTGAACCTAAATTCGACTTATCGAGAAGTAGAGCTTGCTCGACGTAAGAAGAATATAAGGTTGAAGTTACAAATGTGCCAGTCGCGAATACAGTAGACCCTGAAAGGGCGTACTAGTACTACTAGACACAAATGTTTGGAGACCGCATCCATGAGATGAGATTCTCTATTTTGAAAGGTCAAGATTGGATTCATCAAAGAGAGCAGATGGTATTCCGATCCAAATACGGTCTCAGCGATTTCCTCGAGCGCCAGTACTCAGAAGGAAATGAACCATAATTTCTCGAATCTGAATCCAAAAATGACGAGTTTTTTTTTTTTTTTTTTTTGAAAGGCCAATATCGAGTTCATCAAAGAGAGCAAAAGGCATTCCAATATGAACACGGGCTCAACGATTTTCGCGAGCGCCAGTGCTCAGAAAGGAGGAGACCAAAATTTCTCCAATCTGAACCCAAAAATGACGGAAGTTTTTTTTTTCTTTTTGAGAAGATTTTTTTTAAAAAAAATCTTTTTTTACTTATGTATTTTTTATTTTTTATTTTATTAATTTTAAGATTTTTTTTTGAAAAATTTTTACTTTTTATTTTTTTATTTAAAAAATTTTTATTTTGAAAATTTTTTATTTAAAAGACGAGAGAGTACACATAGGCCTCCTAACCTGGTCTTATGAAACCTCAATTGATAGAATTGCCCTCAGGTAAGGGTAGGATTACTTAATGAACCCATTTGGAGGACCCTTGCCTAGAACAGTCAAGCTGTCTCCACACTCTGGACAATGCTTTTCTTGAATCAACTGTGATCAAAGAATGTAGTTGGTTTAACCTATGTGGTCTATGTCTTTTTTTGTTTTTTTTATTTATATATATATTTTAGATCTTTAATGAACTCATCAAAGAGAAACGATGGCCCAAAACCTTAGTCGAACAGGCTCAACATTTTTGCAAGCACGATGAACGATAGGAAAAGTCAAGGTTTCTCAATTTTGAATCCAAAATGAAAAATCTGATTTTTTTTTAGATCTTTAATGAACTCATCGAAGAGAAACGTTGGCCCAAAACCTTAGTCGAACAGGCTCAACATTTCTGCAAGCACGATGAATGATAGGAAAGGATCAAGGTTTCTCAATTTTGAATCCAAAATGAAAAATGTGATTTTTTGTTTTTTATTTATTTTTGTTTAGATCTTTAATGAACTCATCGAAGAGAAACAATGGCCCAAAACCTTAGTCGAACAGGCTTAACATTTCTGCAAGCATGATGAACGATAGGAAATGATCAAAGTTTCTCAATTTTGAATCCAAAATGAAAAATCTGATTTTTTGTTTTTATTATTTTTTTTAAGATCTTTAATGAACTCATCGAAGAGAAACGATGGCCCAAAACCTTAGTTGAACAGGCTCAAGATTTCTACAAGCACGATGAACGATAGGAAAGGATCAAGGTTTCTCAATTTTGAATCCAAAATGAAAAATCTGATTTTTTGTTCTTTTTGTTTTTTTTTTTTAGATCTTTAATGAACTCATCGAAGAGAAACGATGGCCCAAAACCTTAGGCGAAATGGCTCAACATTTCTGCAAGCACGATGAACGATAGGAAAGGATCAAGGTTTCTCAATTTTGAATCCCAAATGAAAAATCTGATTTTTTGTTTTTTTTTTAGATCTTTAATGAACTCATCGAAAAGAAACGATGGCCTAAAACCTTAGTCGAACAGGCTCAACATTTCTGCAAGCACGATGAACGATAGGAAAGGATCAAGGTTTCTCAATTTTGAATCCAAAATGAAAAATCTGATTTTTTTTTGTTTTTTGTTTTAGATCTTTAATGAACTCATCGAAGAGAAACGATGGCCCAAAACCTTAGTCGAACAGGCTCAACATTTCTGCAAGCACGATGAACGATAGGAAAGGATCAAAGTTTCTCAATTTTGAATCCAAAATGAAAAATCTGATTTTTTTTAAGATCTTTAATGAACTCATCGAAGAGAAACGATGGCCCAAAACCTTAGTGGAACAGGCTCAACATTTCTACAAGCACAATGAACGATAGGAAAGGATGAAGGTTTCTCAATTTTGAATCCAAAATGAAAAATCTGATTTTTTGTTTTTTTTGTTTTTTTTTAGATCTTTAATGAACTCATCGAAGAGAAATGATGGCCCAAAACCTTAGTCGAACAGGCTCAACATTTCTGCAAGCACGATGAAAGATAGGAAAGGATCAAGGTTTCTCAATTTTGAATCCAAAATGAAAAATCTGATTTTTTTTAAAAGATAATGAGTGGAAATAAATTCAAAGAATTAGAAATTTCCAAAAAATCACATCTCATTTTTTTTAGATGCGGAATCCAACATAGGCCACCAATTAGAAAATTGCCAAGGAATCAAGAAAAGAAGTGTAAGCATAGAGCAATAGTTATGATATGCAAATATTTCATTTTCTAGCATCGTGTTCTCAAATGAAAGAGTTCCACCATGTGTGCCAGCTTGATGGAACAGCGCTTCTGCTCGGTTCTCCTGAGGTCGGCGGATGTGAGAGTCAATTTGTGTCCGACCCTTTCGTAACCAGGGGGCAAAGGCATGCATCAACATTTTTTTTGTGTGGGTGTGCCAGATTTTCTATTTTACTTGGAATTACAAGTGGTGATCCGGAGATCAACCTTCGCAAGTAAAAAGGAAATCAACTTCTTTCAAGTTTTCCATTGCACATATATTTAAGAAAAAAGACATTTTCTTGATTTGCCGTGAAAGGCGATTTTTGGGCATTTATAGCCGATTTTGGCGTTTATAGCCGATTTTTGGCGTTTATAGCCGATTTTGGCGTTTATAGCCGATTTACAATTCTTATCAATAATGAAAGACAAGAGTTGTGATTTTTGTCTCTTTTGGAAAAATACAAACTACAATGAAAAGCAAGAAAAGGTGGATCTAACTTCTCAGGAGATTGTGGGGGACTCGTTCAGATTGACGGTCGCAAGGCATATGTGGACTTCGCCATCATCCATGCAGATGAGAATAGAGGATGCTCTTGATTCGCTTGGCTTGGCTATAACCTTAGGTTTTTAGAGGACAAAGACCAAAAGGAGGTCCTATGTCCAATAAAAAACTAAATAGACGGGCTGAAAAGCCACATCTAAGCCATTGGAGGCAGAAGGAGAAAGCAAGGACCTTGGGGGGGGTACCCTCCAAGGGACTTTTTTCACCTTGTAGCGGTGGCCGGTGCAGGATTTCAGCAAAGTTTTCTCTCTTTCTCTGGATTTTCTATGCTTGGAAGCTGATCTGATTCTTATCTCTGGGAGTTGTTTGATTTTTTTCTGATCTAGAATTCTTTGGAATGCTCTCCTATTTATAGGCTTTTAGGTAGCCATTTAGGAGGATTTATGAGCCTTAATTGTCATAAAGCTACATAAAGGGAGGAGTTACAAGATTCAATTCTTTATTTTGTAATTCCTTTTTCTTGGCTTCTGATTGGTCGGAGGAGATTGAGGGCATTTAACCGCCTTTAATCGCCATGATGGGAGGAGTTTCATGGTTTAAATGCCATGAATCAATTGACTTGTAACTCCCGGATGCTTGCTTCTGATTGGGCCGTCCAAAGAAATGGATTAATGAATGCAATAAAGCTAGTCAATTAATCTCATTAAGTGGTCGCCGAGCAGTTGAAGAGTCGCGGGCCATGCCGCGTCTTTTGGGATTCTTTTGGCGATGATCAACGATGGATCTTCATTTAGATCGACATCGGATGACCATGTAACTTCAGGTATTGGTTGCCAACAGCGGGTCGGTGCCATCTGTCCTGTCGATTTCTCGATCAGTCGGGTAGAAAGTACACTTTTTTGGTTGACCGGTTGGCGATCAATGTTGATTTTGATACTCTTGATGATTGACCCGTGATTTTGACGGATGTCAAAGGATTTGGTGTCTCAAAAGTATGAATTTTGGAAAATCAGAGGAGTCAGACGCTTCGAATCTCAAAAAAACGATGAAAAACGGAGTTTTCAGGGCCCACCCAGCGATCCCGGGCCCCATGGTCGCCGGCGACCATAGGCCAGGGTCGCAGACGGGTTTTCCCCCTTTTTGTCCCGTTTTGCGTCCGTTTTTTATGTTTTTCGTTTCTTTTTTCTTCTGTATTTTTTCTTGACATTTTTGATCATTTATTGGCCTGATTTCCCTGTAGAAAACCTGATGAGAATCCTTTCATTTTGGATTGCAAAGTTTTTCAATTTTCTGAGAAAGCCGAAGACTTTGTTGCGTAGAGCTGCCGATTTTTCGCCAGAAGTTGAAACTGGGCCAAACGATGTCGGAATGACCTGAAATTTGGGGTGAAGCCTCCTGAGTAACAAATAAGATCAACCATAGGCTTTTGTTTGAGTTTTGAAGCCGTTTGGGGTCCTATCGCCAGTAGACTTGTTTTTGTCGCAATGAAGATGTCGCCGCTTGATGTGCGGTCAACCGATGTCCGATTGACTTGAAATTTGACAGGGAACCTATTGGAGTCATTTTAAGATGATCCACAGGCTCTATATTGGAAACCATGGTCCCGGGGAGCTTCGCCTCCGAGAGGCCTGATTTGGCTTCCGAGCGTCAAAGTTTGGTCAAATGTTGTCGAAATGACCTGAAATTTGACGTGTAGCCCTTTGTAAGCATTTTGAAGCCGTCCATGTGCTCTATCTGATGAGTGATGGCCTCGGTGGTTCTCGCCGCTGAGAGGCTTTGATTTAGCTGTTCGAGGGTTGATGTAGGGTCAAACATTGTCCGTTTGGCTCGGGACTTGACGTGGAGCCTTTTGGATGTATTTTGAGACCATCCATCGGCTCTGATCGAAGATTTGGTGTCTCCGATGCTTTCGCTGCCGGGAGCTCCTTTTCAGCTGCCGGAGAAGCGAAGTTAGGCCAAATGATTTTGAAAATGGCCCAAAACTTCTTGTGTACTCCTCTTTTGGCTGTCTTGAAGGATCTTGCAGTTTTTGTTTGATTCTGACAAGATTTGATTTTTTGGAAGTAGCATTGCCTATTTATGGTAGGTTGCGACTTCATGTAGCGTTTTGGATCTTGAAGAGGCAAAGTGACATTTTTTTGGTGTCAACAGTACTCTTTTTTTTTGTTTTCCCTACGCTCACTTAAATCTTTTTATGATGAAAGTAACTGCTAAATGGGATGCTTTTTTTTTTGTTTTCCCTACCCTCACTTAAATCTTTTTGTGATGAAAGCATTTGCTAAATGGGATGCTTTTTTTTTTCCCTACACTCACCTAAATCTTTTTGTGATGAAATCAATTGCTAAATGGGATGCTTTTGTTTTTGTTTCGTTTTCCCTACGCTCAGTTAAATCTTTTTGTAATGAAAGCAATTGCTAAATGGGATTTGATCAAAAGCTTATCATTTTGTGAAAATCTTTTGTCAAATGATTGTTTTGGCATGGGAGCCAGATTTTGTTTGTGGCATGGAAGCCGATTTTGGCATGAGAGCCAGTTTTTTGTGGCATTGATAGCCGGTTTTGTTTTGTGGCATTGATAGCCGGTTTGTTTTGTGGCATTGATAGCCGGGTTTTTTGAAAGCCAAGTTTTTGGTTTGTGGCATTGATATCTGGTTTTGTTTTGTGGCATCGACAGCCGGTTTGTTTTGTGGCATTAATAGCCGGTTTGTGGCATTTATAGCTTGTTTTGGTGGCATTTATAGCCGATTTTGGTTTTCAAAAATGCAAGTATCGATTAAAAGTCGCCTCCCTGCTGAATGGTCTTGCAAGTATCGAAGGAATGTCGTATCCTTGCTCATTCGGTTGCAAGTATCGATGGAATGTCGCATCCTCGTGGATTTGGGTGCAAGTATCAATGGAATGTCGCATCCTTGCTTTTAAAAAATTTTGGTTTTGCGGGTACTAACTTGATGTCGTTTCCCCACGATTTTTGAAATTTGCGGTTTTCTCAAGCCTTTGGGTTGTGGATATCAACTGCAATGTTGCATCTCCACAATTTCTTGGTTTTTTCGAACCTTTGAAATTTGGGTTGTGGATATCAACTGAAATGTTGCGTCTCCACGTTTTCTTGGTTTTTTCGAACCTTTGAAATTTGGGTTGTGGATCTCAACTGGAATGTCGCGTCTCCACGTTTTTTTATAGGATTTTGCAAGTATCGACGAAATGTCGCTTCCCTGCGATTTTGGAAGTGTCGAACATGGTTCGCATGCTTCCAATTTGTGTGAGTATCTACTAAGCGTCGCTTCCCCGTGGTTTTTAAAAAATCATTTTTTTTGTTTAAAGACACGAGCGTCATAAGTTTTGACCTAAAACCATTTAGGCGGTAAAAGGTAGGGTGGACTTGGGTGGAAGTCCCTGAATCCGGATTTTGTTTCAAACCATGAATTTTGGGTTCAATGGTTGAAAATTTTGGTCAAGTTAGGGAAAGGTTCCTAAACTTGGACTCTATTTTATTTTTTTTGAACAATGAAACGATGAAAGTAAGCATTGTTTAAATTTCTAGAAATTTCAACATTTGATATGAAAATTCTAAAAAGAGTGGGTTTGACAAGCGTGTACCTGGAAACCGGTTTTGGCCGTACAGGCATTGCACTTACCCAGTTGGGTAAGTCTTCAAGGGTAGTACCGCTTTAAGAACTTGGCATTGGTGGGCAGCATACATCTGTCACCCTCCATGTTTAGGAGTGCGTATGCGCTGTTGGAGAAAACATTGTCGATGACGTAGGGTCCCTCCCATTTTGGCTCAAATTCTCCTTTGGACTTGTGAGCAAAGACCATTGGTCTTTTTACCACAAGAACCAAGTCACCCTTTTTGTAGGCGCGTTGTCAGACCTTTTTGTCGAAAGATCCTGCCATGCATGCTTAGTAATGTTCAATGCTTTGTCGAGCTTCGAGCCATCTCTCATCGAGATTGTCCAGCTCATGGAGTCGCAATTTGACATTGCTTTCTTGAGTCATGTCATTTTGCAAGGATACCCTCAAAGAAGGAATTTGTACCTCCAAGGGTACGACAGCTTCACATCCATAGACCAAGGAGAATGGTGTGCTATGGGTTGGTCCTCGAACGGTGGTTCGATAGGCCCACAAAGCTTCAGACAGTTTGTCGCACCAGTCTCTTTTGTGACTAGAGACCATTTTTTTTAGGAATTTGCAGAGTGTCTTGTTGAAAGCTTCTGCTAATCCGTTTGCTGCCGGATTGTATGGAGTCGAAGGACAGCTTTGGATTTTGTATTTTTGTCGCAGAACCTGTAGAATCGATGATCCCGGAATTATGGTCCATTATCATGGACGAATCTTTTGGGTTTGTCGAAACGACAAATGATGTTAGTGCGCAGGAACTGAAGGACTGATGAGGTCTTCATTTCGTTGAGCGCAAATGCTTCTAACCGCTTAGAGAAATAATCCGTAGCAGCGAAGATGAAGCGATGACCTTTGCTTGAAGGGGGAGAAATAGGACCTATGATGTCCATACCCCAGGCTTCGAAAGGTCATGAGATCGCTGTAGGATGCAGGATCTTCTGTTGGAAGGTTCGTAGGTGGTTCCTCCACAATATTTTTGGAGGCTTCCAACTCAACAAAACCTTCTAGGTTTTCAAGGGCATTTCCAGACCCAGGTTTTGTTCCTTTCCATGGGTCTTCTTGATCGGCAATTTTCTCAAGGCTTGCTATGAAATGATCCCAAACGCCTGTTGAAACCGTGTCGAAGTAAGGTATGTTTTTTGGAGACGAGGGTTCTTCTGGGTCAGAAGACCACACGTCTATGCCATCGGACAACTCTTCCTCATTGCCAGAGAAATCGTACCAATTGGATGAGCTTCTTGGATCTTTGTCAGGTGACTCATCGAAGAGATATCCAGGGAGATCGATGTCTTCATGGACTTGAGATGTTGAGGCTTGGTCAGTAAATTGACTTTTAAGCCTTTGTGTCAACTGTCTCAGGGGAGTGTCGGGATCATACCCTAGCCCGTGTGAAGACTTTTCTACATGGCCGTAGAGTCTCCAATCTTCCAGCTGGCTTTTGGTCAAGACGGGCCCCAATGGCATGAGAATACTGCATCCTTCTCCTAAATCGACTGGGTTTTGAGCGTCATAGCCCATTTTCTTCATAAAAGCTTATGCCACAGGACTATATAAGGATAGTTGAGGCATACCTTCATTTTGGAAGGGTTCAAGCATGGAGTTTGATGAAGAAGCATCCGATCTATGGAAGAAGATCAGCTTTTCCTTTGCTGAAGTTGCTGGAACAATGAAGGAAGCTGACGTAGGATCTTCTATGTCAGAAGTTGTCTCCATTGGAGTAAGAGCAAGCTGAACTTGCTGAGTGTCAGCTTGGCTTAACGATGTGTCGTCTTCTGGCTCTGCATCCGAATCCGTGTCTTGCATGATAGACACGAAGGAGACAACAAATTTGCCCCCGGGCTTTTATTTTGCCTTCTTCACTTTAGTCGTGATGACAAAAGGCTTCGAAGGTTTGAGGGAGATGATGAAGGGAATTTGAATGCTCTCTTCAGATTTACCGAATGGTTTGTTTCCTTCCGGTGATTGTTGAGGAGCTTTGCCTTTATCTTTCTGGAGATTTTCGGTAAAGGGTACTTTGTGCTTCTCCTATTATTCTTTTTCACCTTCATACATCTGTGAGTCTGCAAAGTGGACTTCTTTACCTTTGAAGGTTTTTCTGTCTGCAAAGACTCAATGTATCATGCCGTCGTCGCCAACAAACTTGATGCATTGATGTAGAGTTGAAGGGACAACACCATTCTCGTGGATCCAGGGGCGTCCGAGAAGGATGTTGTAGCATGAAGGGGTTTTTATTACATACACAGTAAGCTCAGAGATAAGATCACCGATTTGCAACTTGAACCTAATTTTGCCGATAGGCCTTTGAGTACTCCCATCGTATCCAAAGATAGATACAGATGTGTGGCTCAGCTTGCTGGGTGGGTTGCCCAACTCTTCGAGAGCCGAAGTGGAGACGAGGTTGAGTGCAGAACCTGGGTCGATCTGAACTCTGTGCATAGGCGTTTCCTTGATGTACCCTATGAAGTAGAGGGGTCGGTTGTGCCTTGTTTCGCCAAGTAGGAGGTCATCCTTAGTGAAGGCGATGGTTGCACTGGCTGCTTTTTGAACCGAGAGGCATTCGATGCATGATCTCTCAGTTTTCTTCTTTTCTCCCTTTGAAGAAGCTTCTGAGTTTTTGACCCGGTAGTCCATTTCAATTTGGAGGACTTGCGGGGCATATTTGTCGACTTCCTCATTCAGTTTTTCTAGTTCTGAAATTAGATTATTACGAGTGCACGGAGACATTCGTAATAAATCAAGGATGTGTAGACGTGCAGGTATGTGCTTGAAATGTTCAATCAAGTCATACTTGAAAGCCTCCTTAGGGCCTGCATGTTCATCATTGTTGCCACTAGGGGCGCTTGCAACATCTTTTCCTGAAGGATTTACATAAGTAAATGAAGATTGGTTGTAACTCTTGTGGTAGTCCCGGCCAGAGCGGGTGCCTCTACCAACTTCGAGAGCTTCTTGAGAAGGATCTTCATTTGGAAGATTGTCTTCAGGATCAAGAGGCTGTCGTTTTTCATTTCATGAGGATGTATCTGCAGCAGAGTTGCCATCCTCAGTGATTGTGTTGCATGGAGCATTTTCCAGGAACAAGTCCTGAACAGCATCCAGCAACCTTTCTTCTTTGTTGACCAATTCATCGTCCCAATCATCAATAGCTGGGGATTCTTCAGTCAGGAAGGGTGTGAGCTCTGAAGTCACAGTCTCAGGAGAAGAAGCCTGAGAGGGTGTCGTCTTAGTGAAAGTCACATGAGATGAGGTGGCTCCAGAGGATACATTGCTATGCGTCGTCGGAGTGTAAGTGGTCTCGTCAGACGATGCTTCGAAAGAGCTATAATCCCGAATTATCACATTACAGGAAGCTCTGATAGGAGACGTTGCCTGATCGAAGTCAGACTCATCCTCGGATGTAAGAGGATCGTCTATCCAGCAATTTTCTCCATTTTCAGGAGTTAAGGGAGGATGTACCTGATGGTCTTCAGGGACCTCCGGCTCTAGATTGCGAGGAAGTTCGTTGACGCGATCTTACTCTTGTTCTAGAGCAAGACGCTGCAAGATCCTTGCATATTCTTCAAGATCAGGCATGGTAGCCAAATCCTCTTCTTCATCAACTCTTTGTGGCTCAACATTATTGATTTCCATTGGAGCAACGACGGGTGCTGGTTCAACAACATTTTCTTGTACAGCCTCTTGGTTTTCTTCATCATTAGACCAGGGTCCTTGTGGTTGTAGGGGGTTATACCAGATTACTGGCATAGGATGAGTCTCAGGAACCCATTCTTCATCGAAGAGATATTCTCCTATTTAAGGGGATTCCTCCCACTCGTCGGTGTAGTTGGATTCGAATCCATCGTTGGTGTCGCTGGACTCGTATCCATCAATGGAGAATCCAACTACCGAATTGCGAGAGTATGATGCCCCTTGCATGGCTTCTTTGAATTGAGGTGGCATGAAATCACTGAGAGTGAACTTTCTTACCCCCTTTGAAGTCTCTGGAAGGGACGTTTTTATTGCCTCCAGTAAAGCGGTAGAGGAAGCCTCTGACTTTTCTTGGACTTCTTATTTTGGCTGTGTCTTCTCTTGCCATTTGAGCTTGAGGAGATGTTTCCTAGCCTGCCTTCACTGTTGAGCTGTAGGCTTTGTTTTCACGACCTCCTAATTTTCATCTTCCAGGAGATCAGGATGTACCCATATGGGTTGTCCATCTGGTGTCGGGTAAGGAACCAGTTCTTCGGACGCTTGGATTGTGTTTATCACCTTGAAGGAAGTAGTGATCTTCTTCTTCGGTGATTTTGGTGTTTGTCCGCATGACACCATGTTGACGGAGGCAGACCCATAGTTTTTGTCGAAGGTGATGACTCTATTTTTCCACATCTCATTTATTTTCTCTCTCACAACGAAGCATTGATTGAGAGGATGCGAGATCATCTGGTGGTATGGACAGTACCGAGGATCATTGGTTTTGCCAACATCACCCCGTCGTTTGGGTTCAGGTAAAGTGAGCATACCGTTTGCCACGAGAGCCCCGAAGATTTCATCAACATCTTCATCGAACGGGTATTTCTTTCCTACTCGCTCTATGAAGATATCTGAGAGTTCAGGTCTCTTTCCGACAGTTTTGTTTTTAGCTTTCTTTGGTGGCTGAGGAGCTAACTTGGTCTGCACATTGAGGACCTCTTTTTTCTTTGGTTTAGAGGTTGCAATGGCGGTTGGCTCTTTTCTTGATGATTTCTAACTGTTGAGGTCTTTAATCACCATTTCAGCTTCCATGGAAGCTTCCAGGAGTTCTCCCAGGTTCTTCGATTTGTTGTAGATAATCATGGAGTGGATTCTAGCTCTCATATTGTTTCGGCAAATGTTGACTAGTGATGCTTGTGGCAATACATCAGAGCATTTGTATGCCATTGCTTTCCACTTGTAAATGAAGTCATATGTTGACTCATTATCCCCCTATTTTAGGCTGCACAGCTGAGCCATAGTAGCGGGATGATCCTCACCTTTGAAGTGAGTCAGGAAGCGTGTCTCTAGCATGGCCCAGTTTTGGATGGAGTCCTCCGGCAAAGAAGAGTACCAGTCGAAGGCCCTACCTTTTAGGGTACTTGCAAAGAGGCCGATCTTGGGTGCATCTTGATCCGCGATAGCTCCTGTCAGGATCTTGAAGTGGATGACGTGCTGTCTGGCTGATCCTTTCCCCGTATATGTTTGGAGAGTAGGATGCTTGAATTTTGTGTGGAACGGGACCGAGTCCATCCATAAGGGGTATGGAGGCTTGATCCCATGCTCCTTGAGTTTATCCTCTTCTTTTGCTTTTTCGAGGATACTGTCTACGTCTTTTTTGGTAAGGGCGCGTGACTCATTTTCTTGTCCATTTACCTCATCATCTTGATGATTTGGAGGAGGTTCATTGTTCGCCTGATTTTGGAAGGCGAGGAGAAGGTTTTCCATTAGAGTTTCAATCCTCTGCTGGCCTTGCTCCAACTGCTGGATGCATGTGAGCACATCATCTTGAGGTGGATTTTGAGGTGGTGGCTCAGAATTTGTAGCCAGGACGTTCATCCCTCGGGATTTGAACGAAGAAACTGTCTTGGTGACTGAGCTGGGGCTCATTCTTTTTTATGAAGAGCTTGAGGAAGGATCACTCTGCCGTCCTTTGCTTGAAGGAGCGGTGGATTCTTCTGAATGTCTTCTTGTCTTAGAGATGCTGCGGGTCATCGGACGTCGGACATGGATTTTTGTTGTTGATTTTTGGCGTCTTCTAGTTTTTGCACCCATATGGACAGCAGTAATTTGGTTGGGTCTTTCTTTTTCGACACATTTGAGAGAGACTTGAAGTGTAGGAGGCTGGGTCCTTTGCTTCTCTAGTCTCTTTTGTCGATACGACGCGCGACGGCGTATGCGATGAGCAATTTGAGCTTCGGTCAGCTCTGGCTGGGCTTTAACAATGAAGGATGTGCTCCCTCGGGCGCAGCAGCCAAGCCTGTCTTCTTTGTAGCTAGGCAAGGACAGGATGCGAACCTGGTCCTTCGCCTGTTGCAGCGAAGCTTTGAATTTTTCTAGTTCGGCCCCTGTAGATATGAATGGTCGAACCGAAGGATTGTAGGCCTTAGCAGGTGCTTGCAGAGGCCTTGTGATGCATGATTTGATTTTGGGATTGTAAGAACAAGCTGACTCATGCTGGGTTGCCTTAGGAGTCAGGTTGGAGATGGGTCTCTCCTCTTTCATATAAGCAAGTGGATAGAACTGGTTCTCCTTGAGTGGGGCCAGGTATGCTGGCTTGGTGGATGTTTGGGACCCTCTTTGTTTTGGTGAAGGTCTTAGGGACCAAGTCTTGGGATAGACCTGGTCGTTTGCGGGTCGAGGCTTCGTGGGGGTGCCACGGGCTTCGGGCTTTTTGGTGCCCGCCTTTGGTGTCATGGTAGTGACACGTTGGGAGGCGAGTTTCTGCTTCTTGGAAGGAGAAGTTTGTTCTTTGGGAAGTGGGAATGGTCCAGCGTCCGAAAGACGATAGTCCGGGGAGTCGAGGTCGACCCGGAGTTCAGAGAGCTACCGAGGGAGTTGACGCTTCGGCAGCTGATGGGGCGCTTGTAGGTGCGCGTGGTTTGCTTCTATTGAAGCATGAGTTGGCGCTTGTTCTCATCGAAAGTAATGGTTAGCGAAGCTGCCATTGTTAGTTTTCGAAAAATTTCTGAAACAAGACCACATCCATTAGTAATCACAAGAAGTGATCATAAATGGGAAGTTCTATGGCTTTGTCTTTTCAAATCGCCAGAGGGATATGACCCAAGCAATATGAAGAAAGCAAAAGGCCATAGAGGGTACAATTGTTGTGATCGCAGGTATGGTGAGCCCAGAATAAGTGTCCTAGTGACTGCTAGAAGCAATTGTGAACCTAAATTCGAGTTATCGAGAAGTAGAGCTTGCTCGATGTAAGAAGAATATAAGGTTGAAGTTACAAATGTGCCAGTCGCAAATACAGTAGACCCTGAAAGGGCGTACTAGTACCGCTAGACACAAATGTTTGGAGACCGCATTCATGAGATGAGATTCTCTGTTTTGAAAGGTCAAGATTGGATTCATCAAAGAGAGCAGATGGTATTCCGATCCAAATACGGTCTCAGCGATTTCCGCGAGCGCCAGTACTCAGAAGGGAATGAACCATAATTTCTCGGATCTGAATCTAAAAATGACGGGGTTTTTTTTTGAAAGGTCAAGATCGGGTTCTTCAAAGAGAGAAAAAGGCTTTCCAATCTGAACACGGGCTCAACGATTTCCGCGAGCGCCAGTGCTCAGAAAGGAGGAAACCAAAATTTCTCCGATCTGAACCCAAAAATGACGGAAGTTTTTTTTAAAGATTTTTTTTAAAAAAAAAATCTTTTTTTTTGTGAAGATTTTTTTTAAACAAAATATTTTTTTTAAGATTTTTTTTGAAAAAAAAATTTTTTTAATTAATTTATTTATTTTTGGGACATTTACCACAAAAATTCCCTAAAATAGGGTAACCACAGTTGAGGACCCTAAACTTTTATAATGACGGTCAAGGACCTCCAGCCCAAATCATCTATTTTTTTCCCATTTTGCCCTTTTCTTGTTGATGTCAACATAATCAGTTCCCCTTTCTGCCATGAGTAATATTTGTTGACATCAACAAAACATTCATTGACATCAACATGAAATTGTATTGACATCAACAAAAATGCTCAATTATTACAATCAGTGACCCTGTGAATTTGTTGACGTCGATAGAAGATTCGTCGACATCAACATAAAACTGTGTTGACGTCAACAAAAATGCCCAGTTAACAGCATGAGTGACCTTGTGAATTTGTTGACGTCAATAGAAGATTCGTCGACATCAACATAAAATTATGTTGACGTCAACAAAAATGCCCAATTAGCATCAACAAAAATTGAGTTTTCCGTTGTTTAGGGTTTCGTTGACATCAAGCATCTCTCTCTCTCACTGTGATTGAGAAAAAAAGGGATAGGGCGTTGATCTCCTTCCTCTCTTTCTTCTATTCTACTATTGCTGTTGATTTGGGGGTGAAGACTTTTTTTTAAGGTTACATTGACATCAACTAACCAAGGGCAAAAACGGAATAAAATATTAGATTTTGGGCTAGATGTCCTTGGCCGTCATTATAAAAATTTAGGTTCCTCAGTTGTAGTTACCCTCTTTAATGGGATTTTTGAAGTAAATGTCCCTTTATTTTTTTAAGATTTTTTTTTTGAAAAATATTTTTTATTTTTTATTTTATAATTTTTATTTTAAAAATCTTTATTATGAATTTTCTTTAATTAAAAGACGAGAGAGTACACATAGGCCTCCTAACCCGGTCTTATGAAATCTCGATTGATAGAATTGGCCCTAGGTAAGGGTATGATTACTTAATGAACCCATTTGGAGGACCCTTGCCTAGAACAGTCAAGCTGTCTCCACACTCTAGACAAGGCTTTTCTTGAATCAACTGTGATCAAAGAATGCAGTTGGTTTAACCTTAGTGGTCTATGTCTTTTTTTTTAAGATCCCAAATAGACTCATCGAAGAGAAACGATGGCCCAAATCCTTAGTCGAACAGGCTCTACATTTCTGCCAGCACGATGAACGATAGGAGAGGATCAAGGTTTCTCAATTTTGAATCTAAAATGATAAATTTGATTTATTTTTTTAGATCTCTAATGAACTCATCGAAGAGAAACAATGGCCCAAATCCTTAGTCGAACAGGCTCAACATTTCTACAAGCACGATGAACGATAGGAGAGGATGAAGGCTTCTAAATTTTGACTCCAAACTAAAAAAATCTGATTTTTTGTTTTTGTTTTTTTTATTTCTAATGAACTCATCGAAGAGAAACGATGGCCCAAATCCTTAGTCGAATAGGCTTAACACTTCTGCAAGCACGATGAACGGTAGGAGAGGATCAAGGTTTCTCGATTTTGAATCAAAACTGAAAAAATCTGATTTTTTTTAGATCTCTAATGAACTCATCGAAGAGAAACGATAGCCCAAATCCTTAGTCGAACAGGCTCAACATTTCTGCAAGCACGATGAACGATATGAGAGGATCAAGGTTTCTCAATTTTGAATCCAAACTGAGAAATCTGATTTTTTGTTTTTTTTTTTATTTCTAATGAACTCATCGAAGAGAAACGATGGTGCAAATCCTTAGTTGAACAGGCTCAACATTTCTACAAGCACCATGAACGATTGGAGAGGATCAAGGTATTTCAATTTTGAATCCAAATTGAAAAATCTGATTTTTTGTTTTGTTTTGTTTTTTTTTTATTTCTAATGAACTCATCGAAGAGAAACGATGGCCCAAATACTTAGTCAAACAGGCTCAACATTTCTGCAAGCACGATGAACGATAGCAGAGGATCAAGGTTTCTCAATTTTGAATCCAAACTGAGAAATCTGATTTTTTTATTTTGAAAAGAGAAAGAGTGGAAATAAATTCAAAGAATTAGAAATTTCCAAAAAATCTCATCTCATTTTTTTAGATGCGAAATCCAACATAGGACACCAATTAGAAAGTAGCCAAGGAATCGAGAAAAGAAGTATAAGCATAGAGCAAAAGATATGATATGTAAATATTTCACTTCTAGCATCGTGTTATCAAATGAACGAGTCCCACCGGGAGGAGCCAGCTTGATGGACCGCGCGTTCATGCTCGGGTTACCGAGGTCGGCAGACGTGGGAGTCCGTTGGGTACGACCCTTTCGCGCCCGGGGGGCAGAAGCGAGTATCAACATTTTTTTTTGTGGGTGTGCCAGATTTTCTATTTTACTTGGAATCGAAAGTGGTGATCCGGAGATCGAGCTTCGCAAGTAAAAAGGAAATCAACTTCTTTCAAGTTTTTCATTATACACATATTTAAGAAAAGAGACTTTTTCTTAATTTGCCATGAAAGGCGATTGTTTTGGCGTTTATAGACGATTGTGGCATTCATAGCCGATTTTTGGCGTTTATAGCCGATTTACAATTCTTATCAATAATGAAAGACAAGAGTTGTGATTTTTGTCTCTTTTAGAAAAATACAAACTACAATGAAAAGTAATAAAAGGAGGATCTAACTTCTGAGGAGATTGTGGGGGACTCATTCAGATTGACAGTCGCAAGCCATATGTGGACTTCGCCATCATCCATGCAGATGAGAAAAGAGGATGCTCTTGATTTGCTTGGCTTGGCTATAATCTCATATTTTTAGAGGATAAAGACCAAGAGGAGGTCCTATGTCCAATAAAAAACTAAGTAGACAGGCTGAAAAGCCACGTCTAAGCCATTGGAGACAGAAGGAGAAGGCAAGGACTTTGGGGGGGTGCTCCCCCAAGGGACTTTTGTCACCTTGTAGCGGTGGCCGATGCAGAACATTCGCAGAGTTTTCTCTTTTTTTTTCTCTGGATTTTCTGTTGCCTTTTTTTTGTCTGGAATCTTTGTTTTTATTCCGATCACTTTTCCGATCTAGAATTCTTTGGAATGCTCTCCTATTTATAGGCTCTTGGTAGCCATTTAGGAGGGTTTATTGGCTTTTATTGTCATTAAGCCGCATAATGGGAGGAGTTACAGGGTTTAATTCCTTTATTTTGTAACTCCTTTTTCTTGGCTTCTGATTGGCCGGTGGAGATTGAGGGCATTTAATCGCCTTTAATCGCCATGATGGGAGGAGTTTCATGGGTTAAATGCCATGAATCAATTGACTTGTAACTCCCATTTGCTTGCTTCTGATTAGGCCATCCAAAGAAATGAATTAATGACTGCAATAAAGCTAGTCAATTAATCGCATTAAGTGGTCGCCGAGCAGTTGAAGAGTCGGGGGCCGTGCCGCGTCTTTTGGGATTCTTCTGGCGATGATCATCAATGGATCTTCATGTAGATTGACATTGGATGACCATGTAACTTCAAGTATTGGTTGCCAATAGCAGGTCGGTGTCATCTGTCCTGTCGATTTCTCAATCGGTCAGGTAGAAAGCACACTTTTTTGGTTGACCGGTTGGCGATCAATATTGATTTTGATACTCTTGACGATTGACCCGTGATTTTGACGGATGTCAAAGGATTTGGCACCTCAAAATTATGAATTTTAGAAAATCCCAGGAGTCGTAAGCTTCGAATCGCGAAAAACAACGAAAAACGGGCCTTCCGGGGCCAACCCGTCGATTCCGGGCTCCATGGTCGCAGGGGTCTGCGACCCTGGGGGGAATTTCCCCCCTTTTGTCCCGTTTTGCGGCCATTTTTTATGTTTTTTTATTCTTTTTTCTTCTGTATTTTTTCTTGACATTTTGATCATTTATTGACCTGATTTCCCTGTAGAAAACTTGATAAGAATCCTTGCATTTTGGAGTGCAAAGTTTCTAATTTTCCGGGAAAGCCGAAGACTTTGTCGCATAGAGCTGCCGATTTTCCGTCAGAAACTGAAACTGGGACAAACAATGTCGGAATGACCTAAAATTTGGGGTGAAGCCTCCTGAGCAATAAATAAGATCAACCATGGGCTTTTGCTTGAGTTTTGAAGCCGTTTGGGGTCCTATAGCCAGTAGACTTATTTTTATCACGATGAAGATGTCGCGGCTTGATGTGCGGTCAACCGATGTCCGATTGACTTGAAATTTGACAGGGAACCTATTGGAGTCATTTTAAGATGATCCATAGGCTCTGTCATGGAAACCATGATCCCGGGGAGCTTCGCCGCCGAGAAGCCTGATTTGGCTTTCGAGTGTCAAGTATGGTCAAATGTTGTCGAAATGACATGAAATTTGACGTGTAGCCCTTTGTAAGCATTTTGAAGCCGTCCATGTGCTTTTTCTGATGACTGATGGCCTCGGTGGTTCTCGCCGCCGAGAGGCTTGGTTTAGCTGTTCGAGGGTTGATGTAGGGTCAAACGTTGTCGGTTTGACTTGGAACTTGACGTGGAGCCTTTTTGGAAGTATTTAGATACCATCCACAGGCTCTGATCGAAGATTTGGTGTCTCCGATGCTTTCGCCGCTGGGAGCTCCTTTTCAGCTGCTGGAGAAGCGAAGTTAGGCCAAATGATTTTGAAATGGCCCGAAACTTCTTGTGTACTCCTCTTTTGGTTGTCTTGAAGGATCTTGCAGTTTTTATTTGATTCTGACAAGATTTGATTTTTTAGAAGTAGCATTGCCTATTTATGGCAGGTTGCCACTTCATGCACCTTTTTGGATCTTGAAGAAGCAAAGTGACATTTTTGGTGTCAACAGGGTCGACCTCGACTCCCCGGACTATGGTCTTTGGGATGCTGGGACCATTCCCACTTTCCAAAGAAGAAACTGCGCCTGCCAAAAAGCAGAAGAGCGTCTCTCAACGTGTCATTACCATGACACCAAAGGCAAGCGCTCAGAAGCCCGAAGCCAGAGACACCCCCGCAAAGCCTCGACCCACAAACAACCACGTTTATCCCAAGACTTGGTCCCCAAAACCTTCGCCAAAACAAAGAAGGTCCCAAACATCCACAAAGCCAACATACCTGGCCCCACACAAGGAGAATCAGTTCTACCCTCTTGCTTACATGAAAGAGGAGAGACCCGTCTCCCACTTGACAACCAAGTCAACCCAGCATGAGCCGGCTTGTTCTTACAAGCCAAAAATCAAATCATGCATCACAAGGCCTCTGCAAGCACCTGCCAAGGCCTACAATCCTTCAGTTCGACCCTTCATCTCTACAGGGGCTGAATTCGAAGAGTTCAAAGCTTCGTTGCAACAGGCAAAGGACCGAGTCCGGTTCCTGTCCATGCCTAGCTTCAAAGAAGACAGGCTCGGTTGCTGCGCCCTAAGGAGCACATGTCAAAGCCCAGCCAGAGCTGACCGAAGCTCAAATTGCTCGTCGTGTATGCCACCGCGCATCGTATTGACAAAAGAGACTAGAGAAACAGAGGGCACAGCATCCTACACTTCAAGTCTCTCACAAATGGGTCGAAAAAGAAAGACCCGACCAAGTTGCTACTGTCCATATGGCTGGAAAAACCAAAAGTCGCCAAAAGTCAGCAATCAAAATCCATCTCCAATGTCCGGTGAATCGCAGCGTCTCCAGGACACGAAGACATTCAAAAGAGTCTCCTACTCCTTCAAGCCAAGGATGCCGGAATGATCCTTCCTCAAGCTCTTCATAAAAAAGAATGAGCCCCAGCTCAGCCACCAGGACAACTTCTTCATTCAAATCCCGAGGGATGAACGTCCTTGCTACAAATTCCGAGCCACCACCTCGCAATCCACCTCAAGATGATGCGCTCACATGCATCCAGCTGTTGGAACAAGGCCAACAGAGGATTGAAACTCTGATGGAAAACCTTCTCCTCGCCTTTCAGAATCAGGCGAACAATGAACCTCCTCCGAATCTTCAAGATGACGAGGTAAATGGAAATGAAAATCAATCACGCACCCTTACCAAAAAGGACGTGGACAATATCCTCGCCAAAAGAAAAAGAAGGGGATATACTCAAGGAACATAAGATCAAGCAACCATATCCCTTATATATGGATGGACACGGCCCCATTCCCCACAAAATTCAAGCATCCTACTCTCCAAACATATACGGGGAAAGGATCAGCCAGACATCACGCCATCCACTTCAAGATCTTGACGGGAGCTATAGTGGATCAAGATGCACTTAAGATCCGCCTCTTTACAAGTACCCTAAAACGTATGGCCTTTGACTGGTACTCCACTCTATCGGAGGACTCCATCCAAAACTGGTCCATGATAGAGACATGCTTCCTGACTTACTTCAAAGGTGAGGATCATCCCGCTACTATGGCTCAGCTCTGCAGCCTAAAACATGGGGAGAATGAGTGAACATACGACTTCATTCACAAGTGGAATGCAATGGCGTACAAATGCTCAGATGTACTGCCACAAGCGTCGTCGGTTGACATCTGCCGAAACAACATGAGAGCAAGGATCCGCTCCATGATCATCGACAACAAATCAAAAAACCTGGGATAACTCCTAGAAGCTTCCATGGAGGCTGAAACGGTAATCAAAGACCTCAATAGTCAGAAATCATCAAGGAAGGAACCAACCACCATCGCAACCTCTAAACCAAAGAAAAAAGAGGTCCTCAATGTGCAAACCAAGTCAGCTCCTCAGCCACCAAAGAAAGCTGAAAACAAAGCTGCAAGTAAGAGACCTGAACTCTCTGATGCCTTCAAAGAGCGAGTAGAAAAGAAATAATCGTTCGATGAAGATGTTGATGAAATCTTTGGGGCTCTCGTGGCAAATGGCAAGCTCACCTTGCTTGAACCCAAAAGACCGGGAGATGTTGGCAAAACCAACGATCCACGGTACTGTCCATACCACTAGATGATCTCGCATCCTCTCAATCAATGCTTCGTTGTAAGAGAGAAGATAAACGAGATGTGGAGAAACGGAGTCATTGCCTTTGAGAAAAACTATGGGTCTGCCTCCGTCAACATGGTGTCATGTGGACAAACACCGAAATCACCAATGAAGAAGATCACTACTTCCTTCAAGGTGATAAAATGAATTCAAGCGTCCTAAGTGCTAGTTCCTTACCCGACACCAGACAGAGAACCCATATGGGTACATCCCTATCTCCTGGAAGATGAAAACTGGGAGGTTGTGAAAACAAAGCCGACAGCTCAACAGTGAAGGCAGGCTAGGGAACATCTCCTCAAGCTCAAACGGCAAGAGAAGACCAAGCCAAAATAAGAAGTCCAAGAAAAGGCAGAGACCTCCTCTACCGCTTCACTGGAGGCAACAGAAGAGTCCCATCCAAAGACTTCAAAAATGGTAAAAAAGTTCACTCTCAGTGATTTCATGCCACCTCAATTCAAAAAGAAGCCATGCAGGAGGCATCATATTCTTGCAATTCGGTAGTTGGACTCTCCATTGATGGATACGAGTCCAGTGACACCAACGAGTGGGAGGAATCCCTTGAAATAGGAGAATACCTCTCCGATGAAGAATGGCTTCCTGAAACTCTCCTTATGCCAGTAATCTGGTAGAATTGTTAGAAATACTGGTGGGCCTCTAGGATAGGTTTCAAAACTTTTGATCAACTTGATGCAACGATCAAATATTCAGAAGGCTACCAAAACCAATCCAAGATGCATACCCTCAATCTCAGCCATTATGATCAGTAAAACAATCTATCTACAAGATAGAAACAACAACTAACAAGCATCAAATAAATCTACAACATGCAAGGAAGTAGATTATACATTTGGAGCTCGCTTGTGCTCTAATGGAGAAGTTGCGTCTTTCTTTGATGAGTATACACTTTCACTAATCAATTCAAGATCTCCAATACCTTATGATCTTCCACGCTCTGTCCCGTTATCAAATTCTCTTCTCATGGAGATGGGTGGGATCTCCTAAAGAAATTCTTCTAGAAACTGTAAGTAACTAGAAGGAGAACTAGAACTAGAAGAGGGAGAAGTGGGCGTGCAATAACTTGCACTAAGGAGCAATGGGCGTGAATCACTATGGCTGATAAGGTAGTGGACGTCCAGCGCTATGCTCCTCTATTTATATCCCATGACACCTTCTCTTACTAATAATTAATTAGAAGTCATACTTCCAAAAGAATTAGTAACTATCTTCTTTTACTATTACCACTATTAGAAGTCTCACTTCAAATAGAAATAGTAACTTTCTAATTCCTTCCTATTAAAGCTCAAGTAGAATTAGTAACTTGGGCTAGCATGGGGACCACTAGGGATTCCTTGAAAGCTGGCTCCAACTGGGACTCGCGACCCCACATCTCATGTGTAATCCGAGGCCATAGTTAATTGCAAATAACTCCCCTATATAAATGCAATTGAACTCCAGTCTTAGAAACATTACATAGAAGACAATAAACTTCCCTATAACCACAAGTAGGCCCCTCCGTCAATATCCATGGATCAATTGGACCTGTCTTCCAAACTATATCCATATCTTATTATACTTGATTCTCAATTAATTATAATGATCATAGGTACCTTTCCAATTAACTCTTAATCGGAATGGGTGTACACTTACCAATGATAAATCCATTAATTGGCACAAGGGTATATTAAAGATGGATTCAATCTTGACCATTGAATGTTCCCACAACTCTACTACCACATACCCAAATCACCAAGGTGTTAAACTATAATTGGCCTCACTCAATGGTGACTCAAAGCAAATGAATAGATAGAAACTTGAGTTCATTAATGTCTCAGGATTGAGAGTCTATTGCTAGGGAGTTATGGGAGCAGACCTTAAAGTAAAGACAGTATTTATAAGGTGCTTCTCATGGTCCTTCAATACATCCAATGTACCAGCACTCTGATCCAGAATCTTACATTCTGATGATTGAGACAAATCATACTATCTCATAGTAATCAAAGTACTGCAACCTTATCAGATGGGATGTCCAGTCTCATCACTGGTTGTGAAGATATTCAAATATAAGATTTGTTATACATGTCTCCTGTATGTGGATCTCATCCATACACATGTATTACATTTAGTATACTTATGGACTCTGGCTCATCTCATGAACGATGATGTCATTTGTATTGGTTATGTGCAAGTATATAATTAAACACCATTCATCTCATGAAACGAAAGCATAAATTGTATTGATAAATAAGGAAATTAATCAATTTATTACATCATATACTGGACTGAGACCATAAAAACTAACAATCTCCCACTTGGGCTCAATGCCAGTCTGGGTGGCATCTCATGCCCATCCCGTCTGCATGCTGCTCAAAGACTTTGGTAGTCAAAGGCTTAGTAAAGGGATCTACCAGATTGTCTGCAGAGGCTATCTTGGTGATAGAAATATCACCTCTCTGCACAATCTCTCTGACCAAGTGATACTTCCTTTGTACGTGCTTTTGGCTCTTATGGCTCCTTGGTTCCTTGGACAATACGACTGCCCCACTGCTGTCACAGTAAATTATGAACGGCTGTTGCGCCAAGGCACCACTTCAAGTTCCAAAAGGAATAGTTTTAGCCATACTGTTTCCTTAGCTGCTTCACAAGCCACTACATATTCAGCCTCCAAGGTGGAATCAGCGGTACATCCCTGTTTAATAGTCTACCAGCTGATAGCTCCACCACCAAGCATAAACACATATCCAGAAGTTGATTTCCTGGAATCCTTATCTGACATGAAGTCAAAATCCGTGTATCCGACCGGAATCAACTCATCACTGCCATAAATCAACATGTAATTGTTGACACCAAAAAATGTCACTTTGCCTTTCCAAGATCCAAAGAGCTACATGAAGTCGCAACCTGCCATAAATAGGCAATGCTGCTTCCAAAAATCAAATCTTGTCAGAATCAAACAAAAACTGCAAGATTCATCCAGACAGCCAAAAGAGGAGTACACAAGAAGTTTCAAGCCATTTCAAGATCATTTGGCCTAACTTCGCTTCTCCGACAGCCAAATCAAGCCTCTCGGCGGTAAAGCTCTCCGGGACCATGGTTTCCAAGACAGAACCTATGGATCATCTTAAAATGACTCCAATAGGTTCCCTGTCAAATTTCAAGTCAATCGGACATCGGTTGACCACACATCAAACCGCGACATCTTCATCGCGAGAAAAAGCAAGTCTGCAGGTGATAGGACCCCAAACGGCTTCGAAACTCAAACAAAAGCCTATGGTTGGTCTTATTTATTGTTCAGGAGACTTCACACCAAATTTCAGGTCATTCCGACATCGTTTGACCTAGTTTCAGCTTCTGACGGGAAATCGGCAACTCTGCGCGACAAAGTCTTCGGCTTTCTCAGGAAATTGGAAACTTTGCAAAATAAAATGCAAGGATTCTCATCAGGTTTCCTACAAAGAAATCAGGCCAATAAATGGTCAAAATGTCAAGGAAAAGTACAGAAGAAAAAAGAATCAGAAAAAAGTAAAAACGGACGCAAAACGGGACCAGAAAGGGGGAAAACCCCCCCAGGGTCGCAGACCCCTGCGACCCTGGGCCAAGGTCGCAGGCCCCTGCGACCCTGGGCCAGGGTCGCCGGCGACCATGGACCCCGGGGTCGCCGGGAAAGCCCCGGAAACCCCGGTTTTCGCCGTTTTTTCGCGATTCGAGGAGCCCAGCCTCTGGTACTTTCCAAAATTCATGCTTTTGAGACACCAAGTCCTCTGATATCCGTCCAAAACACGGGTTAAAACATCAAGAGTATCGAAGACAGTATTGATCGCCACCCGGTCAACCAAAAAAAGTGTGCTTTCCACCCGACCGATCGAGAAATCGACAAGACAGATGGCACCGACCTGCTGTTGGCAACAAACACCTGAAATTACATGGTCATCTGATGTCGATCTACATGAAGATCCATCGATGATCATCGACAGAAGAATTCCAAAAGACGTGGCACGGCCCGCGACTCTTCAGCTGCTCGGCGACCACTTAATGCGATTAATTGACTAGCTTTATTACAGTCATTAATCCATTTCTTTGGACGGCCCAATCAGAAGCAAGCATTTGGGAGTTACAAGTCAAGAGATTCATGGCATTTAACCCATGAAACTCCTCCCATCATGGCGATTAAAGGCGATTAAATGCCCTCAATCTCCTCCGGCCAATCAGAAGCCAAGAAAAAGGAGTTACAAAATAAACAATTCAATTTTGTAACTCCTCCCATTATGTGGCTTAATGACATTAAAAGCCCATAAGCTCTCCTAAATGGCTACCAAGAGCCTATAAATAGGAGAGCACTCCAAAGGAATCAAGATCATCGGAAAAACACACAACAAACATCAGACAGCAGTCAGAAATCCAGAGAAAAGAAAAAGAGAGAAAACTCTGCGGAAGTTCTACACCGGCCACCGCAACAAGGTGACAAAAGTCCCTTGGGGGGTACCCCCCCCAAGGTCCTTGCCTTCTCCTCCTGCCTCCAATGGCTTAGATATGGCTTTTCAGCCCGTCTACTCGGTTTTTAATTGGACATAGGACCTTCCTTTGGTCTTTGTCTTCTAAAAACCCGAGGTTATAGCCAAGCCAAGCGAATCAAATAGCATCCTCTGTTCTCATCTGCATGGATGATGGCGAAGCCCACATATGGCTTGCGACCGTCAATCTAAACGAGTCCCCCACAATCTCCTGAGAAGTTAGATCCTCCTTTTCTTGCTTTTCATTGTAGTTTGTATTTTTTCAAAAGAGACAAAAATCACAATTCTTGTCTTTCATTGTTGATAAGGATTGTAAATCGGCTATAAACGCCAAAATCGGCTATAAACGCCAAAGTTGGCTATAAACGCCAAAAATCGGCTATAAACGCCAAAAATCGGCTATAAACGCCAAAATCGGCTATAAATGCCAAAAAAATCGCCTTTCACGGCAAATCAAGAAAATGTCTCTTTTCTTAAATATATGTGCAATGGAAAACTTGAAAGAAGTTGATTTCCTTTTTACTTGCGAAGGTTGATCTCCGGATCACCACTTGCAATTCCAAGTAAAATAGAAAATCTGGCACACCCACAAAAAAAAAAAGAAATGTTGATGCACGCCCCTTGCCCCCCGGTTACGAAAGGGTCGGAACGAAACGGACTCCCACGTCCGCCGACCTCGGTAGGAACCGAGCATTGGAGCGCGGTCCATCAAGCTGGCATCACCCGGTGGGACTCGTTTATTTGAGAACACGATGCTAGAAATGAAATATTTGCATATCATATATTTTGCTCTATGCTTATATTTCTTTTCTCGATTCCTTGGCTACTTTATAATTGGTGGCCTATGTTGAATTCCGCATAATAAAAAATGAGATGAGATTTTTTGTTTGGAAATTTCTAATTCTTTGAATTTATTTCCACTCTTTCTCTTTTCAAAAAAAAATAAAAAAACAAAAAAAATCAGATTTCTCAATTTGGATTCAAAATTGAGAAACCTTGATCCGTTCCTATCGTTCATCGCGCTTGCAGAAATGTTGAGCCTGTTCGACTAAGGTTTTGGGCCATGGTTTCTCTTCGATGAGTTCATTAAAAATAAAAAAAATATATATATATATATTAAAAATTTTTTTTTTAGATTTCTCAATTTGGATTCAAAATTGAGAAACCTTGATCCGTTCCTATCGTTCATCGCGCTTGCAGAAATGTTGAGTCTGTTCGACTAAGGTTTTGGGCCATGGTTTCTCTTCGATGAGTTCATTAAAAATCAAAAAAATATATATATATATATAAAAAAAAAATTTTAGATTTCTCAATTTGGATTCAAAATTGAGAAACCTTGATCCGTTCCTATCGTTCATCGCGCTTGCAGAAATGTTGAGCCTGTTCGACTAAGGTTTTGGGCCATGGTTTCTCTTCGATGAATTCATAAAAATAAAAATAAAATAAAAAAAATATAAAATAAAAAAAGACATAGACCACTAAGGTTAAACCAACTGTGTTCTTTGATCATGGTTGATTCAAAGAAAAGCCTTGTCCAGAGTGTGGAGACAGCTTGACTGTTCTAGGCAAGGGTCCTCCAAACGGGTTCATTAAGTAATCCTACCCTTACCTGGGGGCAATTCTATCAATCAAGGTTTCATAAGACCAGGTTAGGAGGCCTATGTGTACTCTCTCGTCTTTTAAATAAATTTTTTTTCAAAAATAAAATTTTTAAAATAAAAATTTTAAAATAAAAAATAAAAAATAAAAAAAAATTTCAAAAAAAAATCTTAAAAAAAAATAATAAAAAAATAAAAATAAAAAATAAAAAAAAAATAAAAAAAAAAGATTTTTTAAAAAAAAAAAAAAAAAAAAATCTTCAAAAAATCTTCAAAAAATCTTCAAAAAAGAAAAAAAAAACTTCCGTCATTTTGGGTTTAGATTGGAGAAATCTTGGTCTTCTCCTTTCTGGGCACTGGCGCTCGCGGAAATCGCCGAGACCGTGTTCAGGTTGGAGTGCCTTTTGCTCTCTTTGATAAACCCGATATTGGCTTTTCAAAAAAAAAACTCGTCATTTTTAGATTCAGATCCGAGAAATCATGGTTCATTTCTTTCTGAGCACTGGCGCTCGCGGAAATCGCCGAGACCGTGTTCAGATTGGAATACCATCTGCTCCCTTTGATGAATCCAATCTTGACCTTTCAAAACAGAGAATCTCATCTCATAGATGCGGTCTCAAAACATTTGTGTCTAGCGGTACTAGTACGCCCTTTCAGGGTCTACTGTATTGCGACCGGCACATTTGTAACTCCAACTTTATATTCTTCTTGCCTCGAGCAAGCTCTGCTTCTCGATAAGTCGAATTTAAGTTCACAATTGCTTCTAGCAGTCACTGGGATGCCCATTCTGGGCTTACCATACCTGCGATCAGAACAATTGTACCTTCTATGGCATTTTTGTCTTCCTCATATTGCTTGGGTCATCTACCTCGAGCAATTTGAAAAGACGAAACCATAGAACTTCCCATTTATGATCATTATATTCTTGTGATTACTAATGGATGTGGTCTTGTTTCAGAAATTTTCGAAAAAACTAACAATGGCAGCTTCACTAACCATTACTTTCGACGAAAGCAAGCACCAACTCATGCTTCAACAGAAGCAAACCACGCGCACCTACAAGCGCCCCATCAGCTGCCGAAGCGTCAACTCCCTCGGCAACTCTGTGAACTCCGGGTCGACCTCGACTCCCCGGACTATCGTCTTCGGGACGCTGGGACCATTCCCACTTCCTGAGGAACAAGCTGCTCCCTCCAAGAAGCAGAAACTCGCCTCTCAACGTGTCGCTACCGTGACACCAAAGGCGAGCACCAGAAGGCCTGAAGCCTGTGGCAGCCCCACGAAGCCTCAACCTGCAAACAACCAGGTCTACCCCAAGACTTGGTCCCCAAGACCTTCACCAAAACAAAGAAGGTCCCAGACATCCACTAAGCCAGCATTCCTGGCCCCACTCAAGGAGAACCAGTTCTATCCTCTTGCTTACATGAAAGAGGAGAGACCCATCTCCAACTTGACTTCAAAGTCATCCCAGCATGAGTCGGCTTGTTCCTACAAGCCCAAAATCAAGTCATGCATCACAAGGCCTCCACAAGCATCTGCTAAGGCCTACAAATCTGCAGTTCGACCCTTCATATCTACAGGGGCCGAACTTCACAAATTCAAAGCTTCGCTGCAACTGGCGAAGGATAGGGTTCGCATCCTGTCCTTGCCCATAGCTACAAAGAAGACAGACTCGGCTGCTGCTCCCGAGGGAGCACATCCTTCATTGTCAAGCCCAGTCAGAGCTGACCGAAGCTCAAAGTGCTCGTCGTATACGCCGCCGCGCGTCGTATAGACAAAAGAGACTAAAGAAGCAAAGGACCCAGCCTCCTACACTTCAAGTCTCTCCCAAATGGGTCGAAAAGGAAAAGACCCAACCAAGTTGCTGCCGTCCATATGGTTGGAAAAAACCAGAAGGCGCCAAAAATAAGCAACAAAAATCCATGTCCGACGTCCAATGACCCGCAGCGTCTCAAGGACAAGAAGACATTCAGAAGAATCCCCTGCTCCTTCAAGCAAAGGACAGCAGAGTGATCCTTCCTCAAGCTCTTCTTCAAAAGAATGAGCCCCAGCTCAGTCACCAGGACAGTTTCTTCGTTCGAACACGAAGGATGAATGTCTTGGCCTACAAATTCTGAGCCACCACCCCACAATCCACCTCCAGAAGATGCGATCACCCGCATCCCAGCAGTTGAGAACAGGGCCAGCAGAGGATTGAAACTCTGATGGAAAACCTTCTCCTCGCCTTCCAAAATCAGGCGAACAATGAACCTCCTCCGAATCATCAAGACGACGAGGTAATAGAGAAAAAATGAG